>OY720441.1:274131686-274541686 GCA_963082915.1 Dolichopus griseipennis
AAAAAAATAAGAAATTTTGAACGCAGGCTTTAATTATAAGATTACCTCAGAACATTTCCATTGTTGTAATTAATAAAGCTGATAAGGATTAGTTTAAAAAATTGAGGAATTTTTAAATGTTTTTTATTCTACATTTAAAAATTCCTCAATTTTTTAAACTAATCCTTATCAGCTTTATTAATTACAACAATGGAAATGTTCTGAGGTAATCTTATAATTAAAGCCTGCGTTCTAAATTTCTTATTTTTTTCATTTATCATATGAAAATTGTGGTATACTGATGCATAAATTTGTAGGACTGCGTGCAAAAATGTATATGTTCTTCAAGTATTAAATGAAGATTTTCAACCTGAATCAACAAAAAAAGCTAAAGGAGTTAAAAATAGTGTTTTAAAAAATGAAATAACTTTTGAAGATTATAAAATATGTGTTGATCAAAATACAATTTAGAATATAAACATGAGCAAAGTAATATCAAATGTCAAAATTCATAAGCTCTTTACATGTTTGCAGATTTTTGATAATAAGAGATATTTGATTCCGAATTCATTTAATACATTACCATGGGGTCATTATCACATTCCTATAACTGGAAATTAATGTAAATACAAAAAAAAATAAAATAAAAAAAATAAACTACGATTAAATTGTATTTTTTATTATTAAAATAAAAAAATTCTTATAAACTTAAATTATTGTTTTTGTTTTTAATATTGCTATATAATTTTCGAAAGACGTGGAACTCAACATTTAAAAAATATAAAAAAAATGATTATTATTTGAAAATAAAGAATATTTAAAATCTCTTGGATATCTGTTAAAAGTAAATTAAATTAAAATGGAGCTCTTTAATGATAAATTTTTGATGAAACTATAACTAGCGCTCAATGGCATTCACATTCTCCATTCTTAAACTCATTTGGATTAAGTGATATTATACGAATACAAATACAAAATCAGAACTTAAATATATTACCTTCAACAAGTCTAATTTGCATTGAAGGTTATGTATCAAAACATGATGGAACAGCTGTTACTCACACTAAACTAGTTAATAATGCTATACCATTTCGATTTGTTTAAATTTGCTATGAACTGAATGGTAAGGAAATTGATCATAATCGTAATATTGGAATCACTTAACCGGAATGAAAGTGTAGCTTTATACAATGGAAGTTGGTCACCTGATGAATCAATTAAAATAAATAATTTGTATTTTAACTTTTGTATTCCCCTAAAAAGATTAATAGGGCTTGCTGAAGATTATAAAAACATTATTCCAAATGCAAAACATGAATTAATATTAACTCGCTCTCGATCTAATGATAATTCATTATTATGTAGCAGTACTAATGCAAGTGAAAAACCAAAACTTACTATTAAAAAAAATATATTGGAAAGTTCAACATATTAACTTAGCTGATAATCCTAAATTAAATTTATATAAAAGTATTGAAAATGGTTCAGTTATGAAAATTCCTTTTAGAAATTGGGAATTACATGAATATCCTACATTACCATCAGGAACTAAACATCATATTTGGAATGTTAAAATAGTCTCACAACTTAAAAAACCTCGTTTTATAATTTTTGCTTTACTAACTGGTAAACAAAATAAACTGGATGAAGATCCATCAACTTTTGATTATTGTGATATTGAAAATATAAAAGTATATTTAAATTCAGATTCATATCCATATGAAGACATGAATTTAGATTTTGCAAAAAATCGTTATGCCTTAGCATATGAAGTATATTCAAATTTTTGAAGCTTTTATTATAATAACTCAATATCAGAACCTTTAGTTTCATGGTAACACTTTAAAACTGATTCTCCAATCTTCATAATTGATACTCGTTATCAAAATGATAATCTTAAAATGGGTCCAGTTGATGTTAAGATTGAATTAAAGACTTTACAAAAAATTCCAGACAATACTACAGCTTATTGTCTTATTTTACATGACCGTTTAGTTGAATTTAAACCGTTAACAGGGAAAATTAACAAAATTAAAAATGAATTTTAAATGAAATATATTGAAAATTAAAAATGAAATATATGAAATATAATCATTGATGTTCAAGGATTTCGAGATAATGACAATAAATTCATCTTAAAGCAAATAGCAGTTCTTTCAGCAGAAAATGAGATTCAACATTTTATCATTAAGCTACCATTCAGTTATCATTACCTAAACGCAAAAACAAAGCAAATAAATAATTGGTTAACAAAAAATCATCATGGATTTCAATGGTTCGACGGTAAAGCAAATTTTTCTAAAATCATCAAGTTTTTAAAAATATTTGTAAACAATTATAACAAAATTTATGTAAAAGGTAGTGAAAAAAAAAATGGGTGGAAAAAAACTTAAAAATTTGCAATATAATTAATATGGATGAACATGATTTTACAAGTTTAAAAATTTTGCAAAATCAACAAATTCATTGTTCCAAGAGATGTTCTTTTAACCATATTGATATTGGTTTGTGCTTTGGAAAATGTTTATTTATTAAAATCACTATTGAAAGCCTTTTACACCCCTACAGGAAAATGAAAGCTGAAAAAAAAAACTAATTTTTCACATGTAAAAAAAATAAAACACACTATGTATATGTATTTATTTTTTTATTTTAAAATATTTTGAATATTTTTATTATAATTAAATTTGTTACACAATTCTTATTATAATTAAATTTGTTACATAATTCAATAAATAAAGTATTAAAATTACTAATTTGTATTATTACTTTCATTTAATAAATAATGACCCCAAGGTAAAGTTTAATATGAGATACTTAATAAAAATCTTTTATCATCATTTGAAATTAAAGCTAATTTTTTCTGTCTAATACTATTTACATTATGACATTCTTTCAAAAATAAAAAATCATAATCGGGTTCAAAGCGAGGGGCGAAGAATCTGAAATCTGAACTCCAGATTTCAAGTCTCATTAGAAGCTGTAAAATAAAAACCCTAAATTAATGAAAAGAAATTTTTTATATTTTATATATTTATTTTTATTTTTAATAAGTTTTTTTATAATTTGTAATCTGGGTCTTCTCCACGACATTGTTAGCCAATTTTAAGCTAAATAGCTTATTGGTGTCCTTCCCCAGGTTGATAATGGAGAAGTTTCTCGTCTTCAGTTCTTCAAGCTCTTCTTAATTTATGTTGGCAAAACGTTCTGGTAAGTAGAGAAATCGCCTGTTGCTTAACGATAGTACGAGCCGCATTCCATACATCGTGTTCTCCAAGTTTGCATCAAAGATGTTATAATTTTTGTTAATCATCATTTGGGACAATTTTAAAATTGTCTCTAAACAAAATTGTTTATTAAATTGATTAATAAAGTCCATGTTTACTTTTTACTGATATATTTATCAAAAAGTCATGGATATTTATACAAAACTTTTGGTGAACATTTAGATTTTTTTTAGTACCTATTTTCCTTTATCTATAATCAGGTGAAATATGTGACAAATTGTTAAAATGTTTAGATATGATCTCGAAATTTAATACCTCCCCTTAATCATATTAAAAAAAAACTATATAGTTTTGCGAATCTTATGAAGAAGAAATTTTTCTTATATATATATATATATCATATTTACATAATTTTTGTATTTTAACTGTCTTTTGTTTTAAAACTAGTAGGAGCATAATATTTCAAAATAGTTAAAGTAATTATCATGTACTATTTTGCAGCAAAATATAATATTAAAGTTTAACCACAACTACCTGTAAAAAAAAATACCGAACTTTTTCTTTTAAAAAACAACAACACATTAAAAAGTTAATAATTTTACTTTAACGTTTTCAACCCTTTTTATTTCCATAAACAATAACAACCAGTCTCTCCTTTTTCATATTAAACTCATATTTTCATTCTTTTCTTATTCCTTATAATATTAAACTGATCTTTTCACTCCTTTTTTAATTTTTTCATTATTTAATTATTTGGTTTTTATTCTTTCCATTAAATTCATATTAATATCCATACTAATTAATAACTATATACTGACAAATAGTTTCATCAACTAAGATCAGAATATATTCCCATTAACTTCCCATTAATCTTACTATTAATACCATTCACTCAAAATAGCGACATCTACAAACACCAAAACATCTAAAAAACTTCCATTAACTTCACTTTAAAATCATATTAATTCATTATCACTTTCCTATTAATCCCATTCATTTAAAGTGATATATTCTAACTACATACTATTAACAACATAATAAATAATAATATTCAAGACACAAACAATATTCATTCATTCATTCATTTAAAGCGACATCTACCAACACCACACATCTAAATAACTCCCATTAACATCTCTTTCTAATCATATTAATTGATTATCACTTTCCTATTAATCCCATTCATTTAAAGCGATATATTCTAACTGACTATCTAAGCGATATATTCTAACTGACACAAATAATATTCATTCATTCATTCATTTAAAGCGACATCTATCAACACTACACCATCTAAACAATTCCAATTAACTTCCTTTTCAAATCATATTAATTCATTATCACTTTCCTATCAATCCCATTTATTTAAAGCGACATCCATCTTTATACTATTAACAACTTAATAAATAAGAATATTCAAGACACAAACAATATTCATTCACTTATAGCGACATCTACCTATATCCTATTGACAACACAATAAATAATATATCCAAGACACAAACAACTGTCAAAAACACAATCAGCTGATTTTCACGTACCAAGAAACCTCATATTACAACTACTTATGGAAAATATTGAATAATTCAATAAAAAATACCAATCAATTCAATAAAAAATACCAATGAAGATAAACTGAAAAATGTTAGTCATGTTATTAAAAGTAATGGTGAAAAAACTGCAAATACCCTGAAGAATTTTTTAACTGAAATAGGAGAACGTATTAAAAAAAACCTTCTAAATACCAACGATTTTACTAACTGCTCACAAAATCTATATAATAACAACTCGTTCTTTCTTAATCCAGTTATATAACCAGAAATCCATCAAATTATTATGAATTTATATAAAAATGCAACTCCAGGATTGGATAAAATTACAGTGAGAGATCTACAAGAGTTGGTCAATATTATAACCCCATCTTTAGTGAAACTGATAAATGAAAGTTTCACTAATGGTATATTTCCTGATTCGTTAAAAAAAGCATATTTAGTTCCTATTCACAAAAGTGGGTCAAAAGAAACTGTGGTAACTATAGACCAATTTCGATTCTAAACTCAATTTCAAAAATACATGAAAAAGTTATTAATTCAAGAATGAGAAAGTTCATTACTGAAACAATATGTTTTGATGCTTTTGATTTGATTTGGTACAGAATCAGCTATCGCAGCAACCTTGGAACATATTTACGATGCGTTGGATGACGGATACTATGTTGGCGCAGTTTTTATTGACTTAACAAAAGCATTTGATATGGTAAGTAATTCCAGACTTATCAGATTGCTAGACAACTTAGGAATTAGAGGTAAAAGTAAATCTTTTACTAAAAAGTTTTTTGACAAATCGTACCCAATTTGTTAAAGTTAATGAAGTACCAAGTGATGAACTACTAATAAAAACAGGCGTACCACAAGGTTCATTGCTGAGTCCGTTATTATATCTGCTGTATACAATGGACTTACCTAAAAGCAATATTAAGTCAAAATACAACATTTATGCGGATGACACTAACCTTATAGCAAAAGCGAAAACATTGGAAGAGCTTCAAAATATACTAAATGATGACTTAAAGATATATTGCAGTTGGTTGGACCAAAATGAATTATGTATAAATGCGAAAAAAAACTAATTATATATTCAAAATGCAAAAGAAAACAAATGATATTACGCTTAAGATAAAGGATACTATAATAGAATAAGTTGATAATGTTAAGTACTTGGGAATGATAATTGATGAAAACATAAGATGGGATAAACATATAAAAAGCATTAAAAAAAAATTATTCCTATCACAATGGCTGTCAGAAGAATGAATCAACGATCTTCAACCTTCGTTGAAACAACACTAATTTCGGTTTAATAAGAATTTTACTAATTTTAAATCTATCAATAAACTTAAATTTTGTTTTTTGTTTTTTCATTTAATTTAAAATTATAAAGTTATAAAATTAATTTTTTTTTTTTATTTTTTCCTTTAAATTTAAAGTGTTTAAAATTTGTAGTGTTTTTCTACTTTCTTTTTCTAATTCTACTTCAATTTTTTTTATTTTGGATCACATTGCCGCACTTTCAATGGCGGACATATCTAGATAAGTATCATTTTTAATTTTATCTGCATGCTAAAATTTTATCGTAAATAACTAAATTTTTTACACTACTTGTTTTACACTTTTTTATTTTTTATTTTTTTTTAACTAAACTTAAATTAAATTAATTTTAGAATTTTTTTAATTTTTTTATTTTTAAATATCACGCGCCGGTTTGTTTTGTTTACTTTAAATTAAAATAATTTTTTTTTGGAAATAATCATTCTTTTAATTTTCTCCTAGTGGTAAACAAAACAATATATCCATCTCTCTGCTTCCCATGGATAGATGTTAATGTTTTTAATAACTCTCTCCACTCTCAATATACCATCATAAAAACACCGTAACTTAATTAATAAATTCTGATGGTATATGTCCAATAATTTTTAAATTTTAATTTTGTTTTTGTATTTAATTAGTTATATTACCACAATTGCAAATGCTTTATTTTTAATTAGATGTAATTGTGTATTTGTTTTATTTTGATTGAGTTTTTGGTTGTACCTACTACAATAAGGGCACATATAGTTCCTATATAGATTCTATATCGTGCAAGTTAAAAACTGTTGGACGTAGTTATAAACCATTTTCTCACTCGAAATAAGACTTTTAAGTTTTAAATTTTTTTTTTTGTAAACTTTTTTCTTTTTTTCAAAGGTGTTGTCGATAGGTTGATAAAATCGTACATAATAAGCATTTTTGTTTTTTTTGTTTTTTTTCTTCTTTTTTTTTTTTTTCTTCCTAATTTCTAACAACATTATCAACTTTAACTTTAATTTTTGTAATATTCGCGGTTTGCAAACGAACTTCCATGCCGTTGAAGGTCATCTTAATTCAATTAAACCGGCAATCCTTGCTCTATGTGAAACGCTAGTTAGTAGTCACAATGTTAACTTCGATATTAACGGCTACTTACTCGTTTCACACTTCGTTCCCAAAAGAGGCATCGCCATCTACATAAAAAAAGACATTGCTTTTAACACTCTTGACAAATATAAATCTTCAAGCCCAACTTTCAATTACGTTTGGGTCGAAATCCATGTTGAAAAGCATGTTATACATTTCTGTTTTCTATACAGATCACCCAATTCAAGTGAACAAGAAACTGTTATGGAAATTGAAAACCTTTCAAACCAGATCAATGAAATTCTCGATTGTTTTCCTGATACCGAAATTGTTCTGGCGGGGGATTTTAATGTTCATAACAAAGACTGGCTTCACTTTTCCAGTACCTCTTCTCCGAGTCAAAACTCGATTGGGAAACAAGTTGAATTATTTTCTACTCTATTCCACCTTTCTCAACTTGTTAAAAATCCCACTAGAATCCCAGACCGTGCTGATTAAGAAGGTCACCTCTTGGATCTGTTTCTAACCACACACCCTGAAAAGTATGTGGTTTCAGTTGGTTGCCACCTGGGGGGCTCTGATCACTGTTTGGTCAATACGAGCTTCCGGGCAGGCTCAGTGTCCAATCAAAGGTCCCTTCCCAAAAAATTGGTATGGCATTATAACCATGCTAACTGGGAAGGTCTGAACAATTTTTACAAAACCTTTGACTGGTCACTGTGCTTCCGAGGTAGGAATGTTGACTTCGCTGCAAATGCGATTAGTGAAACTATTCTACTTGGAATGAGATTATTTATACCTCACTCCATGAAATCTATCAAACGGAAACCCAAAACTTGGTTTAATCGCATTTGTAAAGAAGCCATTCTAAAAAAAGAGGAGGCCTTCAAAAAGTACCGGGACAGTGGTTTAGAGGCTCACAGGACCAACTATATAGTGGTTCGGAACAGATGTAAGAGAGTTATCAACAAGCAAAAATTTTTGTTCAACCAAAAGTTGAAACGAAAACTCATACACATGCCAAAGAATAGCAAGTCCTTTTGGACTTTTGCAAAAAATCTAAAAGAGGACAATAGCGGGTCTTCTTTTCCTCCACTTGTTGATATAAACAACCACATCGTATCAGATTCAAAAGAAAAAGCGAATTTGTTTGGCAAACAGTTCGCTTCTAACTCATCACTGCCTCAGTCAACTCAAAGACCTCCATCTATTCCAGAAGTTGGCTGCTCCTTTGGTTGAATATACTTTAGGACGCGAGCAGTGATGAAAATCTTGAAGAATCTTGATACAAAAAAATCAGCCGGTCCGGACGGTATTACAACTACCGTTCTCAAAAACACATATACTTCCATTTCAAAACCTCTGCGCAACCTTTTCCATCTTTCCTTTACTTCGGGTATTCATCCTACCCAATGGAAGGTTGCACATGTTTTTCCAATTCCTAAAAAAGGCGATAAAAGCGAGCCCTCTAACTACCGACCTATTGCTATTACTTCAGTCCTCTCCAAAGTAATGGAAAAAGTTATAAATTATAAGCTTTTGAAATATCTAGATCGTAAAGGTTTGCTTCATGATCGACAATACGGGTTCAGAGCCCGTCGTTCAACTGGTGATCTCATGACCTACCTGTGCGAAAAGCTTAATATCAGTCTTCACCATTCTGGTGAGTCTGATGTTGTAGCTTTGGATATTTCTAAAGCTTTCGATCGAGTTTGGCATGATGCTTTATTGGCAAAATGCAGGGCTTTAGGTCTAGGTAGGGTTTTCGTTAAATGGATTGGAGATTTCCTTTCGAATCGCACGATTCGTGTTCTTGTCGATGGATATTCATCCAAAGATTTCAAAATAAATGCTGGTGTCCCTCAGGGATCTGTTTTATCCCCCAGTCTTTTCCTAATATTTATAAATGACCTACTATCAATAACCTCCAATCCATAGCTTCGCAGACGACAGTAGCCTTGTTGCTTCCTATGAATTTCATAGCCGCTGTAACATTAATCACCAGATTAATTCAACAGCAAAAAATTTCACTATAAGTGAATTAAACAAAGATTTAATTAAAATCCAAAAATGGGGTGAAATCAACAGAGTTGAGTTTAACACCAAAAAAACCCAATGCTGTCTAGTCTCGCGCAAAATAGCTACAACTATTCCAAACCTTACTTTTCAAGGAGAGGCTTTGCACCATTCGGAGGACTTGAACATTTTGGGGATTGAGCTAAACCAAAAATTGACTTGGTCAAATCATATTTTTGGAGTAGCTAAGGGCGCTGCTAAATGTTTGGGTTTCTTGTATCGCTGCAAAACTTACTTCTCACCCTCTGATCTCCTTAACATCTCGCCGACTGAAAACTTAAGTGAAAACTTAACTCTTCCAATATGCAGAAGATTGAAATGGGAGAAAAACGAATTTTAAACTTTGAAATTACTTTTACATTTGTTTCTTTCAAAGTAATGAAATGTGACCTGCATTTTATTAATCTGTGTTGTATTGACTTTTAAATAATACTTATCAAATCGAATAATACGTTAATGGTTTTTGACAAAATTGTAATTTGCAAAAATCGACACAAATGCATATTGGACACAAATGTATGGAGATGCTAAATAAAAAAAAAAAAAGTTATTTTAGTGTCCAATATCAAAGGCGAATTGAACACTTAAGACCTCAAGTCCAACAGTTTTCAATAGAAAAGTAAAACAAAAATTTAACACAAAATATGATATATTTTTTTAAGTAAACTATAATATTAATAAGAACATAAGATGATAATATACTAATAAAAAACTTCAAGTAGTTAACAATAAATAAAAATAATCAAAAAAATTAAATAGCTTTTCCAGCTTTTAACAAACTTAAGTTAAAACGAGGAAGAGTGTAGTAGAGTAGATCTTGTCAACTCTGGGATACCCGTATGACCGTAACATATATATAACATTATATCATCTGGTTAATTACTTTTGGCAAAATTTAAAACATACAGCTTTATTAAGTGTATTGTAATGCTCATATAAAAGAAGAAGTTGTATGGCAGCTACTCAAACCCTCTGCAGTAGACCAACCAGATTTTGCACAAACTTTGGCCATTACACTAAACTATTTTTGGAAAAATTTCAGACACCCAGCTTCAATAGGTATAGAGTAATGCTCATATAAAATTAGAAGTTGTATGGCAGCTACTCGAACCCTTTGCAGTAGACCAATCAAATTTTGCAAAAACTTTGGCCATAAAACTAAACTAGTTTTACCAAAATTTCAGACACGTAGCTGTAATAGGTACAGAGTAATACTCATATAAAAAAGGAAGTTGTATGGCAGCTATCCGAACCCATGGACCAAAATGGCTGGATTTAAATAGCGATGACGGCTATTGCAAAAAAACGAATTTGCGAAAATTTTAAGACCTTAGCTCCTTTAGTTTTTGAGTTATCGTGCGGACGGACGGACGGACGGACATACATAGCTAAATCGATTTATTTTTCGATTCTGATCCGATCCATACACTTGAGTCTATATCTACCCCCCTTCCTTCTCTGCGTCACAAACGTAATGGCAAATTTATTATACCCTTTGACTATATAGTCATACGGGTATAAAAATTAAACAGCCTTTCCAGCTTTTAAAAAACTAAATTAAAAAAATTAGACAGCCTTTCCAGCTTTTAAAAAACTAAATTAAAAAATTAAACAGCCTTTCCAGCCTTTAAAAAACTAAATTAATAAAAATTAAACAGCCATTTTCATGCTTTAACTATAAAAGAAAAGTCTTAAAACTCTAACAAATTATAAATATTATTAATATTTCAAAAAAATCTATTATAATAATATTTAATATTTTTGTATATTTAACTTTTTCAAAGTTCAGCCTTTTGTAAATTCGATTTTTAATATCACTAATTAATTTAATTTTAAGGTTGCCTTATAAAATGCAATATCTTCTTGCTGTATATAATCGAACATTGATACAATATCATTAATTTTTTCCTTTGAAAGCGTACCAGGTTTCGATAAACGCATGGCACTTGGAAGTGTATCTTGTATGTTTTTTTTCTTTCTTAAATTTCGTTGAAAAATTGAAATAATTTTTTTTTCAGCATATTCTCCATAATCTTCTTGGTATGTTACACGACCTAAATCCATCGAGTTATAAAAAATTTCCCGAGCTTTAGTGTATTTAACAGCTGAAAAATTTAAGAGTAAACTAGCCGCATTATAATTATAGAAATCTATTGGCAAACATTGTAAAATTTTTAAATTAACCTTTTCGTAGTTCATTGTTTTCAGATTTTTAATAAGTGATACGGGACTGCCAACACTGATCTTTTTTAAGTGACGGTCTATAACAGAGTGAACTGCATCTATTTCCTGAATTCTAGAGTGGCCAGGTTCTGAGTATTTTTGAACTATAGTTTTTATTTGTTTATTCTTTTCCAGAAATGTTAATAAAGCAAATGACGTGACTCTATTTTTATTTGTGGGACACACGCATCTGACCATAAAATGAAATGTTTAATATATGGAATATCTAAAAGAATAGCGTTTAAAATTTTTACTAAGGCACTAGCCAAATCATTTCCACTACGACCACTCAAAGTTTCGTACCATATAGCACAGTAGGTTTTCTTATTAATACTACAATGACCAGTCAAATTATATGTGTTAAATTTTCGTTTGTAGTAAAAATTTGAAGCTTGTCCGGTCGGTAACGTAAACACCTTTTGCAAATCATAACACACAAGAACAGTATCTTTATTCTTTGAACAATATTCCTTATCAGCATGTTTTCTTAATTTCGGTTTCTCGTTGAAATTTTCATGTAAATTAAAAAGTTTAATTTCTGCATTAGTCGGACTTGTAGCATTTCTGTATTTTAAATGAACATCACATTGAACCTTTTTCGGTTTTAAAAACCCCAAATTAAATTCAGTATTGAAAATATTCCTGTACATGTGTAATTTTACATGATTTTCAGAATTTTCACTTTTATATAAATTGTACATTTTGCTTAAATTTAATGTTTGATCCAAGTATTGTTTTTCTGAATCTGCTCGGATATAGTGTGAATCAACACATGGGAATTTTTTAATGTGTTGTCGAATTTTTTAAATATCATCTTCAGGAACTTTCTTTTTTATGTGTTTTCCTTTCAACGAAGCAATAGGTTGTCCAATGTTTTTATTGAAATTATTACGGAAAAATTAATAAATTCTATGTGCCGAGATATTTAAAATAGATAAAAAAGTAAACTGACAAACGTTTTACTTATTAACACCTAACGGTAAATAATATTTGTAAGAAATTTTTTTTCTTGAATTAGATACTGTTCGTTTTGGAGACTGAATTTTTATATATTTTCCATAAAAATGTCGTTTTCCTGCATCATTCAAAGTCCAGAAATAATTGTTTATTTCTTCTCTTTGACTTTCATTAAAATACACATTGCAATTAAAATTACAATCTTTGTCACATTTGGATTTAAGAACTTTCTTGGCTGGAATGAATTTACCGCTTCGGGTGATGTATTGTTTTCCTTGCTCCCGTAATCGTTTTTGAACATTTCTCTTCCATTGTTCTGGTGTGGCAACTTTTTTCTTTGGTTTTTTACCAGTATCTAATACAGAGCGGGGTGTATTTAAAAACGATGGTCCTTCTTCCTCATTATTTTCAATTAAATTTTCTTTTCCTGTTAAAATTTCCTCATCTGATGGCACGAAATTGGGATCAGCAATAGAATCATCCCGCAAAATGCTTAAGCCCCTTGAAGAGTCTATATCAATATTCTGCAGCGAAGAAGATACCGACGGAGCTACGGATGATTCCCTTTATAACAGAGATTATAAATTAATAACGTGTATGTGTTTTTTTTAAAAACGAAAACATTTTAATTTTGAATTAACTTTTACTGAATAAAATAAAATAAAAGTTCATACAAAATTAAAAATCCTAAACAATTACGTATAAAAATCTAAATTCTAAAAACAAATAATCTAAGTACCTTTCAAAATTTTGCATAACTAATCTCGAATAGAAGATGACCTACACTACATTCATACCCTTTCATTGTTAAAAAAAAACTAATTTCATTATAATATAAATTAGAATATATTGAAAAAACATTGAAGAGAATACAATTCATACATACAACAAATATAAAATAAGAATACATACGAATACGATACAAAACGTACTACTGGGTAAAAAATTAATAAGTGTGCGTTCATCGTCTAACTCATGCTCAAATCAAACGATGTAAATATATAACTTCAAATTCAATATACCCACAGTTTCAATGGGTGGCTTAAAAAAAAAAAAAAAAAAAAAATTGATACACTGGATATTAACCAACTAATTTACTTTGAGAAATGTAAATACATGTAAAATATACTGAACAATAATATTAAGTCAAAACTAAAACGCAATAAAACTTTTCAACTCGCTACCGGGAGAAATTAAAAACAGTCAAAATTTAAACATATTTACAAGTAAACTTAGAAAATTTGTAAAAAATCTTAGCAATTAATCTTTAAAATTTGAAAATTTAAATAAAAAAAAAAAAATCTAGAAAAATTGTAAAAAAATCATAAGTTTTTAAATGTTAGTTATAAGCTGTAGTTTTAGAATTACTTAATTTCTTATACATAATTTTATATATTATTGTAAAATTATCTGAAATTAAATAAAAATTTAATAAAAAAAATATAAAAATTTTATGATTTATTTTTTTATAAAAATATATATTGATAATTAAGTTATTTCATCAATTCATTTTTAATTATGAAAAACTGCGAAATCAATACTTAGAATATAATACCAATGCAATATATAATTACAAAATTAGAATTTTTCATACAGTTAATTTAAATATAACAATAAATTTTACATAAATGCTGCAAGAACCTTTGAATATAGCTTAAGTATTGTACACGATGTCTTAATTATATATCACCTATGGTTTTTAATTTATAAAATATTATACTAAATATGTTTTATGGTAAAATTCTTAGCCTTTTAAAAATATGAAAGTGTTAAATAAAAACGGAAATAGGAAAGAACCCTCGTGTATCAAATTCAAGGTTTCTGGAAGATAAGCTTTTAAATTTTGGGATTTCTTAGGCGGCACCTGAACCACGACTACAACTAAGTCTAAATTCCGGGGACACATAGAAAATAGGAAATATATTCTTTGGCTTTGTAATTATGCTCGTTTGGCCTCAGATTGATCAAAAGCTTCTAGAATTCGAACTCATTGTCCGAACCCGACCAGAACCAATTCCCATGGTTCTTTCATTACTAGTAACGTAGACTTTAAATTTCATCAAAATAGGGGCATTATTTTTTGAGTTATGCTGTTTTAAAGATATATGTTCCTTAGCCCTTGAACTTTTCAAAGGTTCCAGAACTCGAAACCATGGTATGATTTTGCCCATATGCAGTCCCCGTCATACTTTCAATACTAGTTAACTCTTATACACAATTGGAACGTCCTATCTTAATTTTAAGTTACTATTTTCATTAATTTCGATGATAAGCTTTTAAACCTTGGGTGGTCTAAGAGGGGTACGGAACTACCACTTTGATTGATCCAAAATTAGAGGAACCGCACAAGAAATAGTAAATAGCACCCATGTGCCAAATTTGAAACTTCTAAATTTGTTTGAAGTTACTATCTTTATTAATTTCGAAAATATGCTTTAAGGTCTTCGGAACTGTGTGGCTGGTACTCAACCCACTACTCCAATTGGTCCCAAATTTCAAGGACACTTAGGAAATAGAAAGAGACACCCTGATACCAAATTTGGATTTTCTATCTTCATTGGTTTTAGAATTATGCTTGTTTGGCCTATATTCCATCAAAAAGTTCTAAGTTCCGAACCCCTTGTACATTCCCTTCCGTACGAAATCACCGCCGTAGTTTCATTACCAGTACCCTACTACACAAATTTTATAAAGATAGCGTCATTAGTTTTTGAGTTATCGTGATTTATTATATATGTTCGTTAGCCCTTAGAAACGATTAAAAGGTCCAGAATACGAACCCTTGGGCCGATTTCGTCCATATGCAGTGCTCGCTGTACTTTAAATACTAGTTAAACCTTGTACACAAGTGGAACGTTTTATATAAATTTTAAGTTACTATTTTTAGTAATTTCGATTATAAGCTTTTAAACCTTCGGAGGTCTAAGAGGTTTACTGAACCACCACTCCAATAGATCCCAAATTAGGGGGACACACAGGAAATAGTAAAGAACAACCTTGTGCCAAATTTGAAGCTTCTACATGTTTTCAAGTTGCTATCTTTATTAATTATAAAGATATGCTTTAAAGTCTTCAGAAATCTGTGGCTGGTCCCAGACCCACTACTCTAATAGGGCCTAAATTACAAGGACAGTAAGGAAATAGGAAGGGCTCCCTGATACCAAATTTGGAGGTTCTATCTTCATTGGTTTCGGAATTATGCCAGTTTTGCATAAATTCAATCAAAAAGTTCTAGGTTCCGAACCCTTGGTCCAATCTCAATCGTACTAAATCCCCGCCTTAGTCTCATTACTAGTAACCCACAGCACAAATTTGATGAAGATAGCGTCCTTAGTTGTTAATTTATCATGATTTTTTATATATGTTAGTTAGCCCTTGGACCGATTAAAAGGTCCAGAATCCGAACCCATGGGCCGATTTCGCCCATTTGCAATCCCCGCCGTACTTCCAGTCCTAGTAATCTACATTTAAAATTTCATCAAGA
Organism: Dolichopus griseipennis; assembly: GCA_963082915.1. Classification (NCBI taxonomy): domain Eukaryota; kingdom Metazoa; phylum Arthropoda; class Insecta; order Diptera; family Dolichopodidae; genus Dolichopus; species Dolichopus griseipennis. Next base: position 274,147,565 of record OY720441.1, read on the forward strand.
TAGCTCCATTATTTTTTGAGTTATCGTGCCTACGGACGGACGGACCGACATGGCTATATCGACTCAGGAGGTCACGCTGATCACAAATATATATACTTTTCTATATCTAGACGGACGATGTGTATCTACATATAACTGGGCATCAAATTATGTTTTAGTTTAAACATGAGGATCAATATGTTGAACTTTAATTTGCTTTTCACATCAATCCATTTCAATGTATTTAACATATCTTTGATATGGGTTCTAATACCGCATTTTAAAATGATTCTCATAGCTCGATTTTGCAAAACTTGCAATCAATAAAAATAAAATTGAAGAACAATAGTTTAAATGTAGCAGTATAAGCGTATTATATATATTTATTGTACAGCTTCTGGAAATTTTTCACCTCATTCTACCTAAAAAAGCAATTTTTTTGCCATCTTTTTACATATATATTTACAGTGCATTTTGAAATTTAGCTTATCATCTATAATTTCTCTTAGATATTTTATTTTATCGGGATTTTCAATTTTTTCTCCATTTATTTCTATTTTTGGTTTTTGTAATGTTACTATTGTTAAACATTTTGTTTTCATTATACTAAGTTTGAGTTTATTCATATTAAGCCATATATATACAGGTTTTTTAAATATTCATTCATTTTTGTTTCACATTCAACTAAATCATCGCTAATTATGTACACTAAAGTACTGGCTGCAAATAGTGAAACTTTACAAAACTTTAATGTTGTGTTAACATCATTAATATATATGAGAAATAACAATACACCTAGAATAGAGCCTTTTGGAACACCTAAATCAACCAATCGAGCATTTGAAATAGTGTCATTTATTTTTGTACACTGCATTCTACCTGTTAAAAAACTTCTGAACCATTTCACCTCCACATTTCTGATCCCGTATTTTTCTAATTTAGCTAAGAGTATATTCCTATCAAGCGTTTCGAATGTTCTTTTGAAATCTAGAAATGTTGCTACAATTTTTTTCCCTTTATCTGTATGTCTTTTCCATTCCTGCAACATCCAATTTTTCCAGTGCGGTCTCTGTTGAATATCCTTTCCTAAAGCCATATTGCATTTCATTTATAATATTGTTTTTCATGCGTATTTTTTTATTGTTTTATACATATTCTTCTGATAATTTTTTTTCTCATTAATCTTAGCCTCGATATGTTTATCTCCATAATTTCAACACGCATTTTTAATTTTTATACTTATTTCTAGCGGCTTTATAATCATTCCAATTACTTATACTATATGGTAATAAGGAGTATACATTATACAATTCAATTTTGTTTGCTCTTAGCCTATGAAATTCATCATTAAATCATTTAATTTTATTATTTTCAATACTAATAGTTTTTATTAATTTTTTTAACCCTTATTCAATTATTTCGCTAAATTTTCTACTCTTATCATCTAAATCATTTAAGTTCTAAATTTTCAAAATTATTTTTAACCAAATTATTTTCTTTTATGTATAATTCTTTATTAAATTTAATGAATGAAAACTTTTCTTTTGGTATTTCATTTTTGTTTGCACATATTTTGATATCTATGGTTTCATGGTCGGATATTTTACAATTTTTATACTCTACACCTATAGAATAGGTAAAGGGGTATATTAACTTTGGTATGGTCATTGTAGCCCCCCAAAGGAAGTTAGCTAGATATGGAAAAGTATATATATTTGTGATCAGCGTGACCTCCTGAGTCGATATAGCCATGTCCGTCCGTCCGTGTGGGGATTGCAAATGGGCGAAATCGGCCCATGGGTTTGAATTCTGGACCTTTTAATCGGTCCAAGGGCTAACGAACATATATAAAAAATCACGATAACTCAACAACTAATAACGCTATCTTCATAAAATTTGTGTGTTGGGTACTGATAATGAAACTACGGCGGTGATTGCGTACGCTGGGTATTGTACAATGAACTTAGATGGGTTCGGAACTTAGAACTTTTTGATCGAATTTAGGGCAAACGAGAATAATTCCGAAACCAATGAAAATAGAAACTCCAAATTTGGTATCAGGGTGTCTCTTTCTTTTTTCTTAGTGTCCTTGAAATTTGGGCCCCATTTGAGTAGTGGGTCTGGGACCAGCCACACATTTCTGAAGACCTTGAAGCATATCTTTAAAATTAATAAAGATAGCAGCTTGATAAATTGTAGAAGCTTCAAATTTGGCACAACGGTGTTCTTTACTATTTCTTGTGTGTCCCCCTAATTTGGGTTCGATTGGAGTGGTGGTTCAGTACCCCTTTTACACCTCCCAAGATTTAAAAGCTTATAAATGAAATTTCGAAAAATAGTAACTTAAAATTAATATATAACGTTCCACTTGTATATAAGAGTTAACTGGTATTTAAAGTACAGGGCGGACTGCATATGGGCGAAATCAGCCCAAAGGTTCGGATTCTGGACCTTTTACACGGTCCAAGGGCAAACGAACATATATAAAAAATCACGATAACTCAACAACTAATGACGCTATCTTCATAAAATTTGTGTTGTAGGGTACTGGCAATGGAACTACGGCGTCGATTGCGTACGGTGGGTAATGTACAATGGGTTCGGAACTTAGAACTTTTTGATCGAATTTAGGCCAAACGAGCATAATTCCGAAACCAATGAAGATAGAACCTCCAAATTTGGTATCAGGGTGTCTCTTTCTATTTCCTTAGCGTCCTTGAAATTTGGGACCAATTGGAGTAGTGGGTTGAGGACCAGTCACACAGTTCCAAAGACCTTAAAGCATATTTTCGAAATTAATAAAGATAGTACCTTCAAACAAATTTAGAAGTTTCAAAATTTAGTACATGGGTGCTCTTTACAATTTCCTGCGCGTTCCCCTAATTTTGGATCAATCAGAGTGGTGGTTCAGTACCCCTCTTAGACCCCCCAAGGTGTAAAACATTATCATCGAAATTAATAAAAGTAGTAACTTAAAAATTAAGATAGAACGTTCCAATTGTGTACAAGGGTTAACTAGTATTGAAAGTATGACGGGGACTGCATATGGATGAAATCGTACCATGGTTTTGGGTTCTGGAACCTTTGAAAGTTCAAGGGTTAACGAACATATATCTTAAAAAATAATGCCGCTATGTTGATGAAATTTAAACTCCAGGTTACTAATAATGAAAGTACCATGGGAATTGGTTCTGGTCGAGTTTGGATAATGAGTTTTTGTTCGATCTGAGGCCAAACGAGTATAATTTCGAAGCCAAAAAATATATTTCCTAATTCCTATGTTTCCCTGAAATTTAGACTTAATTGTAGTGGTGGTTCAGGTGGCTCCTAAGAAATCCCAAAATTAAAAAGGTTATCTTCGAAATTTATGAAGATAGAAACTTTAAATTTGATATACGAGGTTTCTTTTCTATTTTCGTTTTTATTTAACACTTTTATATTTTTAAAAGGCTAAGAATTTTACATATTTTGTATAATATTTTATAAATTAAAAACAAAATATTTTTTTAATAAACGATTAAATTCCTTTTTTTAATTTTTATTATATCATATATTTTATTGAATTATTACCATAGGTGATATATAATTGAAACATTGTGTACAATACTTAAGCTGTGTACAATACTTAAACCTTTGAATAGGTACTTGCTGCATTTATGTAAAATTTATTATTATATTTAAATGAATTATATGAAAAGTTCTAAATTTGTAATTATATGTTAGAAATACATTGATTGAATATTTTGCGTCTATAAGCTTTTCTAATAGGTACATAAACTAGTAATTTAAAATAATTGAAATTTTGAAAAATTTTAATTATTAAATTATCACAAAACTTAATAATTCAATTTTTTTCACTTTTGTAATTGAATTGAAATAAATATATTTTCATTTAATTCAAGTTTTTTTGTTTTTTAATATTTTTAAATCTATAAATCAGTAAGAATTTGTAATATTTTTTTATAGATAGTCTAATTCGAAAAAGTGTTTAATATTTTAAAGTTAATTTGGTGAGCTATGTTTTACGACCAAACTAATAACAGCTTTTATTGTTTTAAAGTGACTTATGGACTTCCCACTAAATTTGAACCAAATAGGTGTAGGGTATTTCTAAGTCGTTTGCACCGACTGACTGTTTCTTTACTTGTTTTTAATATAAAGAGTGGCATCAGTGAAATAATCAATCAGTACATAATCTATAACTGTTTTGGTTTCTATTGTGACTCTGGTATATTCTTTTACAGATTGTTTTAACCCAAAATCTTCAATCACTTCATCAATTTTAAGTTTCTCATTACTTATAGCTTTGTAGTCTGTGTTGAAATCCCCACATATTATAAAATTTTCTTTAAATTTGTAATTATTTTCAAGAAAATTTCTCAAGGTATTTACAAATTCATTCACTGGCATTATTGGTGATCTATACAAAGCAATAATATTCCACTTTGTATCTAGCAGTTTTATTTGACACAATAAAATCCACATTTTATTATGAATTGAAAGACACTTAATCTGATTGGATTTAATTTTTTTATTGATATAAACTGTAACTCCTCCTGTGTGTCTTGAATTGGAATAAGTTTGATACATGCTGTACCCGGTCAAGCTGATTTCACTGTTTTCTATTTCTTCTGTAATGTGCGTTTCAGTTAATATAATAAAATCATACTAGTATCGCCCTGTGCTCGAAATTCGAGCTATTTTTGCTATTAAGTTAACATATAAAATTCGTTTTGTGTAAATTATATTAGACTACACATAATAAAAATTATGCCAACAGTGTTGTCAACAATCCTTGCGCTTGAAATTTGCTTAAAAAAAATTTATAATTTTTCTTAATTATTAAAACGTTGTTAAGTACCGATTTTTTAGTTTTATTTCTATAGCTTAAGCCGCTTTAAAGAGAGGATAAATTGGTACAGTTAAATTAAATTAAAATTCTAAATACATATAAATATTATTCTAATAAATACATATTTCTAAACATATACATATATTTATTGAAGTCAAGAACCCAAAATTCGAGTTAATGCTGTCCTTCATATAGCAAACTGTACTTTTTTCTAAAAATTTTAAAACGATATGAACTATGTTGTACGTATTCTGTATCCCAATTAAAAAACTCTATGAATACATAATATGTACAGCAAAATATAACATATCATAACTCATAAGTTTAGTTATTAGTATTATATTATATTGAAGCTGCAAGAAGTACAAATAATAGTCAAGTTGACCGAAGTCTTTTTTTAAATTTCAATTAAATTTATAGAGTTTTTATAGCTAATTAAGATTTATAGCAAAAAAAAAAGTTTTCCAATAAATCAAAGAATAAATTTTTCCTACCTTTTTTTCATTTTTAAATTTAATAGCTACATAGGTAAATTTTTACTACAAATGTATGCCTATTTAAAGTTCTGAAAACATGGGAAAAATGATTCTGAATTGCTTAGTTTACTTTATACCTTTTTGTCTAGTTTACTTATTTATTTAATATTTCCTAAGTTTTTTATTGACAAAAATACATTTTTATACATGGCCATGAGCCATGACTCATAAGTTTCTTAAAACAAATAAATATTATTGCTTTTATTCCTTTAAGGGGAGTAAACTCTTTTCTACTCTCAACTATTGCCAGCTACTTCAGCCCTTGTAAAAGAGTATATGACAGAGTAGATAAATAATTTCCGGCAGATGGCTTTAATTAAAATTCTCTTGAATAGGTTACGTTAAATCATATTTTTTATTTGATAACCAATAAGCACTTACCCCCTTCCATTTTAAAAAATATTCTTTATATTTATATCAGCAATAAACCTTAATTTTTTCACTTTATTAATATTTAAATACTATTAAATATAATTAACTTCTCAAATGACAGGTAGTTTTAAAATGTCAAATATATATATGATGATAATCTGACAATTATGTGCTCCTGAAACAAAAATTAGCGTTCCATTTACAAACTACGCCTATATAATCTTCATGTACACTTTTTCATATATAAAATTTGTTTGTTTTGTCAAAGTAAAACTAAAAATAGTTTTTTTAATTATAAAAAAACATTATTCGATGTTGAAAGTGTGAAATAAACTTTTCAATTATTAGAATGAAATCAAACATACGACGTACAATTTTTATACGGCAGTACGTCAATACGTCTGTCTGCATATCCATTATCGGTAAATCGATACGCGCGTACAATATTTAATTTATCAAAAATATTTATTTGAATGTTTTAATTTAGTACCTACAAAAAATATTTTTAATTTCATATTATAGGTATTTTGAATATAAGATATTTTTTAATAAAAATTATTGTAAAAAAATATTATTTTTAAAACATAATATTAGAAATATAAGAAAAACCAATAATAATATTTTTATACACTTTGTCAATATTTGTAAATTTTAAAAATCCGAGATACAGTACATTGCGTTACGCGTATTTTTGATGTCTAATGTAAATTTATGAACCTATTTATTTCTCAATTTTTTGACAGAAATTATACGCTGCGCGCTTTTATTTAGGTTAGGACCTAAGGAACAAATAACTTTTTTAGAGAAAGATAATTTTTTTAGTTTTGCCAACATATTTACTGTAAGTATTTTTAATTTATTTGAATATTTGTATGTTTTAAGCTAAATTATTTAAAAAAATATGTTATTTTAAAATATTTTATTTTTAAAATTTAATCACAGCAGCATAAGAAAAAACAATTATAATATGTATTTTTATACACTTTGTCAATTTTTAAATTTTAAAGTTTAAAATTTAAAACGTCGTGTATGCTTTCATGTAAATTTTTTTACATAACTAATTATTTCAAAATCAAAGTTTCAAAATTTAGAAACTGAATGCCGTACATGCTGATTTTGGCTGATCCATAAGAAACAAATCATTTTTCTTAGAAATATTATTTTTTTTTTAAGTTTCTGCATATTTCAGAATTCGGTTTTTTATTTTACAAAAAACTTAACAAAAACCAACCACAATTTACGATTTACAAAAAATTTTTTTTTTAGTACCTACTGTATTACAATAAATTGCAAACGAAAACAAAATACAGTACTTTTCGGTTATAACGACCATTATGGGACTGAAAATATTCGTCGTAATAAACGAATGTCGTTTTAAAAGAATGCTGTGAATTTTGAAAAATTAGTATGAGACTTGAACATTGTAGAATGTGCTGATTCTAGAATAGACACTTTGAACTCATTTGCTAACATTTTATTTGACGTGTCTCAAATAAAATGTTAAGCCTATGTATAGTGCTTTTTCTTCTATTGAATTTTTTTTGTATTTTTGATGCGTTATTATGATTGTTTTTATATTCAAAACTAAATAAAAAACACTTAATTAATCGCCAAGCAACATTATTAGATATAATAAGTTTAAATAAAAGAAATATCAATGTAATAAAAAACTTACATTTTTAGGTAAAATTTAATTCTTTATCAAAAATGTAAAGTTTATTATAATTAAAATTGAACCGAGTTCGTTATAAATGAAAACTACTGTATAAACCAAATGTATTGCTTTCATTTCGAACAGCTCTCATGTAAATTCATGTACCTATTTATTTGCAAATTTTTTGACAGAAATTATACGTCAACTTTTATTTCAGTTGAAGCATAAAGTAACATATAATATAGAGTATTCACGTAGAGTAAAATTTTTTTACCAATTTTTTTAAAAAATATTTTTCGTTTTTACTCAGTACTCAAAAATTATTCTCATAACAATTATTTTTACTTCCAAATTGAGAATAATTTTTTTTTAAACTCATAAATAAAAAAAAATTCTTCTCAATTTCTTGTTTTGAGTATTTATTAATATACCTCTCAAAAACTATATGAAGGGTATATACATACATACGTACATATTTATTTTTATACATTATTCTTCTTATTCCATATAAAAGTATGAAAAGCTAAATCTATACTGCATGCATAGTGTATAGGTATATTAACACATATAAAATATTCAAGGTCTTTTTACTTTTTTCGTTACTTTGATTTGAAATTAAAAAAACTAAATAGAGATTTTACATCTTTTATTGATGTATGTGTGTATATGAAATTAAAACAGCTAAGTGTATTTTTTGTTCTTCTTGTAAATCAAAATAGAAAAATTTATTTTCATATTTATTTTTTGTAACTTTTGATATTAATGTTGAATGAATGTGCGACAGACAAGCTTATTATTAAAAGTTGTATGGCTTGTAAAATCATAAATAATCTTATCATTTTAATAAGTATGTATAAGAATTTTACTTTTAGGAAGAATTTAGTTCGTTATTTTGATTGACTCAAATTTTTTATTTAAATGGACATGAAAAGTAAAAATATAAAATTTAATAAAATTTCAATATTTTTTTAAATAATTCTGTTTTATTATTAATTCTTAAGTTAGTTAATAAGGGAAAAAGCCAAATGGAATAAGTATTGCATTACATTATTGAAAAATATATAAAAAAAGCTTATATATTAATATTTAATATTTTATATTCCATTCGGCATAAAAAACCCTTATAGCAAAAAAAAAAAATATAATATAAAATATGTACATAGGTATAAACAAAACAAAACAATTCATTGATTAAAAAAAATTATCGAAAACAAACAAAAATATTCATTAACTTGAATTTAGTTATTTACATTCCATATTTACAAAATTATATTATGATTAGGTACTTCAATCCTGTTCATCCAATTTTCTCGTTCACGAAAAGAAAATAATATAGGTATCAAGTAAATTATTCAAAAAATAAAAATTATTTTAATAAATAAGTATTACAAATTACATACAAAAATTTATTTGCTAAATCTATAATGAGAAAAAATTTTTAAGCAACAGACAAATAGACAGACAGACGTACAAACATATGCAGACAGACGGACGGAAATAAACAGACAAATAGACAGACAGACGGATATTATGAAATATATTAAAAATAAGTTATGCATTTAATATTTTAATTTTACTTTGATTACTCTCAGCTTTTTTTTCGTCATTTTTTAAAAGCTTTTCCCTTAACCATTTTGCTTGCTTTTTTAGCAAAAGATTAATTAGTAACTCTAAAAACTTTATTTTATGCGTGTAGCATTCATCATTTTCCCTAAACCATGTAGGATATTTATCAGATTTTTTTGTGGCTTCTAAACAACATAAAAATATATTTTTCCTTAAATTTTTTTCATGATAATTTTCATAAAAATGGTGATCAAATATGCTCATATGAAATTGTGTAATTTCGAAAATTTTTTCGGTTGGAGCTTTCAAGTTCAGGATTTCTGATTCATTTTTATAATTTTTTTGATAAATAAATTGCTCCGAATCAAGCAATATCATTAGAATTTTTTAAAAATGAAGAAGTACATTGATCACAAGAAATTTTTTTTATCAATTTAAAGATAACGTAGCTACAAATGTATCTTTCGGCGTTATTTGAAACAATATTTAACTCTTCAGTTTGATTATCCTCTAAAATTTTAGATTGAAATCCCTCTAAATAATTATTAACTAAACTAGCTAGTACCCGGTGCGCGTTGCTGCGCCTCTCAATGGTGGTTTAATTGAAGATGATGTTACTGCAAAAAGTTAACACAAAAATTACACACGGTTTACACATGTAAATTTTAAAATGTATGAAAGCAATCTTTTTAAAACGATTTTTCTAGGATTATCCTAGGATTTTTTGAAACTTTCTGTAATTCAAAGCAGTACAATCTACTTTCCAAAAATTTGACGTAATTTACTTCCAAAAAATTTTTTTTGACCAATCGTAGGACCGACTAATAACAGTCTCAACTCCATTTTCAAGTTGCTTCACACATATAAAATTTGAGGTCAACCGGTCAAATCCTTTCTAATTTAGAGTTAAGTAACGCAAAAATCTATTAAAAGCCACTGTGCCCCACTGGGTTAACGGAACTATACTTTCTCTTTGGGCAAAGCAGTATTGCGCAAAATTGGACGTAATTTGCTTCCAAATCACTCAACAAAATTTTTTTGGGGCTTTCTTTTTAGCCAAAGCAGTACTTCGCAAATTTTGACAATATTAGCTTCCAAAATTATTTTGACCAACCGTCGGGCCGAAATGGGTTAACAAATTCCAAATCTGTTAATAGTGTCAACTCAATTCTCATAGGGGAGCACGTATACAAAATTTGAAGAAAATCGGTCAAACAGTTTTTAACTTAGAGTTAAGTATTGAAAAAACCTATAAAAAGCTGTTAAGCCCCAATGGGTTAATGCAATACAATAAAATTTTTTTTGGGGCTTTCTTTAAAGCCAAAGCAGAATTTCGTAAAATCGGACAAAATTTGAACCCAAAATTTTTTTTTACCACCCGTAAAGTATTGAAAAAACCTATAAAAAGTTAATGGAACTCAACAAAATTTTTTTTGGAGCTTTCTTTTAACCCAAAGCAGAATTTCGTAAAATCGGACAAAATTTGGGCCCAAAATTTTTTTTAACCACCCGTCGGCCCGACATGGGTTAACAAATTCCAAAACAATTAATAGTGTCTACTCAATCCTCAAAGAGCATCACGTAAACAAAATTTGAAGTCAATCGGTCAAACCGTTTCGAATTTAGAGAAAAGTATTGAAAAAACCTATAAAAAGCTGTTGGGCCGCAATGGGTTAATGGAACTCAACAAAAATTTTTTTGGGGCTTTCTTTTAAGCCAAAGCAGAATTTCGTAAAATCGGACAAAGTTTGGACCCAAAATTTTTTTTGACCACCCGTCGGCCCGACATGGGTTAACAAATTCCAAAACTGTTAATAGTGTCTACTCAATTCTCAAAGAGCAACACGTATACAAAATTTGAAGTCAATCGGTCAAACAGTTTTCATTTTAGAACAAAGAAGTTTAAATACTTGCACCACAGCCCCAACTTGGCGGTCCGTTAGAGCAAAATTTTTGGGCCACGATTTCTTTCCGTACCCAAAAACTCCTATATACAAATTTTCATGAAAATCGGCTGGGCAGTTTCGGAGTCTATTCGCTACAAACAAACAAACAAACATACAAACAAACAAACAAACTTTCATTTTTATATATATAGATTAGTTAAATCGTCATCAATTTGATCATTTGAATCCGAATCATCTTGTTCTAATTGATAATCCTTTAAATCGTCTATATTTAAAAATTCAGCGTCATCTTCTTCACAGTTAGAGCTTTCAAATTTATAATTAATTAACTTAACCGACATTAATTTTACTAAAATATTACTAAATTAATGGACGGAAGGATTATTGTTACATCCATTTCTATACCGAATCAAAGAAAATAAATTTTCTAAAACATCCTGATTTAAATGAGCTAACAGTAAATAATAACATTCGTGTTTATTATAAGTTGAAAATATTTCGGAACTTAGTTCCGTAATGCCTGTTAAAGTTTGTATCATACCGTCGATACAATAAACTTTTTTAGATGTAATTGGCCTTATTAATTGAAAATATTTTTTCATTTCTAAAAGATATTTGGATATATGATTATCTTGTTGCAATGCTGCACGAAATGGATTTTTTTCATATAATTTCCTACTATTGAGACAATCAAATAAGTTATTAATTTTTATACCCGTATGACTATATAGTCAAAGGGTATAATAAATTTGCCATTACGTTTGTGACGCAGAGAAGGAGGGGGGGTAGATATAGACTCAAGTGTATGGATCGGATCAGAATCGAAAAAAAAATCGATTTAGCTATGTATGTCCGTCCGTCCGTCCGTCCGTCCGCACGATAACTCAAAAACTAAAGGAGCTAGGATCTTGAAATTTTCGCAAATTCGTTTTTTTCCAATAGCCGTCATCGCTATTTAAATCCAGCCATTTTGGTCCTTGGGTTCGGGTGGCTGCCATACAACTTCTTTTTTTATATGAGTATTTCTCAGTACCTATTATAGCTACGTGTTTGAAATTTTGGCAAAAGCAGTTAAGTTTTATGGCCAAAGTTTCTGCAAAATTTGGTTGGTCTGTTGCAGTGAGTTCGAGTAGCTGCCATACAACTCCTTCTTTTATATGAGCATTACTCGATACCTATTAAAGCTGGGTGTCTGAAATTTTGCCGAAAATAGTTTAGTGTATTGGCCAAAGTTACTGCAAAATTTGGTTGGTCTACTGCAAAGGGTTCGAGTAGCTGCCATACAACTCCTTCTTATATAATGCTCATAATATTTCACCTAATAAAGCTGGTATGTTTGAAATTGTGCCAAAAGTAATTAATGTTTATAATAATAATTATGATATATAATGATATATAATGTTTATATAACGGTCATACGGGTATCTCAGAGTTGACACAGTCTACTCTACTACACTCTTCCTCGTTTTTTTTTTAAAATCATTTCTTTTAATATTAAATTACAATTATTTCATTGAATTCAATTTTATACACAATGTATGGTATATTATAAGTTTCATATTACCATAGTCACAAAAACTAGATTTCCATTTTACTGTCCAGACTTATTATACCCGTATGACTATATAGTCAAAGGGTATAATAAATTTGCCATTACGTTTGTGACGCAGAGAAGGAGGGGGGGTAGATATAGACTCAAGTGTATGGATCGGATCAGAATCGAAAAATAAATCGATTTAGCTATGTATGTCCGTCCGTCCGTCCGTCCGCACGATAACTCAAAAACTAAAGGAGCTAGGATCTTGAAATTTTCGCAAATTCGTTTTTTTGCAATAGCCGTCATCGCTATTTAAATCCAGCCATTTTGGTCCATGGGTTCGGGTAGCTGCCATACAACTTCTTTTTTTATATGAGCATTACTCTGTACCTATTACAGCTGCGTGTCTGAAATTTGGCCAAAAGTAGTTTAGTTTTATGGCCAAAGTTTCTGCGAAATTTGGTTGGTCTAGTGGAGTGGGTTCGAGTAGCTGCCATACAACTTCTTACTTTATATGAGCATTACTCTCCACCTAATGAAGCTGAGTGTCTAAAATTTTGCCAAAAATTGTATAGTGTAATGGCTAAAGTTTCTGCAAAATTTGGTTGGTCTACGGTAGAGGGTTCGAGTAGCTGCCATACAACTCCTTCATTTATATGAGTATTCCACTACACTTAATAAAGCTGTATGTTTGAAAATTTTGTCAAAAGTAATTAACCGGATGATATAATGTATATGTTACGGTCATACGGGTATCCCAGAGTTGACACAGTCTACTCTACTACACTCTTCCTCGTTGAAACAAATTTTGCTGTTGATACAGCACAAGAAATCCTATCAGTAAATTTTTTTGTTGAAACTAGAGTTTTAATTGCAGCAGCAACAGAATTTCTGAAAATTTGAGTAGCCAATCGCACATTCATTTTTTCAAATGAATTAGGAAAGATATGTTTTTTTGAAAGTTTGGGACACATTTTTCTATTATTATTTTGTTCATGGAAATAGAGGCAACGAATAATTTTAAAAGAAACCTCACCATCATCTGTATTAAGGTCATATTTAAGAAGGGTGTTGCGAAGCGATTTGATTAAATGCACTGGATCGTAAAGAGCAAACATTTTTTTTTCTACTTGATTGAAGTTAAAATAAAACGAGGAAGAGTGTAGTAGAGTAGACTGTGTCAACTCTGGGATACCCGTATGACCGTAACATATACATTATATCAACCGGTTAATTACTTTTGACAAAATTTTCAAACATAAAGCTTAATTAAGTGTAGTGGAATACTCATATAAATGAAGGAGTTGTATGGCAGTTACTCGGACCCCTCTACCGTAGACCAACCAAATTTTGCTTTAACTTTGGCCATTACACTAAACTATTTTTAGCAAAATTTTAGACACCCAGCTTCATTAGGTGGAGAGTAATGCTCATATAAAATAAGAAGTTGTATGGCAGCTACTCGAACCCACTCCACTAGGCCAACCAAATTTTGCAGAAACTTTGGCCATTACACTAAACAATTTTTGGCAAAATTTTAGACACCCAGCTTCATTAGGTGGAGAGTAATGCTCATATAAAATAAGAAGTTGTATGGCAGCTACTCGAACCCACTCCACTAGACCAACCAAATTTTGCAGAAACTTTGGCCATAAAACTAAACTACTTTTGGCAAAATTTCAGACACGCAGCTGTAATAGGTACAAAGTAATGCCCATATAAAAAAAGAAGTTGTATGGCAGCTACCCGAACCCATGGACCAAAATGGCTGGATTTCAAAAGCGATGACGGCTATTGCAAAAAAACGAATTTGCAAAAATTTCAAGATCCTAGCTCCTTTAGTTTTTGAGTTATCGTGCGGACGGACGGACGGACGGACAGACGGACGGACGGACGGACGGACGGACGGACGGACATACATAGCTAAATCGATTTATTTTTCGATTCTGATCCGATCCATACACTTGAGTCTATATCTACCCCCCCTCCTTCTCTGCGTCACAAACGTAATGGCAAATTTATTATACCCTTTGACTATATAGTCATACGGGTATAAAAAGGGTTTTGTTTTTGAAACGCCTAACATATTAAAACACTTCCTATTATTAGCACCCTGATCACATATGACGGCCCTAACATTAATACCTAAATTAAAAGCTGCACCTAAATTAATATTTAAAATGTTTTTAAGATCTTCGCCACTAATGCCCTTCTCTGTGGCATAAAAACTAAGAACATACTTCCAATTATGTACTAATCCCCTTAGGAGAAAAACACAAACGCATTTTGCAACGCTTTTCGTTCTTTTAAAGCTATAATCAGAAAAACCACTAATTTGATCCAATGCCATATCTTTCCATTTTTGAAATTCATTTTTAAAAAAGTTTTGGCATCGTTTGCTAAATGAGACTGGCTATCAATTGTATTAGATAAAGAATCCTGCTTTTCCTTTTTTATTTTTAATTATAATTTCCTATTCTGAATTTTTAAAGACATAATTTTTTTTTTTAAATAAACATTTTTTTTTTTTATATGACCTAATGTTTTATGACATGTGGAAAATTTTTTAAAATAAAAATTTCCGTTTTTTTGGAATTTCAAACAATGCCTACAAAAATTAATCGACAATTCATTTGGAGACACCGTTCGAATGTTTTCTAACGGTACTTTTAACTTTTCTACATTTTTTTGACTATAAACTTTAATATTTGAGTTATTATTAAATGTTTTAGAAAAAATATTTTCTTTAAATTAGATAGTGGAGTTATAGGATTGATTTCAATATTATTATGTGGTAAACACAAACTTGGAAAAGCTCCCTTTTTTAGTTTTTTCCCTAAAAATTTTTTCTCGAAATGGTCTTCGCAAATAAATAATTTTTTTGTTTTTAAATATTCTATACTTACACTATATGCCGATACCCAAATTTCGAATAAATTTTTCTCTTTTGGAAATTCATACAACCTACCGTCAAAATTAAGTCTTCTTCTATTGCACACTATGCAAGGGGTACCATTCTTACGGTAATCTGCTTTTACGTCCTTAAACATTCTTCATTTAAAACATGCATAAAGAAAATGAAGGAATGACAAAAGGAATAAGCAGAGAAAATAGATATTTCTGACAATGCGGAATATATCTATCAGGCCTAAACGCTAATTTGATTTTCAGAATTTAACCAAATTTAAGTATATTTATAAAAAAAAATTTATTATTTTATAATAATACATCAAATACATAATAATCATAAGATTATTACATAAAAGACATAAAATATTATAATATTTTTCAGAAGATTAATGCACAAAATTTTTACATGGCTTTATAAAAATATACCGCATTGTTTCAGATGAAGAAAATTAGAACGTATAAACATGCAAGGTGTTTCATGAGTAAAGTATTTTTTATTCCTAAATACATGCAGCAATTAAGTTTATCTTTTAAAATTCATAATCCAAATTTTTTTTTACATGTATGTAGGTACATACATATTATTATGATTATATTTCTAATGTAACATCTTGCATGATAAGTTATTCGTAAAAATAATTTCGTAAAAATATGTAATTAAATTACTTTAATAGTGATAACTTGTCATGTAGCGAATGTTATTTTTCTTTTTTAATTGCTTTTGTCTAAAATATAATACTTATTCTAATAGAAAATTTATAAATTAATACTTACATGTAAATTTTGTTCCTCAATTTTTTTAATTTAAATTTTAATAGTCAATAATATGTTCATATTGTAACAACCACTTGTAACAAAATAAACACTTGACACTTTTAAAAATGCGCGCCTTTATTAAATTGATTATAATTCTTAATATCAAAATAAGAATACATAAAAAATACATCAAAAAAAAAAAATAGAGAAAAATATCACATAAAAAAAGCTACATTTACAAAAAAATATGTACACACATACATTTTTCTTAACATTCATAAAAATATGCATAAAAATGTAAATATGTGAATATGTACTTACATATATATATAGTCTTCATATAATATCATAATATTCAAATTATGAAGAATTTTTTTTTTTTCTAGAGCTTAAAAAAAATTCTTCTCAATTTTTAAGTAAAAATAATTGAGTTTTAAAATGAATTTTGAGTGTTGAGTAAAAATGGGACGGGATATTGAGTAAAATGGGACGGTATTTTTAAAAAGAAATGACTAACGAATTTTGTTCTACGTGAATACTCTATATATATGTTACTTTATGGTTGAAGATTATTTTTTAGTTTTTTTTGCGAACATATTATAGGTATTTTCAATTATTTGGAATGTATGTTTTTTTAAAAAAAAAAAAATTATTTTAAAATATTTTATTTTGAAAACTTAATCGTAGCAACATCAGAAAAAACAATTACAATATTTTTATATAAAATTTAATTCATTGGCAAAAAGTGTTACGTTTATTATAATTAAAATTGAACCGAGTTCGTTATAAATGAAAACTACTGTATAAACCAAATGTATTGCTTTAATTTTTTTCGTTCACTTTTTAAGATAAAGAAAAAACAAAAACAAGTAAAGAAACAGTCAGTCGGTGCAACCGACTTAGAAATACCCTACACCTATTTGGTTCAAATTTAAGGACATATCCATAAGTCATTTTAACACCATAGAAGCTGTTATTAATTTGATCGTAAGACATAGCTAACCAAATTAACTGTATAATACTAAAAACATTTTCTAATTACCCTATCTATTAAAAAATACTACAAATTCTTACTAATTTATCTATTTAAAAATATTAAAAAACAAACAAACTTGAAATAAATGAAAATATATTTATTCCAATTCAATTACAAAATGAAAAAATTCTAATTATTAAATTTTGTGATAAAAAGATAATCAAAGCATAATATATTTAATAACCCAAATTTTTAAAAATTGCAATTATTTTAAATGGTTAGTTTATATACCTAATAGAAAAGCTTATAAACGCAAAATATGCAATAAATGTATTTCTAAAATACAATTAAAAATTTACACCTTTTCATATAATTCATTTAAATATAAAAATAAATTTTACATAAATGCAGCAAGTACCTTTGAACATAGCTGAACCACTACAATTAAGTCTAGATTTCGGAGACACATAGGACATAGGAAATATATTCTTTGGCTTCGAAATTAAACTCGACCACAACCAACTCCCATGGTACTTTCATTACTAGTAACCTACTGTTAAATTTCATCAAAATACCGGCATTATTTTTTGAGTTATGGTGTTTGTAAGATATATGTTTGTTAGTCCTTGAACTTTTCAAGAGTTCCAGGACCCGAAATTATGGTACGATTTCGCCCATATGCAGTCCCGTCATACTTTCAATACTAGTTAACCCTTGTACACAATTGGAACGCTCTATCTTAATTTTAAGTTACTAGTTTTATTAATTTCGATGATAAGCTTTTTCACATTGGGGGGTCTAAAAGAGGTTCTGAACCACCACTCCAATTGATCCCAAATTAGGGGGGCACGCAAGAAATAGTAAAGAACACCCTTGTGGCAAATTGGAAGCTTGGAAGCTATCGTGATTTTTTATATTTGTTCGTTAGCCCTGAAACCGATTAAAAGGTCCAGAATCCGAACCCATGGGCCGATTTCGCCCATATGCAATCCCCGCCGTACTTTCAGTCCTAGTAACCTACAGTTAAAATTTCATCAAGATAGCTCCATTATTTTTTGAGTTATCGTGCCTACGGACGGACGGACGGACGGACGGACATGGCTATATCGACTAAGGCGGTCAAGTTGATCACAAATATATATACTTTTCCATATCTAGCTCGCTTCCTTTAGGTGGTTACAAACACCATACCAAAGTTAATATACCCCTTTACCTATTCTATAGGTGTAGGGTATAAAAACAAGTAAAGAAACAGTCAGTCGGTGCAATATGTTGCTAAATTGAATTAATACTAAATTAAATATGCATATTCTTACTGATGATTTGCATGATTTAGATTGTATGAGGAAATCACATGATGATTTATTATGATGATCAAAACTAAATTTTTTTATATTTAATGGAAACAATATAAATCTATCGCATAGATGCTTCAATTATTTTCTATCAATCATACTAACCACTTTCTTAGCCCATTATTATTATTTTTCCCTTAGTATCTGTGTAGCAAAAAGTTTATGACATACCGAGAAATAGAAGAATTCAAAATAATTTTTAATTTATAAATGCAGCATCTTTGTTAATTTGAAAAAAATTGATAAATTCAAAATTTGAAATTGCTGGAACAAAGGCGAACATCTTAATTTAAAAAAAGAATAAATATTCTCCATCAATGATTTTACAAAACAAAGATCCAAAATTTGAACAAATATATATATATATATATATATATATATATATATATATATATATATATTATATTTAATATATTGTAAAAAAAAGTTTAACATTTAATATAATGTGTAACAAAATAAAAATTTCTTCCATATTTTTTTTTTAACTTTTATTGAAAAATATTTTCATATTGTGTAATTCAAAATAAATTTATCTTATTAAATACTACATATATAAAATTATTTTTTTTGAGTTAAACTATGTATATACATATATACATAAATATACAATAAGGAATACATGCTTATTTTTTTAAAAATACATAATTAATAGTTTTTGCAAAATAGGTCCAGAATCCGAACCCATGGGCTGATTTCGCCCTTATACAGCCCGCGCTTTACTTACAGTACTAGTTAACCCTTGTACACAATTTGAACGGTCTATCTTAATTTTAAGTAACTATTTTTAGTAATTTCGATTATAAGCTCTTAAAACTTGGGAGGTCTGAGAGGGGTACTGAACCACCTCTCCAATTGATCCCAAATTAAGGGAACACGCAGGAGATAGTAAAGAACACCCTTGTGGCAAATTGGAAGCTTCTACATTTATTCAAGTTGTTATCTTTATTAATTTTAAAGATATGCTTTAAGGTCTTCGGAAATGTGTGGCTGGTCCCCGACCCAGTACTCCAATGGGACCCAAATTCCCAAGACACTTAGGAAATAGGAAGGGACACCCTGATACTAAATTTGGAGGTTCTATCTTCATTGGTTTCGGAATTATGCTCGTTTGGCCTAAATTCGATCAAAAAGTTCTAGGTTCCGAACCCATGGTCCAATCTCGACTTTACGCAATTCCCGAAGTAGTTTCATTACTAGTAACCTACAGCACAAATTTGATGAAGATAGCGTCATTAGTTGTTGAGTTATCGTGATTTTTTATATTTGTTCGTTAGCCCTGAAACCGATTAAAAGGTCCAGAATCCGAACCCATGGGCCGATTTCGCCCATATGCAATCCCCGCCGTACTTTCAGTCCTAGTAACCTACAGTTACCAAATGTATTGCTTTAATTTTTTTCGTTCACTTTTTAAGATAAAGAAAAAACAAAAACAAGTAAAGAAACAGTCAGTCGGTGCAACCGACTTAGAAATACCCTACACCTATTTGGTTCAAATTTAAGGACATATCCATAAGTCATTTTAACACCATAGAAGCTGTTATTAATTTGATCGTAAGACATAGCTAACCAAATTAACTGTATAATACTAAAAACATTTTCTAATTACCCTATCTATTAAAAAATACTACAAATTCTTACTAATTTATCTATTTAAAAATATTAAAAAACAAAAAAACTTGAAATAAATGAAAATATATTTATTCCAATTCAATTACAAAATGAAAAAATTCTAATTATTAAATTTTGTGATAAAAAGATAATCAAAGCATAATATATTTAATAACCCAAATTTTTAAAAATTGCAATTATTTTAAATGGTTAGTTTATATACCTAATAGAAAAGCTTATAAACGCAAAATATGCAATAAATGTATTTCTAAAATACAATTAAAAATTTACACCTTTTCATATAATTCATTTAAATATAAAAATAAATTTTACATAAATGCAGCAAGTACCTTTGAACATAGCTGAACCACTACAATTAAGTCTAGATTTCGGAGACACATAGGACATAGGAAATATATTCTTTGGCTTCGAAATTAAACTCGACCACAACCAACTCCCATGGTACTTTCATTACTAGTAACCTACTGTTAAATTTCATCAAAATACCGGCATTATTTTTTGAGTTATGGTGTTTGTAAGATATATGTTTCTTAATCTTAATTTTAAGTAACTATTTTTAGTAATTTCGATTATAAGCTCTTAAAACTTGGGAGGTCTGAGAGGGGTACTGAACCACCTCTCCAATTGATCCCAAATTAAGGGAACACGCAGGAGATAGTAAAGAACACCCTTGTGGCAAATTGGAAGCTTCTACATTTATTCAAGTTGTTATCTTTATTAATTTTAAAGATATGCTTTAAGGTCTTCGGAAATGTGTGGCTGGTCCCCGACCCAGTACTCCAATGGGACCCAAATTCCCAAGACACTTAGGAAATAGGAAGGGACACCCTGATACTAAATTTGGAGGTTCTATCTTCATTGGTTTCGGAATTATGCTCGTTTGGCCTAAATTCGATCAAAAAGTTCTAGGTTCCGAACCCATGGTCCAATCTCGACTTTACGCAATTCCCGAAGTAGTTTCATTACTAGTAACCTACAGCACAAATTTGATGAAGATAGCGTCATTAGTTGTTGAGTTATCGTGATTTTTTATATTTGTTCGTTAGCCCTGAAACCGATTAAAAGGTCCAGAATCCGAACCCATGGGCCGATTTCGCCCATATGCAATCCCCGCCGTACTTTCAGTCCTAGTAACCTACAGTTAAAATTTCATCAAGATAGCTCCATTATTTTTTGAGTTATCGTGCCTACGGACGGACGGACGGACGGACGGACATGGCTATATCGACTAAGGCGGTCACGCTGATCACAAATATATATACTTTTCCATAACTAGCTCGCTTCCTTTAGGTGGTTACAAACACCATACCAAAGTTAATATACCCCTTTACCTATTCTATAGGTGTAGGGTATAACAAAAAAAAAATTTAAATCTCCTTGTTCATTGAATATTTGAACTAAACAAAAAAAAAAAGATATACATAATTCGGCGCCTATAATCTTTTGATTTAGATTTAGCTGCGAGTTACAACCGAAAATGAATTAACATTTACACAGAAAGTCGGCGCATAATATTAGAGTCATAATCCTCAACTTTTAACCGCGTGACCGTTAAATTCAAAATTACGTTAAATTAAAGACGGATTTTCACCTGAAAAAACGCAATATTCTAAAAAAAAATATCATTGTCCTATGACAACAAAAAAAAACCTTTCTTTTGGTTGTTGGTTCATTAAAATTGGTCAAATAGTTTGTTCTAAAAAAGGATGTTTATATTTGTATGGGAAAAAATAAGCCGATTAAATATTATGATTTGTTTTTTGTAATTATTTCTTCTAATTCAGCATAATTTGCTGTAAGGTCTTGGATATTAATCATTAGACCTACTAATTCATTCTCCTTTTTTTTGTCATTTATAAAAAAATCTTCTTTTTTTCAATAAATATTTTTCTGTTTAATGTTGGACATTTTTTATCATTTACTCTCTGATTTACATCAAGACCTAATTTTTATTTATTATTTGCTCTCACACAATTTACATATTTCCAATCACTTGCTTTACAATCTTTTATTTTATGTTCATTTCCACATTTTAGGCAGCTTTCCGTTTGAGCCTTACAGTTTTGAGCATTATGGTTGTATCCTAAGCACTTATTACATTTTCTAACATCATAACTCTCATAACTTTGCACATGCCCCATCCTATTTTTATTCTACCTTCTTTTAAAATTGTTTTATAGTCTTCAATATTCAATTCCACAATCGCATTAAATGATAATTCTGCTGTATCAAAAGTTTTTTTTTTTTTGTTTGTTTTATATACTCTAACAATTTTTAATTCATCCTTAAATGTGATATTATTTTGAGCTACTATTTTGTTAATTACTTCAGTATTTTCATATTCATCCGACATACCGATTATTAACATTTTAGGATTTCTATTTTTTGGTATAATAGCTTCATAATTATCTTCTAATTTATTTTCAACTTGTTTTTTGATACTTTCCACTGATTCGATATCTTTGCAAAATATATATCCCATTTATATTCAGATTTGTGTTTACTGGGTCAATTTTACGTTTCAACTGCATTTTTGTTGCATCAGCTGTTTGCATTTTTTAGGCTTTAATAATACCATTGGATCTTTTTTTACCACTTCAACAAAAGTTTGTTTTTTTTTCAATTTTGCTAAAATTGTTTAAATTCAATTCATTAAAAATCTTCTCACCTTGTATTTTGCAGTCTTCCGTCATTTTACTTATTTTACTAAGCTCAGCTATACTTTTTTGCTACGAATCTTGCGAATTTTTTAAAGTCAATAGTCTTTCAACATAGCGGCTTTTTACAGCTTCAAGTAAGTTTTTAAATTTGAATTCACTTTTTTTTAATGACTCATCAAATTTGTTTTTGTATTGCTCTAGCTGTAATCCATTTTTTTCAACCTTATCACTGATACTATTCAGCACCACGTCCACTGTTATATATTTGGCACACACATGACACATAAATCTAATTTGTTGATTTTTGGAAAGGATGCTAATAATAGATTCATCAAGCCCACAACATCTAATTTAGCTGCAACAAACCTTGCGACACACTCCTTCACACATGATTCCGGTTTCTCCTTTAATTATTTTTCTACATTGGTTGCATGATGCCATTACTTCCAATGTAAAATTTTTAGTTTAAATAATTAAATATATTTATTTTAATTTTTTCTTTTTAGAACGAAAATTTTTACTTGTTAAAAATTAATATATAAAGGAGAAAATTTGTTTGTTTGTCCAGGATTCACGTGAAAACCACTGGTCCGATTCTCACAAAATTTTAAACGAATAACTCTGAGAGCCCGGGGGTGACATAGGCTATGTCACATTTTTATAAGTCAACAGGTTGCGGCGCCAGAGCCGTTTTAAGCTTTTTCATTTTTTGGATGTCGAGTCAAAACGGTTTGACCGATTGAATTGAAATTTTGCTCCTCTTAGGAACCGGAATTAGCTGTATAAATTTGGCTAAACAAATTAACCCATTTCGGCCTGGCGGGCTTCCAAAAATGTTGTGTTCTTGATTTGTGTCCAATTTTACAGTGTAATTTTGCAGTCGAAAAGAGAGGCTGACACAAATTTTTGTTGAGTTCGGTTAACCCGTTTGGGCACGAGGGCGCAATGAAGCTTTTTCAATGTTTTTGATGTCGAATCAAAACGGTTCGACCGATTGACTTGAAATTGTGCACAAATGTTCCTCTTAGCAACCGGAATTAGTTGTATAAATTTGGTTCGAATGAATTAACCCATTTCGGCCTGGTGGGCTTTCAAAAAATTTTGTGTTTGTGTTTCCGAGGCTGCAAAAAGTTTTAGTTTAGTTAAATTAACCCGTTTTCCACGACGACGCCATGAAGTTTTCTATAAATTTTATTTGATTAAACGATTAAAAGAATTTTATTGAAAATTTTGTACCAGCATTTTAATTAAAACCCACAGGGTCAATTTGGTTTCGACCTGTTTGCGCGTTTTGAACAAAGATTCAATGAAATTTTCAATTTTTGGTATAAACGCAAGTTAGCCTTTATTCCAAAAGCTCACTTAATTAATAAGACTAATTTTTTTCCTTAAATAGTCGCAAATAGTTAAAAGCTAAATGAGATAATATTATTAATAATAAAAATAAAGCTAATAAAGAATCCGAATAAAAATATCTTTAAAATTAAATAACATAACATTTTCCTTCCACATTTTTTCGTAAGTCTTTGCTTTTTATCCACTTTGCAGTTGTTGTTTTTTCAAAATAGATTTTAGTGTGAAATTGCAGTTTTCTTCAAACGAAATCTAAATATCAAAAAATTCAATTTCGTATATAGAATGCTTAAATACATAGTATTTTAAAACAGTTTTTCCAAAAAAGAAACCTACATTTCTCTCATAAAATCATAAAAAAGAGAGGAAGAGCGTAGTACAACTTTCAGGTAAGTACTAAACAAAATATAAGTTGAAAAGCAGAATTTTAAACCTTTTCTAAACCATCAACTATATTTTATTCAAACGATGGCAATTTAAGAAAACTACTATTGACATAGTATAATG
The DNA here is from genome assembly GCA_963082915.1 of Dolichopus griseipennis. Lineage (NCBI taxonomy): Eukaryota > Metazoa > Arthropoda > Insecta > Diptera > Dolichopodidae > Dolichopus > Dolichopus griseipennis. The sequence goes on from OY720441.1 coordinate 274,172,114, forward strand.
AAATAATGGCAAATTAAGTATACCCTTTTGACCTATAGTCATTTTAATTCAGTTAACATTATCCGCCGGAAACCTACCATCCTCAACTCTATCGTCAAGGGGCACCAAATTGTCAGAAGGACCATGTATAGAAAAATTAGAGATAATCGTTCAAACTGTTTCGCAAACTGTTTTTAAAATTTTTGTTTCGCAATCGGTTAAAAGAACTCAAGAAAACATTTTTAAGTATTCCCCTAATTCAAAGAATGTGTACCTACTTTCAAAAATTGGACGTAATTTACTTACAAATTTTTTTTTTAACAATCGTCGGGTTGGCAGGGGTTAACAAATTCCAAGTCCGTTAGTAAAGTGAACTTCATTTTCAAAGAGGAACACATATACAAAATTTGAAGTTAATCGGTTAAATCATTTCTAATATATAGCAAAGTAACGAAAAAACCTATAAAAAGCTGTTGGGTCGCAATGGGTTAACGGAATTCCACAAATATTTTTTGTGGTTCTATTTATAAGCAAAGTAATATTTCAAAAAATTGGCTGAAGCTTGCTTTTTTACAATTTACAAGCTTCCGGGCAACGCCTGGTAAATCTGCTAGTATCTTATAAAAAATAAATTAGGGATACAAAATTTTGCTATAAAAGAACATAATGAAAAAAATTCATCGCTGTATATATACGATATCGAAGATTTTAAAAAAGTTCGTGCTTTGTTGGAAGAGGGTAAAATTGACCACTTTACATTCACACCTAAAACAGAAAAAAAAAACCTTAGTCCTAAAAGGTTTAAATAGTTTATACTCACCAGAGGAAGTTCTCGATTACTGAAAAGAACAAGAAACAACAAATATAAAATTTGAAAAGTTTCCACGATTAACCACCAAATATTTTATTAACAACGGAATAACTCTTCCACATTATATTGTTCAAGCTTCAGCTAATAGCTTGACAAATGAAATTATGAAAATTAATGTCTTGGATTATCACAAAATAAAATTGGAAAAACTAATAAAATCCCATAACTTATAATGCACAAAATGTCTACGCTTGTCACATTCAGCGGCTAATTGTTATATGCAGTTGAGATGTGTTAAATGTGGAAATAATCACAGGCCAGAACAATGCTCAGTTTTTGCAGAAGATCCAAGAGATAAATTATACAGTACTTTGTGTGGGAACCATGGTCATCCGGCATCATACACCAAATGGGTAGTTTATATTAAAAAAATGGAGCTTCGCCAAAAAATTGGAGATAATACACAAGAAAATATTGTAAGTAAGTACATTAATTCAAATTTTATTAATAAAAATATTTCAATTTCAAATGTTGTAAAAAATAGCACAAAACAATATAATTCTAACCTTAAAAATACAATAATAATATAAACTCAAATTTAATCACCAATAATAGCAATGACAATATTTTAATTGAAATAAAAAATATTTTAATTAATATGTAAAACGAAGCTATTACACTAAAAAAAACAAATTCATCAAAATTCCAATAATATAAAAGTTTGTATGGAATCTTTAAAAGTTAAAAACTAATTTATAAATGAATTTTAACAATACTAAATGAAAAATAATATCCATTAACATCAATTCACTAATCTCCAACAATAAAAAGCTTTCTCTTATGCACTTTGTGGAGTTCAATAAACCTGACATAATTTGCATGAGCGAGACAAAATTAAAACCAAATAACCATATGTCGTTGGATAATTATGATATAATTAGAAATGATCGAAATATCGATATTGATGGCGGGGGTGTTGCCATATTAATTAAAAAATGTTTCCAATTTGATATTTTAAATAATAGCATTTTCGATAATTTTTTATGTATCGAAATATGCATTATATCATTGCAATTAAAACAAAGAAAAAAATTATTTATAATTTCTATTTATGCATCAAATAGAAATTCAAATGGTTTTTTAACAGAATTAGAAAAAATAATCGAAATTTTAAATCTTTCGAATCTCAATAATTTTTATATATTAACTGGCGACTTTAATGCCAAACATACTTCTTGGTTAAACTGTGTTAACAATACTCGAGGCAATCAATTACACAAATGGTTACAAGACAACAAAATTTTATACAAGAGTAACTTACTCTTAACTGATGCACCAACACTACCATGTGCAAGTTTTAATATTGATTTAGTGATAACAGATATTAGAATTAAAATTTTTTTGAAACAAATCAAAACAAACTCACCACTCTCCCGTACGATAGTGACCATAATGCCATTTACATTGCAATATCACTAAACAATGAAGAGCTTTTATTGCAAGAATTACAAAGTCATAGTAATAAATTCATATTTTTAAAAGTAAACTGTTGCAAATTTCAAATTAAATTAAATTCAAACTATTTTTTCAAAAACAACTCCAACAATTGCAATAAAATTTTCGATAACTGCAATTTGTCTAATCAAAATGTAGATTATCATCTTTTACAGCTGAACGAAATTATTCTTAAAACTATAAATGAAGTTTTACCAAAAATTAAAAATCAAAATAACCTAAAAAAGTTCTACTCAATTAAGCTAAATATTCTTTTAAACAAAAAACACAGCCTCATGAACGATATACATAAGATCAAAAAGCAAAGATTAAACTTTTCTAATCAACAAATTCAATTGCTCAAAAGCCTCGTAAATAACACCAATACACTAATCAAACAACAAATTCAAATAGAAATTAATAAATACTGGCAACTTCGTCTCCAAAAAATAACTCCAACAAATAATTCAAACATGTTACCCGAAATCAATTAAATATTCCGCAAAAACAAATACAATCAAATTTCAAAACTGCTCATAGACCAAAATGATATAACTCTACTCTCAAAAAATAACATAAGTTTTAACAAATTAAATAAAACCACCACAAATAAATTTATAGTAGAAGATCAATCACAAATTTACAATGTACTTGGCACATACATTGAAAACACTCACAAAATCAATATACCAACAAATAACAGAATACATAACAAAATCATAAACAAAATAGCACAATTAAATAACTCTCAAACAATAAATTTCAACTCAACTTTGAGTAATTTCTCCAACAAAAACAAATCATCTGAACAAAGTGGTGAAAATAGCTAAAGTTATAAACAAAGATTATTGGTGGCTAAAACCAAAAAAAAAAAAACATTATTAAAATATCAATTTGAATGTTGTAGTAGAATAAATTTCTTTTTGTTAATTTTCTAGTGTTTGTAATGGTAGGACAGAAAAATCAAAATGTTTAAGAAATATTTCTAATATTTATGTATTTCTAATGTAGTATTGGTACCGTGAAATTACGCCTTAGGAAATAATGCCATAATTGCTTTATGTCCTTTTTAAAAATGTAGTTTTATTTGTAAAAATAATAGCAATTTAATTTTCGAAATAAAAATAAATACAAATAAAAATTCCAAAAAAAATAGAAATTCAAAAAAAAAGCTCTTTTAAAATTTAGTATGTAGGTATTAAATATTCAGGAAAAAGCGGCAATTCTGATTTTGAATCCAACTCTAAAATCTTTCCTAGTTTACAGTCTCGAATAAACATATATACATTAATATTCTGGACAAATGGAATTCCCTGATTTTGAAACCAACTCTAAGATCCCTTCTAATTATTATTCTTATATAAATATTTTTGCTACAAATATTAAGATATCGGGGGCTGCCCCTAAACCCCGTTAAAAAAATGATTGAAACCCAGATTTCTGTAACAACAAACACACGTATGCCATTCCAATAATAATAATTATTCTTATTTTTTTACCAACATTTTTTGTTATCATTAACATTTTTTAATTTTTATCCTCAATTCCATTTCGAAACCACTTAAAATAAAAAATACTCAAAATTAACAAATAACAAGTAAATTATTAACTACTAATAAAAGTAATTTATTAGTAGTTAATTTACCTGAACATAATATAAATGTCATTGGCATATATAGATCACATGAAAATACTATTCCTGATTTTATATGTAAATTAAACTGTGTTACTGCACAATTTAAGAACTCTATTATAATTGGTGATATAAACATAAATTTACTTGATATCAATAATCGGTATGTCTTAGATTACACAAATACGCTTATTAGTAACGGTTTTCTGATTTACAACAAAATATCACCTGAATACGCAACGAGAATTAGTAGTACAACAAGAACTGTTATTGATTACTTCTCTACAGACCTTATAAACTACAAATATAAATTTTTAATTTGTGAAACGTCTCTATCTGATCTGATATGAAACAGTATTGAACTTAAACCAATAACGAAAGATAAAATTTTCAGTAAAAAAGTATTGGATTACGATAAAGTTGCAACCGATAATTTCTGGTTAAATCTTAACTCTTACTCTGAATTTGAAAGCTTTATTTCTGATATGCAAAATTTAATTTTAAAAAATACTAAAACTATTGTAGTAAGAAAAGAAAAAAAGAAAGCACCTTGGATAACACGAGATATATTTAATAAAATTAAGATTAGAGACTCTTTTTATAAGTACTCAAAAAAGTACAGAGAAAATACTCGTATTTATAATCTCTATAAATCGATGAAAGCCGAGGTAAACAAACTAATCGTACAAGCCAAAAAAAAATATTATTCAACTGAAGTACAACACGGTTTTCAAAACGGTAAAAGTCTTTGGAATTTTTATAACAAGGTAATCTATAACACTGATTTACCTAAACAAAACCCCGCTATTAAAATGCTATTAACTAATAATATAATCACAACCAATGAGTATGAAATAGCTGACAAAATGAATACATATTTTGTTAATGTGACCGACGAATTAAATATCGCTTCTAATCCAATTGATTATACATACGTCAATAGAATTCAAAGAGCAATCCACAACAACTTTGACTTACATTCCACCAATAGTACTGAAATTGAACAGATTATTGCAAACCTAAAATCTTCCGCAGCTACTGGTTGGGATTGTATTTCGACTAAGTTTTTGCAAAGATTTTCTACACAACTTTCACCAATAATAGCCAAATTAATTAATAACTATTTCCAAACTTCAATATTTCCACTTTCCCTCAAAATAGCAATAGTTACACCCATTCTTAAAACAGGAAATACAAAAAATCCATCCAATTACCGACCAATATCTGTTTTAACAAGTATTTCTAAAGTTTTTGAATTGGTTATGAAAAATAGACTTAATACTTTTCTCACACATAATAATATACTACATACAGAACAATATGGGTTTGAAAGAAATTCAAACACAACGGCGGCATGTTTAAGCTTAACAAATTTTGTGACAAACAATATTGATAGTGGTAAATATGTTGCTTTAATATCCATAGATTTTCAAAAGGCCTTTGATTATGTAGATCATGAAATCCTACTATCGAAGCTTAGAAATCTTAACTTCGATCAAAATTCTATAAATCTTTTTCAAAGTTACCTGTCTAATAGAATACAGAAAGTCAGAATCGGATCTTCCATCAGTAGCCCGCTAATAATAAAAAAAGGAGTCCCACAGGGTTCCATTCTGGGACCAGAGTTATTCAAAATTTATATAGATGACATCGCTCGTCTAGATCTTATAGGGTCAATCCAATTATATGCTGATGACGCTATATTAAAATATGCGGCTGCTACAGAAAATATTTTAAGAAATTCGATTGAAACTGACCTTGCCAAAATCGAAGAGTGGATAACGCATCATAGGTTACGTTTAAATGTAAAAAAAACCAAAATTTTGCTACTTGGCAACAAAATTTACAACTCTAGGAACTTCTCCTACAACTCTATATCTATTGATAATGTAGAAAATCTCTGTTACTTAGGGCTAATTTTGGATAGAAAAGTTAAATGGATAGATCACATTCATCATATCATACGCAAAATAACGCCATATCTATTCATCTTACGTCGTATTCGAAAATATATTACTCAAAATGCTCTATATTCCATATATTCTTCTTTTATTCAATCTCATATAATTTATCTCAATCCAATTTGGAGTGGTGCAAGCCAACAAATTTTGTACCAGTTAGATATCGTACATAAGAAGGCGATTAAAATAATGCACGTCTATCCGAATATTTTTCCAACGAATAGGCTATACACCGAAAAATATTTAAGTCTCGAGAACATTTGTAAAAGGGAGTTGTATCTTACTGCCTATAAGGTTGTGAATAATAAAATAAAGCACAATTTTATTTTAAATAGAGCAATAAACATACACAATTATAATACGCGAAATAGTTCTAATTTTTATTTGTCCTTATTTAGGACAAATCAACAACAGAATAATTGCTTATTTAAATGTTTAAAGGTGTATAATGAGCTTCCAACAGGCTTTGAACAAATTAATTCAATTGGTTTGTTCAAAACAGAAATAAAAAAATATATATTACAAGAACATCAAACCCATAGATAATGAAAACCAGTATAAATACTGGATATGTAAATATTTAGTTAATATGTATTATTGAACCGATGTATTTGTTGCTTTGTAGATAAATGATAATGAAATTGAGTGATTGAACTTTAAAAAATGTGATAATTATGAATTTTGATATTTAATTTTAATTATAAAATTTTTTTTTATTTTTTAAATTGATTGTATCGTCCTGATTTTTGCAAAATTCATTAGCTTTTAAGAATTAAACTTATATTAATATACTTTTTTTTTTTTATAAGATCATATAGCTGCTTTAGCTACGATCATCCAACACAAACAAATTTGAATTATATAATTTATACCTTTTTAAAATGAATTAAAATAAAGAAAAAAAAAAAAGTATCATATAACATTTTGTTTCCCAGTCAATAAATTATTAAAACATTTTTTTTATAAAAACAAAGTCAATGAATTGTAATTAGTTTAAGTAAGCAAATTTGTTACAAAATCAATTTAAATTTTGTATTTCTGTTAAAAATTAATTAAAGAAAAGAAAAAAAATTATTAAATAAAAATTCTTATGTAACACTTTAAAAAAAATCCAAATTGCTGTAAAAAGTAAATTTTGGAAAATTGTAAAAAGATCAGTTCACTTTAAACAATCTAAAAAGAAAGATTGAAAAATAATTTGTAAACCTACATAAAAATGAAAATAACAATAAAACAAAAGATTTAAAAATTTAAAATCGAAATTCATGTGTTTTTATTTAACTAAAGTTTGAACAAAACATTTTTGGCGCAGTCGGTAACGGTTCTAAGTAAAAGAACCATAGTGATAAAGAACTTTAGTGCTGTGTAGTGAAATTTTTTAGCTTTCATAAAAAAAAAACAAGTAAAGAAACAGTCAGTCGGTGCAACCGACTTAGAAATACCCTACACCTATTTGGTTCAAATTTAAGGACATATGCATAAGTCATTTTAACACCATAAAAGCTGTTATTAATTTGATCGTAAGACATAGCTAACCAAATTAACTTTATAATACTAGAAACATTTTCTAATTACACTATCTACTAAAAAATATTACAAATTCTTACCAATTTATCTATTTAAAAATATTAAAAAACAAACAAACTTGAAATAAATGAAAATATATTTATTCCAATTCAATTACTAAATGAAAAAATTTGAATAAAAAGCTAATATATTTAATAATTAAAATTTTTCAAAATTGCAATTATTTTAAATGGCTTGTTTATGTACCTATTAGAAAAGCTTATAAACGCAAAATATGCAATAAATGTATTTCTAAAATACAATTACAAATTTAGACATTTTCATATAATTCATTTAAATATTAAAATAAATTTTATATAAATGCAACAAATACATTTGAACATAGCTGAACCACTACAATTAAGTCTAGATTTCGGAGACACATAGGACATAGGAAATATATTCTTTGGCTTTGAAATTAAACTCGACCACAACCAATTCCCATGGTACTTTCATTACTAGTAACCTAGAGTTTAAATTTCATCAAAATACCGGCATTATTTTTTGAGTTATGGTGTTTTTAAGACATATGTTTGTTAGTCCTTGAACTTGTCAAGGGTTCCAGAACCCAAAACCATGGTACAATTTCGCCCATTAGCAGTCACGTCATACTTTAAATACTAGTTAACCCTTGTATAAAATTGGAACGTTCTATCTTAATTTTAAGTTACTAGTTTTATTAATTTCGATGATAAGCTTTTACACATTGGGAGGTCTAAAATAGGTCCTGAACCACCACTCCAATTGATCCCAAATTAGGGGAACATGCAAGAGATAGTAAAGAACACCCCTGTGGCAAATTGGAAGCTTCTATATTTTTTCAAGTTGTTATCTTTATTAATTTTAAAGATATGCTTTAAGGTCTTCGGAAATGTGTGGCTTGTCCCCGACCCAATACTCCAATGGGACCCAAATTCCAAAGACACTTAGGAAATAGGAAGTGACACCCTGATACCAAATTTGGAGGTTCTATCTTCATTGGTTTCGGAATTATGCTCGTTTGGCCTAAATTCGATCAAAAAGTTCTAGGTTCCGAACGCATGGTCCAATCCCGACCTTACGCAATCCCCAAAGTAGATTCATTACTAGTAACCAACAGCACAAATTTGATGAAGATAGCGTCATTAGTTGTTGAGTTATCGTGATTTTTTATAAAAGTTCGTTAGCCCTTCGATCGATTAAAAGGTCCAGTATCCGAACCCATGGGCCGATTTCGCCCATATGCAATCCCCGCCGTACTTTCAGGACCTAGTAACCTACAGTTAAAATTTCATCAAGATAGCTCCATTATTTTTTTAGTTATCGTGCCTACGGACGGACGGACGGACGGACGGACGGACATGGCTATATCGACTCAGGCGGTCACGCTGATCACAAATATATATACTTTTCCATATCTAGCTCGCTTCCTTTAGGTGGTTACAAACACCATACCAAAGTTAATATACCCCTTTACCTATTCTATAGGTGTAGGGTATAAAAAAAAGTGAATTCAAAAGGGGTCGTATCAAATCCCATAAAAAGTAAAATCCGAAATCCATAAAGATGAAAATCCGGACAAAATTCGAACATTTTAAAATAAAAAATAAAAAAAATAATAAAAATAATACAATAATAATAAATAATTTACAAAAAAAAAAAAAAACAACCATAATAAATAAATAGTAAAATAAAACTATACAAAAAAAAAGTGATACAAAAAATTATAATGGCAGATCCAGTACCACCACAAGCACCATTGTTACAACCAGTGAGACTTTTGATTCAACAAGATGAACTGAGTTTAACCATAGACCCGTTAAGGTACATCGAGCGGTTACTAGAACATAATGGCAAAGGTAATGATTTATATTCATTTATAAAATCTGTAGAAAACATAATTCAGTTAATATTAAGATATAATATGGAAAGTCGAAATATCTTGTTAAATAGAATTAGTTGGTAGGGCTAGGCAGGTAATTTAAATAAATAACAACGCTTCAAACTGGTCTGAAATTAAAGCTGTTTTAATTAATAATTTTGGAGAGAAAAAAACAGCAAATCAAATTTTCGACGAAATGAGATCGGATTCCTTCACGTCCACTAATATTGAGCTCTATAATCCAATTGAAAGTATTCTAAGACGACTCAATAATAAAATAAAAGACGTAATTAACGCACAAGCTAAAATGGCAGAAAATATTGAGTCAAGTTTACAAATTTTTAAAGACAAATTACCCGAACCAATGTGTTCGATCTTATTTAGTAGAAACCCTGAAACTCTCGAACAAGTCCTAGATATTTTACGCGAAGGAAATATGCATATTTAAAACCCATGGCTAAAAACCCAAGAAATAGAAATCGTAGTTACTCCGATAATACTAACAATACTAACAATAGAAATTTGAATTATAATAGAAATTATACCTCTAACAATTACAACGGAAATGCTAATAACAATAATTTTAATCATAACTACAACAACTATAATAGAAATTTAAATTACAACAGAACTTATACTTCTAACAATTATCAAGCAAATAATAATAATTATAGTAATCCAATTAACAATAATAGTGCTAACAATATCTCTATATACAAAACAATATCTCTAGAAACTTGCAATCAAATAGATCCCAAAATGTTCAGAGAAGAGAACAGTCTAACAGAAATTACCATCAAATTCAAGATGAACCAATGGAAGTTGATCCATCAAGAAATTCGCGAATCAACACTTTGGAAATACAAAATCCAAGAGAAGAAAATTTTCCATTAGTAGCCTCGAGCAACCATCAAGTTCCCTACCTTATATTACAATACAATCGCGAGGTAGACCCTTAAAATTTATTATTGATACAGGTGCTACAATGATCAATACAACTAACGATATTCCAATTTATACAAAACTCTATCGGTATCCACAAATACACCGTTTAGAAGTTGAAGAGCAAATCAATGATATGCTAAAACAGGGAATAATAAGAGCCAGTGACTCCTTATTTTCGGCATCCATATGGGTGGCTCCAAAAAAATCAGATATGTCCGGGAAGAAAAAATGGCGCATTGTTATCGATTATCAAAAATTTAACAATGTGACTGTTGAAGATAAATATCCTATACCGAACACAGAAGACATACTGGACAAACAAGGCCGTGCTATGTACTTTACGACTCTCGATTTGGCCAAAGGTTTCCACCAAATCGAAATCGATAAAGATGACAAAAAAAACAGCATTTAATACCAAAAATGGTCACTTTGAGATTGTCAGCATGCCATTCGGTCTTAAGAATGCTCCTGCCACTTTCCAAAGGTTAATGAATTCTGAATTAAGAGAATTTATTGGTAAAAGCTGTTATGTCTATTTGGACGAAATTGTTATATTCAGCACTAGTAAAGAAGAACATTTTGATTCGTTATCTAAAATATTAAAGAAACTCGAAGAAGCAAACCTGAAAATACAACTCGACAAAAGCGAATTCATGAAACAAGAAACGGAATTCTTGAGTCATATAATAACAACAAGTGGGATAAAACCGAACCCCAATAAAATTGAAGCTATAAATAAATTCACCCTAATAATTACATTACATATAGAACATTTACGAATCCTAGGAGTCGTCGAAAAAGAACAAGGATCACCTCCAGACGAAAATCCTATTATTAAAAGTTTGAAAATTTATAACGAATCTATCCATTCCTCCACAGACAAAAGGCAATTGATTTCCTAAACGGAAAAATTTCATCTGCATCATACCCAATAATACAAGATACTTTAATAAAAAATAAAGAGAAAATAATAGAATCTAGCAATCGTAAAAGGAAAAACGCTCTAACTTCAGAATATCTAAAACTCAACAGAATTAATAAATCACAACCTTATCATAAAAAAATTGAAATCTTAGAATCAGGAGAAGACCATTTTAAAATTAATAATGAAATACTCCCCCGATATAAAAACCAATTCAAAAGAAAATTTAAATTTCAAAATTAACTAATACTACAACCTAATTTCAGAAATAATTTTCATCATAATTCTGTTAATATTTCCTTATTTCACCATGGGAAAATCACTAATAGATGTAACTGAGATACAATCAGGTAATGGTTATATCTTGTTCCAGGAATCCGAACTGAAAATCATTAATGAGTATAAAAAACTCTTGCATGTTATAAATTTAACTCAGTATGAAGATAGTATTTACAAAATAGAAACAAAATTGCTTGAAAAAACTAACATACCAACAAATTTATTGTACAATCTTAACCATCTTAAAGCAGATTTTGATAGCTTAATTCCGTACACAGGAACAGAAAAACGTTAACAGGTACGTTTGTACAAAACTTCAAGTCAATCGGTCAAACTGTTTCGGCTCGACATCTAAAATATTAAAAAAACTTCATTGCGCCCTCATGCCAAAACGGGTTAACCGAACCAAACAAAAATTTTTGTCAGCCTCTCTTTTGGAATGCAAAACCACCCTGTAAAATTGGACACAAATCGGAAATACAAAATTCTTTGGAAGCCCGCCAGGCCGAAATGGGTTGATTTTCTCCAACCAAATTTATACAACTAATTCCGGTTGCCAAGAGAAATATTTGTGTAAAATTTCAAGTCAATCAATCAAACCGTTTTCGCTCGACATCAAAAAAATGAAAAAGCTTAAAATGGTTCTGGAGCTGAAACGTGTTGAATTATAAAAATGTGACATAGCCTATGTCACCCCCGGCTCTCAGAATTATTCCTCTAAAATTTTGTGACAATCGGACCAGTGGTTTTCACGTGAATCCTGGACAAACACACAAACAAACAATCAACAAACAAACAAACAAATTTTTTTCTTATATATTAGATATGTATATGTGAGATTCTGAATTAGTAGGGATTTAGAGCTGGATTTGAAATTGGGATAGCTCCGTTTTACAGAATATTTATTATATGTCCGTGTGTGATATACTGATTGGTATTATTTTTCGAATAAAATAGGTATGACTGCAAATTCTAGCTTCAATAATTGAGTTAGGTGACAGCCTTCGTAATAAAAATATAATATTTTTAAACATATTTGATTCCAGTTTATTAAAAAATTTTAAAACTTGCAGATTACACTTATTTAGCAATTTCTATTTGTTTTCACTTTGTTTACTATAAAACTAGAATTTATATTAATTTTACGGTTTTATTTCATAAAATTTTACAAAATGATACGATTTTATTCCGCATTTGAATTGCAAATAAAGCCATACGTGAGAAAATGTGCACCGTGAAATATGTAGCGCCGTAATATTAACATGCATAAACCTAACCAAAAAAAAAAAACATTAAAATTTTAAGTTGAATGTTGAGGTAGAACAAATATCTTTTTGTTAATTTTTTAGTTTTTGAAATGATAGAAAAAACAATTAAAGAAAGAGACAGTCGATACGAAGTCCATTAGTCATTTTAAAGCCATAAAAGCTTTTATTAGTTTGATCGTGAGACATAACTAACAAATTCAACTTTATAATACTAAAAACATTTTCTAATTATTTTATCTATTCAAAAAAGTTACAAATTCTTACTAATTAATCTATTTAACAAGTAAAGAAACAGTCAGTCGGTGCAACCGAGTTAGAAATACCCTACATCTATTTGGTTCAAATTTAATGACATATCCATAAGTCATTTTAACGCCATAAAAGCTGTTATTAATTTGATTGTAAGACATAGCTAACCAAATTAACTTTATAATACTAAAAACATTTTCTAATTACACTATCTCTTAAAAAATATTACAAATTCTTACCAATTTATTTATTTAAAAATATTAAAAAACAAAAAACCTTGTTACAAATGAAAATATATTTATTCCAATTCAATTACAAAATGAAAAAATTCTAGTTATTAAATTTTGTGATAAAAAGCTAATCAAAGCATAATATATTTAATAACCCAAATTTTTCAAAATTGCAATTATTTTAAATGGCTAGTTAATATACCTAATAGAAAAGCTTATACAAAAAATATGCAATAAATGTATTTCTAAAATACAATTACAAATTTACACCTTTTCATATAATTCATTTTAATATAAAAATAAATTTTACATAAATGCAGCAAGTTTGCATGCATTTATGTAAAATTTGAACATAGCTGAACCACTACAATTAAGTCTAAATTTCGGGTACACATAGGAAATAGGAAATATATTCTTTGGCTTCGAAATTATACTCGTTTGGCCTCAAATCGATCAAAAGCTTCTAGAATCCGAACTCATTGACCAAACTCGACCAAATCCAATTCCAATGCTACTTTCATTACTAGTAACCTGGAGTTTAAATTTCATCAAAATAGCGGCATTATTTTTTGAGTTATGGTGTTTTTAAGATATATGTTTGTTAGCCCTTGAACTTTTCAAGGGTTCCAGAACCCGAAATTATGGTACGATTTCGCCCATATGCAGTCCCCGTCATACTTTCAATACTAGTTAACCCTTGTACACAATTGGAACGTTTTATCTTAATTTTAAGTTACTAGTTTTATTAATTTCGATGATAAACTTTTACACATTGGGGGGTCTAAGAAAGGTACAAAATTAGAGGGACACGCAGGAAATAGTAAAGAACACCCATTTGCCAAGTTTAAAGCATCTGCATTTGTTTCAAGTTACTATCTTTATTAATTTCGAAAATATGCTTTAAGGTCCTTGGAACTGAGTGGCTGGTCCACACCCGCTACTCCAATTGGGCTCAAATTTCAAGGACACTAAGGAAATCGAAAGCGACACCCTGAAACCAAATTTGGAGGTTCTATCTTCATTGGTTTCGGAATTATGCTAGTTTGGCCTAAATTCGATCAAAATGTTCTAAGTTGCGAACCCATTGTCCAATCCTCACCGTACGCAATCGCCGCCGTAGTTTCATTACCAATAACCTACAGCACACATTTCATTGAGATAGCGGCATTAGTTGTTGAGTTATCGTGATTATTTATATATATTCGTTAGCCCTGAAACCGATTAAAAGGTCGAGAATCCGAACCCTTGGGCTGATTGCGCCCTTATGCAGTCCGCGGTTAACTTTGAGCACTAATTAACCCTTGTACACAATTTGAAAGTTCTATCTTAATTTTAAGTTACTATTTTTAATAATTTCGATTATAAGCTTTTAAAACTTAAGAGGGTCTAAAAGGGATACTGAACTACCACTCCAAATGATCCCAAATTAGGGGGACACGCAAGGGATAGTAAAGAACACCCTTGTGCCAAATTTGAAGTTTCTCTATGTTTTTAAGTTGTTATCTTTATTAATTAGATATGCTTTAAGGTCTTTGGAAATGTATGGCTGGTCCCCGACCCACTACTCCAATGGGGCCCAAATTTTCAAGACACTTAGGAAAAAGGAAGGGATACCCTGATACCAAATTTGGAGGTTCTATCTTCATTGGTTTCGGAATTATGCTCGTTTGGCCTAAATTCGATCAAAAAGTTCTAGGTTCCGAACCCATGGTCCAATCCCGAACTTACGCAAACCCCGAAGTAGTTTCATTACTAGTAGCCTACAGCACAAACTTGATGAAGAAAGCGTCATTAGTTGTTGAGTTATTGTGATTTTTTATATATGATCGTTAGGCCTTCGATCGATTAAAAGGTTCAGAATCCGAACCAATGGGCCGATTTCGCCCATATGCAATCCTCGCCGTACTTTCAGACCTAGTAACCTACAGTTAAAATTTCATCAAGATAGCTCCATTATTTTTTGAGTTATCGTGCCTACGGACGGACGGACGGACGAACATGGCTATATCGACTCAGGAGGTCACGCTGATCACAAATATATATACTTTTCCATATCTAGCTTGCTTCCTTTAGGTGGTTACAAAAACCATA
Organism: Dolichopus griseipennis; assembly: GCA_963082915.1. NCBI lineage: Eukaryota > Metazoa > Arthropoda > Insecta > Diptera > Dolichopodidae > Dolichopus > Dolichopus griseipennis. Next base: position 274,187,403 of record OY720441.1, read on the forward strand.
CCAAAGTTAATATACCCCTTTACCTATTTTATAGGTGTAGGGTATAAAAATACATTTATTCCAATTGAATTACAAAAGTTAATCAAAACATCTAATATATAAAAGCGAAAGTTTGTTTGTTTGTTTGTATGTAGCGAATAGACTCCTAAACTGCTCAGCATATTTTCATGAAAATTTGTATATAGAGGTTATTGGGTACGGAAAGAAATCGTGGGCCAAAAATTTTGTTCTAACGGACCGCCAAGTAGTGCAAGTATTTAAACTTTTTTGTTTTAAAAGGAAAATTGTTTGACGGATTGACTTCAAATTTTGTATACGTGATGGTCATTGAGAATTCAGTTGACACTATTAACAGTTATGGAATTTGTTAACCCATGTCGGGCCGACAGGTGGTCAAAAAAATTACATACCAAGTTAATCGATCAAACCGTTTTCATTTTAGAACAAAAAAGTTTAAATACGTACATACCACATACCACAGCCCCAACTTGGTGGTCCGTTAGAATAAAATTTTTGGCCCACGATTCCTTTCCGTACCTTAAAACCTCTATATACAAATTTTCATGAAAATTGGCTGAGCAGTTTAGGAGTCTATTCGCTACATACAAACAAACAAACTTTCGCTTTTACGAGTACATATGTAAATTGGTATTAGAAAAGCTTATAAAAGCAAAATTGCAATAAATATATTTCTAAATAACAATTACAAAATTTAGAACTTTTCATATAATTCACGTTACACAATGTCTTAATTATATATTACGTATGGTAATAACTCAAAAAAATATAGCATATAATCAAGGAATTATACGACCTTTATTTTAAGAATCACATTAAAATTGGTTCCACTTCCAAAAAGATAGAAGAAGATCTTAGGGCTTTTCGTAGACAATACAATAGCAAATTCTTAAAACACCTGTATCAGTCTCGTGAAAATTACAATAAGTTTTTTCGGGCCAAGCAACAAGTAACAATTTAAATTCAAAATTCTATATCGATTCTCTCACTAATTCCAATTAAGTTACACTGTCACACCACTGACAATTCCTCATGTTCTGAATTTTTCGAGATATACCAGCATATTATACCAAATATGAATGAGGATGATTCAATTATAATTTTTGGGAAGTTTAACCGTCTTTTTTTCTCTTATATTGTTGACGAATCTGATAATTTGTTACTACCAATCAACTTTCAGGACGAATTAGATTTCAATCTTATTAAAGTATTTTATGGTAATGAATTACACAAATTAACAGCTTTCCGAATAATTATTACAAGTGGTTAGATCATTCATTCACGAATGAATATGATAAAGTGATGGTAAAGCTTGCTTGATGATTTAGAAAACCTTTTCACAAACACTCCATCATAACGCAATCATCCACTGCTATACCACTTTTTTTTCCACTGCTATACCACTTTTTACCAAATCTTTCAATAAAAGTTTTGTATACGACTTTCTTAATGCTGATTATCAAAGCAATAATAATGCTTTATCAGTCATCAGTTGGGACGACCTATTAACCGAACATTGACTTAATTATCTCTCAATTCTGTTCAAAGCTATTTGAGATAATTAACTCCTTTATTCCTAAAGTTCGCAAAAAGGACAAAACAACCGAACCTTGGCTGAACGGTGAACTTAGGGCATTGCGTAACCAACGCAATAAACTATACAAAATAATTAAAAATTCAAAAAGAGCCTAATAATGACTTATTAAACAAGTACAAGGATCTTGTTTTGAATTTAAACGTAGGCAACAAATTAATTACAAATCCTAAAAAATTTTTTTACCATGTTAATACAAAATGTTAAACTTACGGTTATCCGAGCTTAATTTCAAAAGACAATACGTTTTCTAATTGTGCTAAAACAATCTGTAATTTCTTTGCTAATTCTTTCCAAAAAGTACGAGTCTCCATTTGATTTTGATTTCTCTAACTTAATAAATAATTCAAATCCTATTATTACGGATTTATACTTTTCCGAAATTGAAATACTTGAAGCAATAACTAAACTTGATACCAAAAAAGGTATAGGACCTGACCTAATTCCACCGACTTTTTTATACAACTGTGGCAGTTGTTATCTCACTTATCTGCTTCATTTTATTTTTAATAAATCTCTTTATTAAAGCTATTTTAGCTTTATTTAGCTATTTTTTTGGAAATCTTCTTATCTTAACCCTATCTACAAAAAGGGTGATAAATCATACGTCGAAAATTACCGCGGTATAGCTATTCTATCAACTATTCCAAAGTTGTTCGAAAAAATTGTTGTAGACAAAATTATACCCATCATAAATACAAAACTAAACGACACTTCTGAAATCCTTAATGAAATGAAAAATAGGCATCAAGACTTCAGCAAAGCATTCGATCGTGTTGATCACAAAATTCTACTAAACAAACTTGTAGCTTTAGGTATTTCGGGCACTTTTCTTTACTGGATATTCTATATTACATATAGAACGCAAAATATCAAATTTCAAGGATTTTTGTCGGACTCAATCAATGTTACATCAGGAGTACCACAAGGTAGCCACTTAGGTTCACCCTTGTTTAATATATTCATTCCCGATCTTTCTAGTAAACTTTTCGGTGTGTCACATGTTGCATTTGCTGATGATCTCAAGATTTATCATGTAATTAAAAAGAATTCCGATGTTGCACTACTTCAGACAAATTTAAATCGTCTGCAAGAATGGTGCTTCTCTAATAAGTTAGAACTAAACATTGAAAAATGCAGGGTTTTAAGTTTTACACGTAAGAGATCTACAATTGCTTTCGGTTATAATATAAATAATGTAAACCTTGAAATACATTCTGATAGAATAGATTTCTTTTATTTGCTTTGAGAAATCAATATAATCCTAGAGATTTTTCAATTCTGCCTAGCTATCTCGTAAGACTTAATTCATTAAATATCTTAACTTTATCCTCACGCAGATAAATTTTCTTCCTGCTTTACTTTTGACGTCTTACGAATAACATGGACGTTCAGTTTTTAGCAGATACTTTTAAAATAAATAATGGGGGCAGAACTACGAGAAGCACCAAATATTTAGTTGAAAACACCTATAGAACTGAATATTGAAAAAATGAACCAATAAACACAGTCATCTTTTTTCAACACAAATTTCTAGACACACATTTAAACATAAATTAAAATTAAAATTTCTTAATAACTTAAGACAATAATTTTAACCTTCAATATATTATACTAGCTAATACCGGGTGGGCGTTGCTGCGCCTCTCAAAAGAGGTTTAATTTAAGTTGATGTTACTACAAAAAGTTAACACAAAAACTACACATGGTATAAATGTTAAATTTAAAATGTATTAAAGCAATTTTTTTAAAAAGATTTTTCTAGGATTATTGTAATTTTTTACACTTTTTGTAATTCAAAGGAGTACTAACTACTTTCCAAAATTGCACGTAATTTACTTCCAAAAATTTTTTTTTATCAATCGTAGGACTAACATGTGTTACCAAACACCAAGCCTGTTAACATACTCAACTCCATTTTCAAGAGGCTTCAGGCATACAAAATTTGGAGTGAACCGGTCAACCCATTTAAAATTTAGAGTAAAGTAACCAAAAAAAACTGTAAAAAGCTGCTGTGCCGCAGTGGGTTAACGGAACTCAACAAAAATTTTTTTGAAATTTTCTCTCTGACCAAAGCAGAACTGCGCAAAATTTGACGTAATTTGCTTCCAAAATTTTTTTTGGACAATCGTCGGACCAGTATGGATTAACAAATTCCAAATCTTTTAATAGAGTTAACACCATTCTCAAAACGGAACACGTATACAAAAATTCTGTCAAACCGTTTCTAATTTAAAGTAAAGTAACGAAAAAACCTATAAAAAGCGGTTGGACCGCAATGGGTTAACGGAGCTCAAGAAAAAACTTTTAAGGCTTTCATTTTAGGCAAGGTAGTATTTCGTAAAATTGGACAATATTTGCTTCCAAATTTTTTTGACCAACCGTCGGGCCAACATGGGTTAAAAAATTCCGAAACTGTTAATAGTCTCAAATCAATTATCAAGGCGCATTACATATATAAAATTTGAAGAAAATCTGTCAAACCGTTTCTAATTTAGAGTTAAGTAATGAAAACGTTGGGAATAAAATATATAAATAATAAAAATTAAAAATAAGAGATTTAATCGTTTATTAAAAAAATATTTTGTTTTAAAGGTGTAAAATATAATACATAACATGTTTTACGGTAAAATTTTAAAAATTTAAAATGTTAAATAAGAACCGAAATAGGAAAGAATCCTCGTGTATCAAATTTAAAGTTTCTATCTTCATAAATTTCAAAAATAAGCTTTTTAATTTTGAGATTTCATAGGATTTCTAAGGACGAAGCACCTGAACTACCACTATAATTAATTCTAAATTTCGGGGACACATATGAAATAGGAAATATCTTCTTTGGTTTCGAAAGTATGCTCGTTTGGCCTCAATTCGATCAATAGCTTCTAGAATCCGAACTCATTGTCCGAACTGGACCAGAACCAATTCCCGCGGTACTGTCATTACTAGTAACCTAGAAAATTTCATCAAAATAACGTCATTAATTTTTGAGTTTGTTAGCCCTTGAACTTTTCAGACAGTACGTAATCTCCGCCGTAGCTTTATTACTAGTAACCTACAGCACAAACTTGATGAGATAGCGTCATTAGTTGTTGAGTTAACCGATTAAAAGGCCCAGAACCCGAACCCATTGGCCGATTTCATTCATATGCAATCCGTGCCGTACTTTAAATACAAGTTAAACCCTTGTACACAATTGGAACGTTCTATCTTAATATTAAGTTACTATTTTTATTAATTTCGATTATAAGCTTTTAAACCTCGGGAGGTCTAAGAGGGGTATTGAACCACTACTAAAATTTATCTCCAGTTAGGGACACACACAAGAAATAATAAGGAACACCCTTGTGCCAAATTTGAAGCTTTTACATTTGTTTCAAGTTTCTATCTTTATCAATTTTAAACATATGCTTTAAGGTCTTCGGAAATGGGTGGCTGGTCCCCGACCCACTACTCTAATTGGTCACAAATTTCAAGAGCATTAAGGAAATAGGAAGGGAAACCTTGATACCAAATTTGGAGGTTCTATCTTCATTGATTTCGGAATTATGCTCGTTTGGCCTAAATTCGATTAAAACGTTCCAGGTTCCAAACCCATAGTCCAATCCCGACTGTACGAAATATCCGCCGTAGTTCTTTACTAGTAAAATACAGCACAAACTTGATAAACATAGGGTCATTTCCATAGGTGTAGGGTCAAATAAAATCAAAATTTTTAACAATTATTTCTAACAATTATGTAATGTAATATTTCCATGCGTAAATTTAACCAAAACGAGGAACAGTGTAGTAGAGTAGACTGTGTCAACTCTGGAATACCCGTGTGACCGTAACATATCGCACATCCCATTCTAGTGTATCGTAACTTGACTTACGATATACTAGAATAATATGACCATTTGAAAGATAATTACAAAGACCATCTTCTGTCAAAATTTCATAGTTCTACGACAACTCCCTCAAAAGTTATAAGAAAAAGAAAATATACAATATTACTTAGTTTTTCAAAAACTCCATTCTTATGCATTGTAAGTCAACTTACAATATAATTGAACGTACAAAATACAAATCACGTAGTCGTAAGTAAATATACAATAATAATGACTGGATCTTCTATAAATGTTCATGTAATAAGGCGATTTACGATAAGATATGAATGACTTTTTCTTTTTTTTATTCTTTTTTTGCTTTTGTAAGTCGTAGTTACGATAATATTTTTTGGCAACTAAATTTAATTATTATATTGTAAGTCTACATACAATATACATGTTTGGATAATTTCCGATACAAAAGTGAGCCAAAAAAATTTAAGCGAATTTTTTTGTTTTTTTTATAAGGCAATGAACGTCAAAACATTTGCTGTCGAAAACAATTATTAAATAACGGTTTTTAAACGTCTAATTTTTTGTGCTGTGATTTTATCTATTTAAAAAGTGGTTTTATAAATTTTGTGTATAACAATTTTTTTAAAGCGATATTGTAAGTCTCTAAATATTTAAGATATCTCCGAAGTGCTTTTATTAAACATATTATTTTAATATCTTATTCAAACAAAGTGATTTATATTACTTAAATAAATTTATAACATAAAAATGCATCGTGGTTATTTAATGGTCAATGCTGTAAGACAAAAGTAAAAAGGTCAGTTTTTTTCACTGCAAACTAAGTTTTTAAGAATATTGGTTTTCCAATAGGGTTAATAGCCAAAAAGAAATTAAATTTTGAAAATATTTTAATGCAAAATGAAATAGATGATCGAGATCATAATCCTGTTATCAATATTGATGAGCAAGTTGCATCTTACAATCTATCTACACTATTTTTCGATGAACGTGCAGAGGGTAATATACCTAACAATTTTAATTTTTTTTATTTCAATTAATTTTATTAAAATTTATTTGATACAGAAATAATAAACTTATCTGGCATAGAAAAACCAAGTACTAGTGCATGTGGCCAGCTATCAGAATCCGGTTGGTATTTATTTTGGTACCAACGTAAAATAAGTAAACATAAACGGGGAACATTTTAAATTCTGTAAATTGAAATTCAAAAGAAAATATAAAAAATATAAATTTTATGATTTAATTTTTTTGACGAAATATGAGCCTATTCTTTTCTATTTAGTTTCTTCTTTTCGTTTCTTTTTGCCACATTTTATTTTTGCATATTATGAACAAATAGTAATACACAATAGTATGGATACACAATAGTTGGATGGAAATCTCGAAGGAGATACCCGAGGTAAATATATCCGAAATATATCAGAAATTTCGGAAAGACGAAAAGAAATGGTAAAATAGCATATTAATTCCTTCGCGCCTATAGAATCACATTATTTGCGAAAGCAAACAACCAGAAAATATATAGATGGTAACTTAACAGTTTCACAAATGCATAGACTATATTTAGATTGGCTTAAAGAACGTGACAACGCTGGAAATGGCGCTACATTAAGGCAATATCGAGATATTTTTAATAAGTGTTTTAATATTAGTTTTTATTTCCAAAAAAAGATAAATGCAATGATTGTTCCAAATTTGAAAATATGAATGAAACAGAAAAGGAGAACGCAAAAGATAAACATAATTTACACCTTTTCTCCAAGCAGAAAGCAAGATAGCTAAAAGAACAAGACAAAATTAAAGCAATAGAAGATAATACAGTCATGACGGTTTGTTTTGACTTTCAGTAGATTTTGACTGTCCCTTGTAAAAATACTAGCATATATTATTACAAGAGAAAATTGTGATTGTTTAATTTTACTTTATATGAATTAGCAAGCCACCAAGGTCATTGCTATATTTGGGATGAAACGGTGGGTAAAAGAGGTGCAAACGAGGTAGCTAGTTTCCTTCTACAATTTATAGAGTCTCAAACTGAAAGGGGTATTTAAACATTTATTTCTTATTCTGACAATTGCCCCGGGCAAAATAAAAACATATGCTTATTCGTATTTTACGCTTGGGCTTATAAAGTGATGAATATTGATATACAACATATATTTTTGGAGAAAGGACCCACACAAAATGAATGAGATTCCATTCACGCTTTGATTGAAAAAACTAAAAAAAAATAAAAAAATTTATGTTCCGGCGTAATGGTATTCTCTTATTCGAAATTGCAAAATAACCGAACCAAAGTATATTGTTCAAGATTTTTTACACTTTGTAAATTTTACAAATTTTGTTAATTTAAATAAAAATGAAATGAATATGCAAATAAAATGGAGTAATATAAGAATAATAAAAGTTAATAATATGCAACCAAATAAATTGCTTTATAAATACTCGTTTGATTCTGATTCATTTTCGTCTATCATTTTATATAACGAAGAAGAAAAAACTCGAAAAAAACGCAAAAGAGTATTGGGGTTGCCAAACAATAAGCCTACAATTCTGTACAAGGAACCTTTAAGAATATCTACCGTAAAAGACTTATTTGAATTAACAAATTTTATAACGCAATATTTTACAGAATTTAACAAAAATTTGCAACATACTTCTAGTGAGGCAGAAAATCTAGAAAATTTTGAAGAAGATTTCGGAGATAATAATATAATCTAAAATATATATAAACATGTATATATAGATCTGACCAATGGCGTAGTGGTAAAGACGCCGTCTTTCATGTGGAAGGTCTCGGGTTCAAACCCCGGTCAGATCATATCCAATAAAAAAATATCGTAAAATTGTTTAATTATGATTTTTTAATATATATTAAAAATATATATAATATATATTATTAATATATGATTGTAAAAGTTTATATCGTAATATAAAATAACATTTAATAAAAATATATAAATAATTCTTGTGTAAGATTATAGATGGCGCACAAAGTTGACATTTGTGCATTCATATTTCGTAACCTTATACAATAGCTACAGCCGACTAATCAACGGCTTAGTGAATATTATGATTAAAGAAACTGAAGCCTAGTTTAAAATTTAAACTTGGTGAATGCCCTATACTCCTTAAAGGAGTGGAAAAGGAATAAAAATATATAAACCTGTAAATTCAAAATTATTTCAACTTTATTCAAATTCTAAACATATCATTATCCTCAAAAACAATTTTATTTCCAAAAACTTTAAATATTCTTATTAAATTCGAATACTTTCAAAATAAAAGAAATTTAATTTTAATATATAAATAATAAGTAAGAACTTAAAAAATTTAAATTAAATATTTAGAAATTTAATATATACATTACACTGTTTAAAAAATTATTTTGCATTGTAATGTTATGATAAAAATAAAGTGTTGTACAAACAATAATTTCTTCATAATTTACCGTAAGCTCTTTATCTAAAATCAATATTGCAAGACTATTATCAGAATATATCTAAGCTTTTATATCGTAACTTTTTTAATGTACGCTGATATTATGATTTTTTAAAATTTTAAGTATACTTACAAAATTTTATCTGATAAATGTTTCCAAACATTAATATCGTAACTATATTTACAATACAATAATGTATTAAAAGTCCAATTATTTGTATTGTAACTACACTTACCATATTTTATTTTGTATATCTCTTCAAAACCAATAGGGTAAGTCCACATACAATTTTATTATTTTTAAAATTGTTTATTCTAGTATATGATTTGGTTGTCCCAATTGATGAACCGTTAACTTGGAATGTAAATATATTTAAAATCAGTTCTTATCAAACCATCAAACCATTAACAAGTTAACGGTATTTTTATTAAACCCGCTTTTTTTTTATATTTAATTCGTTTTTAATATATAACTTTTTTAATAAACAAAAACTTTTAATAATTTTAAACATTTTTCAAAAAGTGCTGACACTTAATTTAAATAAAAAAAATTTACATTATAACTTTAAAATTAGTCATTTAAGTTTATTCACTTTTAATAATACATTTTGCAATTGTAATTTTTTAAGAACATTAAAAACTGACCTATTTTAAATACATTTTTTTTGCCGTTTTAAAATAAAAAAAAACAATATTAAATAAAAACGAGGAAGAGTGTAGTAGAGTAGACTGTGTCAACTCTGGGATACCCGTATGAACGTAACATATACATTCTATCATCCAGTTAAATACTTTTGGCAAAATTTCATACATTCAGCTTTATTAGGTGTAGAGTAATGCTCATATAAAATTAGAAGTTGTATGGCAGGTACTCGAACTCGTGGACCAAAATGGCTGAATTTAAAACTCGATTCCGTTTTTTGCATAAAAACGAATTTGTGAAAATTTCATAATCCTAGCTCCTTTACTTTTTGAGTTATCGTGATGACGGACGGACGGACGGACGGACATACATCGCTAAATCGATTTATTTTTCGATTCTGATCCGATCCATACACTTAAGTCTATATCTACCCCCCCTCCTTCTCTGCGTCACAAACGTAATGGCAAATTTATTATACCCTTGGACTATATAGTCATACGGGTATAATGAATCAAAATAAATGCAGTGCCGTACTCTGTACAATTACAGATTTCAGAACCGAAATTATTACATGTAATGGTATCTGTAAAAGAAAATTTCATGGAGTTTGCATTATTGCACCTAGGGGTTGGCAAACATGCAACTCGTTCATTTCGCATCACTTTGTTTGCGATAGTTGCTTGGATTTGAACCAGCCTATACAATCACTAAAAGATGAGTTAATGGTTAACTAAAGCAGTAGATGCTTTGAAAAACAATTCGGTATGCTTTAACGATATGGCCAAAAGCTATGATAACTTCAATCAAGCTTTATGCAGTTTTCTTTCTGACCGGAAAAAATATTTGAAAAACACTATGACAGATCTATTAAATGATCTCAAAGGTGAACTTATATCGGCAACATCAAAGGAGCTGGTTGGCATTCGTGAAGTGGTGGATCTAATGAAGGACGACTTAAATCGTATGAACGTATCCCTCATGCTTTGGGTTCAGATCAACAAATACCCAATCATAGACAGAAGGAAATTCAGTGCGATGTGGAGTTAATTAAACAACAGTTGGATAAATTAAATAAACCACCAATAGTTTATAAAGATGTTTTTATCCAAACTGACAATATCACACCTAGCACAACGGCAAAGAGTAAAATAAATAAGACAAAACCCGGAGTTAAGACTTTACTAACCCCGATTGTTACAACAAAGCCTTCGTTTACTCTTTGCATTTCAAGGCTAAATTGTAAAATGACTGAAAAAAGCCTTGAGAGCTTTATTAAACAAAAATTTAAGTGTGATATTGCAATTTGTAAAAAAGTTACTCCCAAAAGGATCCGGAATCCAAAATACCTGTCATTTAAAGTGTCCGTTCCTGATATGATGGTTGAGAAGGTGAGAAATCTTAAATTTTGGAAGAAGGGAACGAAAATTACAAAATTTCGGGATGTTAGAGGTAATAAAAATAAAATTAATAAAAATAAAAATAATGAAAATAATCGTAAAAATAAAAATATATCTAGTAATAAGAGTAATAAGACTAATAAAAATAAATATAATAATAACAATAATAATAATAATAATAATAATAATAATAGTAATAATAATAATAATAATAATAATAGTAATAATAATAATAATAATAATAATAATAGTAATAATAATAATAATAACAATAACAATAATAATAATAATAGTTCTGGAAATAGTAATATTAACTCTGACAATAGAAATACTAATACTAGCATTAACGTTAATAATATAAATGTACATCCTAATAATAGCGCAACTGCTAACAATTCAACTAATTCTAACTCAACAGATTCAAATAATTCCATAAACACTAAATTAAATACTAATAACAGTACTTCAAACATAAATCAGAACAACATTTGTCATAACCACAATACTATTCAGAACAATAATAACAATACAAACACTTTAAATACTTCATCAGTAACTAAAGAGCCTGAAATTGTCAATGCTAACTCTACTACAGTTATTGAACCTCCTCCTTCTTCGTTGACTTCTCCAAACACTCCTTCTACTTCTAAATTCGTAAAATTTGTGCAAGGTGAAACTCTTCAGCCTTCAATTATTAACCCACTTTTACCACCAATAACTAGAATGACACAACAATCTCTTGCCAACAAGGACTATACAATAGCTCTTTCCAGGCTAAGAGATGATAAAGTTTATAACATGGTCAGATTGTATTTGTCATATTTGTTTGACGATAATTATAATAAGGTATTGGAAGGTAAGACTAGAATAAGTGTAAAGGTCTTAATTGATAACGAAGGTTTACCGACCGATTATAAAGAACTCTATAAATTATATATTAAATTTCACGAAATTAAAGGTATATCTTCCAAAGATGTTTCTGACGACCTAAAGGCATACCGTAACCATTGTAGAAGTAATTATTACAATCACTTGCAGGTTTCAAATGATAACCATAATAAATATTTTCATATTAAATAATATTTAAATAAGACCTCTACATCTTTGATTGATCCTTCAAATTTGATAAATTTATCATTATATTATCAAAATGTCAGAGGTCTTAGAACAAAAACTAGACAAGTCCTACTTAATTCAATAAATTTAAATTTTGACGTATTTGCTTTAACTGAAACTTGGCTAAATTCTTCTTTAACAATCTTGAGCTTTTTGATAACTCATACTCGGTTTTTAGAAAAGACAGATACTCTGAACTTAATGTATCTAATAGTTACATTCCTAAAGGGGGAGGAGTATTGATAGCCGTAAAAAACTCACTTAATGCAAATGAAATTCCTATTTCTGACGCGGACTGTCTTGAAATAATTGGTGTGAACATAAAATTTTCCAATAAAAGTGTTAATATTGTTAACACATACATTCCACCTTCTTCGAATTTAAATATTTATATTACTCTTTTAAATGTAATAGATTCGATTTGCTGTAATTCTGGTCCTAATGATGAGTTAATTTTATGTGGAGATTTTAATCTCCCTAATATAACTTGGATCAATCATGACGAAGAATCTTTTTTGATTGCTGATTCTTCAGTGAATGAACCTGATTCTCAATTTATTGATGGTTTAAATACCAACGATTTACAACAGGTTTCCCACTGCCGCAATTTTAAAGATAAACAATTGGATCTAATATTTACTTCTGATTGGAATAATATTATTTTCTGTGAACCGGTGTTACCGCTTGTTGCGTTGGACCCCTATCACCCTTCAATAAATTTTACTTATTGTTTGACTAATTTCATAAATCATGAAGCAGCAGATTTTTATAGGTTTAATTTCAATAAAACCAACTTTCCCGGACTAGTAAATTTCTTAAACACTGATTTAATAATATAGACCTTAATCAAATGACAATTAGGTTTTATGAAATAATGTTCGAAGGTTTTACACAATTTGTTCCTATTTCAAAAAACAGATGTTCTAACTCTGGCCCACCATGGTTCACAAAGGAGCTTAGATCTCTCAGAAATAAGAAAAACAAAGCCTGGCGTAAATATCTAAAAACAAAAGATATTAATGAATTTAATAATTTTGTCATTTTGAGAATTTTAAAACTTCTTCTGAAATACTTTATAATAGTTACATTAACTTAATGGCAACTAAATTAAAGTCTGATCCGAAAAAATTTTGGAAATTCTTAAACTCTAAACGTAAATGTGATGATTACCCAACATTTATGAATTCCAATTCTCTTTCTAGTAATGATCCTTCAACTATTTCAAAATATTTTCGTGAGTTTTTTAGCACTTCATATAGTGATTCTTCTTTTACGCCAAATGAAAATTATTTCTCCTATATGAATACATATCAAAAAACTTCTCTTACTGACATTAATATTAATGAACAAATAGTTTCCAGCTATCTAAATAAACTGGGTGATAATACTTTTCCTGGACCAGATGGTATACCAGAAATAATTTTGAGCAAGTGTTCTAACATTCTCACTACTCCTTTAACATTACTCTTTAAAAAATTCATTAAATTCCGGATATTTTCCTCCTATTTGGAAAATTTCTTATATCAGGCCAATTCACAAAAAGAATGCTAAAAATGAAATCACTAACTATCGCCCAATAGCTAAATTATCTTCAATACCTAAATTATTTGAATTAATTATAACGGATTCAATTTATAATCATTGTAGGAATCTTTTAATAGATAACCAACATGGCTTTGTAAAGCAAAAATCTACGGTGACTAATCTAGTTGAAACCACATCTCTTCTTCTTAATAACATGGAAGAAGGATTTCAAACAGATGTTGTCTATACTGATTTTAGTAAAGCATTTGATCTATTGCCACATAATATTATTTTACTAAAACTTGAAAAATATGGTTTTCCACTATTTTTCCTTAAGTGGATACATTCTTATTTATGTGATCGCTCCTATAGTGTTGTATTTAAAAATGTGATTTCAGAACCTTTCGTGGCAAATTCGGGAGATCTACCAGGTAGTCACCTTGGCCCTCTACTTTTTATCTTATCTGTAAATGATGTTTCTTCTTTAATTTCTAATTGCGAGCTTCAAGTTTACGCTGATGATATGAAACTTTTTAAAAAGATTACATCTTATAATGACGCCATCCTTATGCAGAATGATCTTCAAAATTTTAACAATTGGTGCGTTAATAACTGTTTACTACTTAATGTAAATAAATGCGCACTGATATCTTATACACGCCGATCTAGTCCTATTTGATTCAATTATAACTTAGATGGTATTAGTTTACCTAAAGTTACCTCAATAAAGGACTTACGGGTGTACTTCGATTCCCAACTTAGCTTTAAAATCCATTATAATAATATAAATAAAGCTAATTCACTATTGGGATTTGTTAAACGTTCTGCAAAGGAATTTTCAGATCCTTATGTACTTAAATCGTTGTACACTTGTCTTGTAAGACCAAACTTGGAATATGCTAGTCAAGTTTGGTCTTCGTTTTATATGGTACACATTGATAGGATTGAGGCAATACAAAAAAATTTTCTTAGATTTGCCTTACGCCATTTGCCATGGTCGAATCCCATTATTTTACCACCATATGAACAAAGGCTAAAATTAATTGATTTGTGTACTTCAAATTTTCGACGTGAAGTTTCTGATGTCATTTTTATTACAGAAATTGTCAAGGGTAACGTTAAATCTAATTTAATTTCTAGTAAAATTATTATTAGAAATCTTCAACGCCTTCGCTCTTGCAATTTATTTAAAACTAATAATCATAGGACTAACTATGGCAAATTCGAACCTATTAATAGAATGCTTATTATAGGTAATAAACATAAACATTATATTGACTTTACACTTTCAAAACACTCCCAAAAACAAAAATTATACAATCGCTATTATTAGGATTATTTTTGTTTTGTTTTTCTTGTAGTAATGTAAAGTTTATAATTTTTAACTTTTAATTTTAATTTTAGTTTGAACATATTTATAATTAGTCAAATATGTAATTTTTTATATTGATTTTAATTGTATAATTTTAATTGTTATTTGTATGATTTTTTGTAAATTGTTTGTGTTAAGCAGTATAATAAATAAATAAATAAATAAAATAAATAAATTTTTCTATCATTCAAAAAAATATACAGGTTTGTACCTAGCGGATAAGCGACGAACGAAACGAAATTAAATAAAAAATCTTTGAAACGCTCTTCTAAAAAATGTATTTTTTTAGTTACGATATACTAGAATGGGATGTGCGATATACATTATATCATCCGGTTAATTACTTTTGGCAAAATTTCAAACATACAGCTTTATTAAGTGTAGTGGAATACTCATATAAAAAAAGTAAAGAAACAGTCAGTCGGTGCAACTCTACACCTATTTGGTTCAAATTTAATGGGAAGTTAGTAAGTCATTTTAAAACCATAAAAGATTTTATTAGTTTGATCTTAAGACATGGCTAACCAAATTAACTTTATAGTACTAAAAAACATTTTCTATTTACTTTATCTATTCAAAAATATTACAAATTCATACTAATTAATCAATTTAAAAATATTAAAAAAAAATAAAACTTGAAATAAATGAAAATATATTTATTTCGATTCAATTACAAAAGTTAAATTTGAATTATTAAATTTTGTGATAAAAAGCTAATCAAACCATAATATATTTAATAATTCAAATTTTTCAAATCGATCAAAAGCTTCTATAATCCGAACTCATTGACCAAACTTGACCAAAACCAATTCTCATGATACTTTCATTACTAGTAAGCTACAGTTTAAATTTCTTCAAAATAGCTTAAATGTATAGGGTTGCCATACGGCTCTAAAATTGATCATTAAGCAAAACTCAATTTTTGGAAAAATTTTTGACCCCACATATCTTCTAAACGGTTTAGGATAGAGTCTTGAAGAGATGTTAGGCCCTTCGAAATTAGTAGGAGTCGGTTAACAAAATTTTTTTGTCACGTCCCCTGTTTAGGAGCTGTAAGGGCTCGAAAATTGAAATTTTGCTATTTTTAAACACCTGCAACTTGAATACCTGTTCAGATTTTTTTTTACAAATATACAAAATTTACAGCTGCAGCATTACATTTCAAAATACGTTAATGGTTTTTCTTAAATTTGAAAGGGTTTCTTTAAATTGAAGAAATTGTCTCTTAGTTTTAACCATATTTGCTTATATATCGGCTGGGTGGCACAGTGGTTAGGGCCCCGGGTTCGAATCCCAGTGAAAGTGAAAAAACTTTTATCTGGTTTTCAACTTGACTCAGCTACCATTCGCCTTTGGGTTCAAATTAATGGCTTAATTAATAATTAATAATTATATATCTTTAATAAAAAATACATAAATATAACAATATAAACAAATACAAAATGTAAACAAATAATTCAATTAAATAATCAACTCCGCCGTAGCCGGTTCCAAGCCCGGTTGAGAAAGGAGGAGGGAAGAAAAGTTGCAACCTGAATGGCCACATACATCGGCGTCTCAGGAAGTAGGAAAACGCTATATAATGCAGTTGAACTCGTAACATAGTTATGAGAACTTCAACGCATTATATGGCAAATTCTGAAGCAACTTTTCAAACCCAACGGCCCTCCAAAGATGGGGGTTTGGCATACGGTTAACAGCCCTATCCAGTAAAAAAATATTGTTACGAAACCGAAATCAAAGCCTCGGATACAAATGGAAACACGGCACCGACCCAAGCAACAGAAAATGGATATTGATTTTGCAACATGGAATGTAAGAACACTGAACAAAGAAGGAGCGTTAAAATCCCTGCTACCTGAACTAATAAAGTATAAAATAGCGATAGCAGCAATTCAAGAAACAAAATGGCACAACAAAGGTATCTCGGATCTTAGGAGCCACTCGGTATTCTTCAGTGGAAAAGATGGTGGAAAGAGAGAATTCGGCGTGGCATTTTTAGTTAACAAGGCGTACAAACAGGCGATCCTAGATTTTAAACCGGTGAATGAGAGACTCTGTGTAATCCGCATCAAAACAAGATTGCACAATGTATCCTTGATAAACGCTCATGCACCTACTGAGGATAAGGCGGAACAGGTCAAAGAGGAGTTTTATAGTAAACTGGAGGCTGTCTACGATCAAATACCATCGAACGACGTTAAAATTCTGCTCGGGGACATGAAACCGAAAATTGGAAAAGAGGAAGTATACAAAGGCACGATTGGAGAACACAGCCTACATAGTTCCACCAACGATAACGGACAAAGATTAATCGATTTCGCGAGTAGCAAGAGAATGGTTATATCATCCACATTCTTCCCCCACAAGGACATTCATAAGATCACATGGGTATCTCCCAACGGAAAAACGTTCAACCAAATTGATCACGTTTTAGTTGAAAAAAGAGGGGCATCCCACATCATGGATGTAAGAGCATATAGAGGAGCCTGCTGTGGATCGGATCATAATCTTGTGAAAGTTAGATATAGGAGCAGAATCATAGCCAAACGAGCATTGAGGAAACACAATGCAACGAAGCTGGACATAAGCAAACTCAATATAACATCTGTAAAAAACGAGTACAAAGCGTCGATCGAGACAAACTTAAATCTAGAGGAGTTGCAACACATGGAGCTAAATGAAATGTGGGATAGTTTAAAAACGGCACTGCATCGAGCTTCTGAAGAAACTATTGGTTTCCAGCCAATAAAAGTTCGAAACGAATGGTATGACGGAGAATGCAGAGATGCGGTAGCCGCAAGAAATGAAGCACACAAAGGAAAATTAAGTAGACCAACACGTGCTAAGCAACTACATTTCGAGCAACTTAGAAGAGAGGCCGACAAAATCTGCAGAAAGAAAAAAAGGAAATGGCAGAACGATGCGCTAAGAAAGGTCCAAGATAATTTGCAAAATCGCGATAGTATCAGAGCAGCATACAAAGACATCCGCATCATCAGAGATGGTTACAAAGCCCAGTCAAATTTATGTAGAGATGCAGAAGATAATCTTTTATCATCTGAAGATGACATTAAGAACAGGTGGAAAGAATATTTTGAAAATTTACTAAATGCACCAAACGATGAAGTAAATGAACAAGAACAGATCACAGTGGAAAGGCAAACCCAAAATGAAATCACGGGACAACCTATATTAACAGAGGTGATCAATGCCATAGAGCTATTGAAAAATAACAAGGCTCCTGGTGCAGATAACATTCCGGCTGAACTTCTGCGAGATGGAGGAGAAACGGTACAAAAAATCCTTCATAAAATAATACTAAAGGTTTGGCAAGAAGAAAAAATACCCGCTGACTGGCAACTAAGTATTATATGTCCAATCTACAAAAAAGGAGACAAGCTTAACTGTAAAAATTACAGAGGGATATCGCTACTTAGCACTTCCTACAAAGTTTTCACTAATATCTTGAAAGCCCGCTTAGAAATAATTGCCGAAAACATCATAGGCGAATACCAGTCCGGTTTCAGGCCAGGACGGTCTACAACGGACCAGCTATTTGTGCTGAAGCAGGTATTGGAGAAGTGTTGGGAAAGAAATGTCGATGTACATCAAATCTTCGTAGATTTCAAGACCGCCTATGACTCTATCCAAAGGGAAAAATTATATGTAGTTTTAAGCAACCTAGGCGTACCGGCAAAGCTAGTAAGATTGATTAAAGCTACTATGCAAAACACAAGCGCGAGGGTAAAAATCCAAGGGGACCTCACAGAACCCTTCAACATCAAACAGGGACTGAAACAGGGGGATGGACTCGCGCCTATGCTTTTTAATCTTGCCCTGGAGCATATAGTCAGGAAAATCCCATCTGACCCGAATGCCACGTTGCTATTCAAAACCACCCAGATAGCAGCATACGCAGACGACTTAAATCTACTAAGAAGATCAGAGGCAGGTGTTAGAGAATGCTATATCCAGTTAGAGAAAACAGCTATAGAACTGGGTCTGAGGATAAACATCGATAAGACGAAAATGTTAGTAGTATCCAGACGTAACCAGAGAGAGAAACAAAACATTACTTTTGGTGATGACAATGTGGAAGTAGTAAAAAGTTTTGTCTATCTAGGGGCCGAAATAACAAGTGGAAACGATGAAACATCAGAGGTAACCCGAAGGATAGGCAAGGCAAACAACGCATACTACTCTGTGTTGAAGATAATGAGATCTCGAGAAGTCAGCAGAAAATGTAAACTTGAGCTGTACAAATCTCTTATCAGACCGGTGTTATGCTACGGCAGTGAAACGTGGACGATCACCCAAGCGACGGCAAACTTACTTTCCCGTTTCGAAAGAAAAATACTGCGTAAAATTATCGGGCCAATTATCGATCAGGGCCAATTTAGAATGCGACGCAACGCAGAGCTATACAATGTATACACCGACAGCGATGTTGTGACATACATCAAGCTACAACGCCTTAGGTGGGCCGGTCACATACAACGTATGCCAGATTCCCGCATTCCAAAAAAGGTATTAAACGGGAAAATAGATAGAAAAAGACCAGTGGGAAAGCCGAGAAATCGATGGGTTGATGCAGTCGAGTCAGACGCTGTATCAATGCTGCAAGAGCAAAATTGGATAACTGCTGCCCAAGATCGCGTGAACTGGAAGAGGATGATTCAGGAGGCCAAGGTTCGACAACGGACTGTAGCGCCATAGAAGAAGAATATAACTCACTGATATAGAATAACATATAAATCTAATACAAAATATTACAATATAAACAAAAATAGAACTGCATTTATTGAAAATCTACGACATTTCTACATGTTATAAGGCGTAGTACTATCTCATGTTTAAATTGTATGTGGAATTCATTTGATCAGTTCTAATATATGAATATATCTCCCCTGTTCCGACATGCACATATATAGTCAGGCTGTTTAGCCTGTCACAGTGAACAGTTAGCACGTAGAGGTGCGGGCAAAAAAAAAAAAAAAAAAAAAAAAATTAAATTCTAGGTAAAGTTCTAAATTTTGGGGGAGTTCACAATTGATTTCCTAGAACCGAAAAAAATAAAGGATTAGGACAGGACGGGGCTGGGCAGATCCATCATAAGTTTGCTAAGCAAAAATTTGGGAACCTCAAATGGAAAATTTCCATTGAAAAGAGTAGTATATCTAAGCGGATTCTAGACCACGAAATGACGTAACAAATGTTAAAGATAAGGATTGATGTTAACGATAGGGAAATTTTGGAATTTAGAATACCAGGCGCGCACATTTGAAATATTTTTTAAAGAATTAAATTAAAAGCCTTTATAACTTTTTTCCCACTTTTGGTGATAAGAGGAAAAAAATTTATAAAAGTAATAATGGTGATAAGAATTTTTTGTGGTTCTTACAATTTTAAGTTGTGAAAAAAGAAAAAAAAAATATAATACAATAATTTGTTGTTGATATGAAATATTATATTTTAAAAATTTTTTAAGAAATATGACGTCAGGGAATCTCCTGTATAATTAAAGTTTTTTTTTTCATAAAGGATTTTGTATAAAAGAAACGAAAAAGCGGATTCTAGACCAGGAAATGACGTCACAAATGTTAAAGATAAGGATTGATGTTAACGACAAGGAAATGATAAGAGATAAGATAAGGAATATGACTCATCGAATAAATTTTAGACTAAGTTAGTTATTTTGGAATTTAAAATACCAGGCGCGCAGATTTGAAATATTTTTTTAAACAATTAAATTAAAAGCTTTTATAAATTCTTTTCCACTTTGAATATTATGTTTTGGTGATAAGAACTTTTTGTGGTTCTTACAATTTTAAATTGTGAAAAAGAGAAAAAAAATATAATACAATAATTTGTTGTTGATATGAAATATTATATTTTAAAATTTTTTTTTAGAAATATGACGTCAGGGAATCTCCTGTATAATTAAAGTTTTTTTGATGACTATGCAGTAATTATAGAGTAATGTTGTTGTTGTTATATGTTTTCGAATAATCTTAAATCACAATTTCATATCAGTTAAAAAAAAAAACTTAATTTTGATTTTTCAATTTTCTTCTCATTCGTTTGTAGGAAAAAATATTAGTACCTATATCTAACGAAATTTTTAAAGTTGTAAAATAAAAAATCTTGTATGATGTCATGGGATGCGGATTCCTTTTGCTAATTTAAAAAGAAAAAAACAAAATATATTAGTATTACAAAGCTTTTTTATTTATCTTTTTACGTTTTTAGATATTTATAATTATTTTCTTTAAATTTTTTTACAATTTTAGCTAATCGTAACAAAGATATTTTAAAAAATTTTCTTGAATTGTGTGTAACCAAATCCGTCCATTTATCTTCTTGATCTTCTTTGAGTGAATTAAATTGAATTAATGTTGAATCAACATAATTCCTCAGAAACTTAATATGGTTCTTAATTTCCTTTTTGTATTTCTTTCTAAACTTCATATTATTTTCTAAATAAAATTTATTAAACATATGAATTGTTCTTGCGAACTCCATTTTGCGATAAATTCTAATTAAACCGCTAATTTAGAAATAAAATATGAAAATAGCAAGTTATAACTAAATATTCTGTGGGTGATAGTGTTAGGCTGCAGATAAAATCTATTAGGTAAGTTTATTAGTATAAGGTTCGATTCCAATGCTATCCTCTTACCCAGAGAAGATTTTTTTTTAATTTTTTCTAAAGAATTTAGTTAATCAAAGACATTCATGGATTCATCATCGTCATACAACACAAACCAAGGATGTATTGGTTCAACTGTATTTGTACGACAAGCATTTAAAACATCATTTGGACCTTATCCTCAAGTTGCAATATGTTTCAATTGTGGTGAAAGAAACGTAACGAGAGTTGAATATGAAAATGCTAACAAAACTCATATTGCAGCTCTACTAATGTGTTTGATAGGATTATGGTGTTGTTGTTGCATTCCATATTGTACTGATAACATGAAAAATGCGAATCATTATTGTCCGAAATGTAACAATTATTTAGGTGTTTATAATAAATAAATAATTTAAAATATATATTTTTTTTTTTTTTCTAATAATAATTAGATACTCAAAATTCTATAAAAGACTAATTCTAACATAAAATATAGCATAATCTGATTAGACTATTAAGTATAAGCATCATAATGTTTTGGGCGGATAATATTTTACATGGATATAAATATTGTATTTGTGGTCGGAAATGGGCTTCAATTAAAATAATTAATTGGAGAATATTTCACGATTTTTTGGAGCCTCTATTGTAGAGCGTTTTAATAGAACTTTAAAAGAAAAGATGTGGAAAGAATTTAGTTTTAACGGAAATTATAAATGGATTAACCTAATTCTAGAATTAAGCAAACAATATAACTTGATAAATTAAAACACTAAACACCGAACAATTCAATTCAAAAATTCATTTTATATATAACTCCAGAAGGTGGTGAAAAAATTTGTTTATTTAAAATTAGAAATGGTGAATCATTTACTAACCAATTCGATTTATCTCCTTTGGATTGGCAACATCTAAAAATAGAAGTATATGGCGGTGACATATCTATTATTGGTAAAATAAGAGGTTTAACAAATAAAAAAAAGCCAGCACCTAATCATTTTCATGCTGATTGTCCATTTTCTGAAGAAGATGATTGGGAGATGATTGAAAAGAATATTGCAAATGTTCTGCCAGCTGGTAAGAATAAAGGAATTACTGAACATATTGATTTATTGCCACTGACAAGAAATGAATATGAAGAAAATCAGAATGAATTGAAAAAGTCAATGATAAGGAAACGAATCGATGAAGGAATTATATTTATATATTCAATAGAAAATATATATAATGAAAAAAATAAAAAATCAAAAATTGGTGACGTGTTAATTAAATTTAGAAAATTACTTGAAAGTTTAAAAGAAGAATATTTAGATTATATGGAAGCTTTTTCAGATGGAAGAGATAGATTTTTACCGCTCTTTATGTATGTGTGTTCTATTATAAGTCAAGTAAAGTTTGTACATAATAAAGAAATTTCTAGAAAATAAAAAGTTTAAATTATATATTTATAATTTCCAATCGTGCATTACTAAATGAACTTTGAACGAAGATAGATCAATATTTTTGTGACAATGAAATCATTTTTGTTATTTATATTTAGTCTGTTCATTATTCAAGCAACTTCAGCTCCAATTTCTAATATTAGATTAGATGAATCAGCTTATGGTAGTACATACTTTAATATTTTACTTCCAAATAATGAGACAGTGAAAGTAAATTTATCAGTTCAACTGTTGAAACATGTAATTTCATCGGAATTAAGCACAGCAACAACAATTGAATCAAAAATTGTATCAACAACAACAACAGCACTAATCACTACTTTAAAATCAGATTCGCAATTAGCTGGTGATCTTGCTGACTCTGTACCGCAATATGTTTCTATTGATGAAGCTATTGAGGATTTTAGACAAGAATTAATTTTAAAAGAACGTAATATTGGTGGAATTATAAATAGTGAACATAAATTTTACAGACATTTTCAATTGGAATATGGTGATAATAAAGATATTAACGTAAGATGTGAATATGATAGCAACTTTATAGAAAGGTTTCTCAAAATACAATGTTTTGAATATCGAAAAATGCAAGCTGAAAGAATTTTAAGTAATGGAGAAGTGGAAACTATTCCTGTAATAGACATAAATTATAAATCTGATTACACTGTACTTGATTTGCGTTCAATAAAATAAAAAATTGTTTTTATAATAAATCTTTTTTATTTATCCATGAGTTATGATCAGAAGTAAACCCTAACCATTTAACAAAAATTTTATTATCACTAGTTTTAAGAATTTTTTCAATCAAAAAAACTTGTTTTTTATTAGTTTTTAACAATTCATATTCATAGAAACTGCCTTGGATTGGTTGTCCTTGATAATCTTCTAATAAGTATGTTACTGGGTTGGTAATTTGAACTTTCCTGATTTTAAATATTTCAGTTGTCCAGTTAGGTGTGTACCCCTTTTCAAAAATATGTTTGAATTTGCTTATTCGAACTGAATCATTAACTTTATATTTTGCAGGTGAAGCAATTTTTATATGATTATATACAGTTTTAAGCAAATTTTCAGCATTATCTTTATTGACATCTGACGGTCGTTTTTGAATTGTTCGGTGTTTAGTGTTTTAATTTATCAAGTTATATTGTTTGCTTAATTCTAGAATTAGGTTAATCCATTTATAATTTCCGTTAAAACTAAATTCTTTCCACATCTTTTCTTTTAAAGTTCTATTAAAACGCTCTACAATAGAGGCTTTTAATATGCTAAATGTTGAGTAATGATTTATTTGATATTTATTCATTAAATTTTTGAATATTTTATTGAAGAATTCTTTTCCATCATCAGTTTGCAAATTTTGAGGATGTCTTTTAGAAGTTAGAAAAATATTTTGCATTGTTTTTGTGACGTTCTCTGAAGTTTTTGCTTTTATAGGGATTGCCTATGCAAACCTGGAAAAGGTATCAATTACAGTTAATAAAAACTTAACACCTTTGTTCTCTTTAGCATATGAACCCATTTCTACTAAATCAGCTTGCCAAAGATCATCAAATCCTTTAATTATAACTCTACGTCGTTTAAAATTTCTTCGTGCAGGCTTATGCAGCTCTTCAACCACCTCTCTTTTACTCATTTTTAAATAAAATGCACCTATATAAAATTGTTATATATATATAATAAAAAGCAAAACAATAAAATGTATTTAAAATTTATATTCTTTATTTATATTATAATTATTTATTTTTTATTCTTTTATATAAATCCGTTAGTTTGGAACATTTTAACATATGATGTTCTGCTGAATGATAAGGACAAGTATCTGGAACAGTTGTCATATTGTCTGATGTATAAGGACATATATCCCAATGATATCCATTCTCTTTCGTTTCAATTAGGATAGAATTTTTAAATAATTTAAAAAAATGGAAGTGAATTTTTAATTATTCATAATGTTCCTCCAATAAAAATCATCATATTTATCTAAAAAATTATTTAAAGAATATCCGATTTGATGTATATCCATTCCGAAAAGTAAATGAAAACTGATCCTAATTATGTTTTTTTAAGTTCTAAACTACTAAATAAATCCAATGCTGACCGAGCTTAGCCTTCAGCTCTTTGCAATCTTTCATTAATAAATTTAATTGGTTTTTTAATTTGAAACTCAATGACATCACTCATATTTGAAAATTTTTCATTTAACAATTCTGTGAATTTGATATGGATTTCCTCTAAACTAACTTGCATTTTTTCTTCTAATATTTTTAATTTTTCTTCTGCTAATTTAAGTTCTATAGATACTGTTGTCTCTCAATGATTAGACATTTCTCGCATTTCGTTTTGTAAAAGTTCTTTCTGAAAGAAAATATGTTTATTTACAGAATTTTGTGTTGCTGCATCACTGCCATTAATAGGTTCTTGGACATTTGATAAAATTTTGTTATCTAAATCATAATTTCCTTCAGAAGTCAATTTGAAACCAATACCTGGAGGACCTTGAGTATGTAGTTTTCTAGATGAAGCTATACTACGTCCAAATTTATCAAGTGACATTATGGTTTTAACTGATTGTTAAAGTAAATAGTTATTGTATTATTTACTTCAATTATAGAAACAATTTCATTATGATGAATGTTGTTACCAGCTGTTTCTGATGCAATTAAAAGTCTTAATCTGTTAACTAATTCAATAGGATCATCCCAATAAACATACTGAGATGATTGATTTGTATATTTTAAATGGTTTTCTGGTGAAGAAGATTTATTAATATAATTAGTAAAATTTTTTTTCGAACAACCTGAACCAGTTTTTTTATGTCTAGTGTTATAATCATGTATATATAATTTTCTTAATATATTTTTGTATTTAAAACCTTTGTTTCCTTTTATTTGCTCTAAATGATCATAATTTCTTCTATGTGCATTCGTTTTGTTAAGTATCTGATGATATGTTTTTAAATCACTTTCAGTATAGTTTATTGGTTTTTTTTTAAATATCAATTCATATAGACCATTAGTTCCTTTAAAAACTTTATTATCAATCAAAATATCTTTAGTAGTTTCATCTATTTCAAAATTAGTATTCCCAAGTTTTCGAACATTTAATGACTCATCAAAATAGGGTCCATATGACTTATCAAGTTGTGACTCGTTTAGAACAGGAAATTGTGAAATTGATGTTTCATCAATAATATTATCAGTTATATATGGTGTTTCAAATTTTATAGTATTTGGTGTTGAAGTTATAAATTTACTGTAAGTATTACTTTTCTTACTAGGGGTTTTAACTTTCGGCTTAAATGAACTCATTAATTTTAAGGTGTTATCATCACCAGCAGATAATTTAATTTCCGGTTTGATAACATTATTTGAAAATTGTTGTTGCTGTTGTTTGACAACATTTGTTAAGTCTTCCAATGGTTTTATAATTGGAGTGTAAACTTCTTCCCGATTATGGTCTTCCGATAGCTTCTGAACTTTTAAAGATTGAAATTTCCTTTTTAAATTTTTACGAGTTTTAATTAAATTTTTCATAAGTTGTTCATCCATTTTTTATGGATTAGTTCAATTATTACCTGTGAATTATCGACTCTTGCTATAACGTCCATTATTTAAACCGCTATCTTTGTCAATTTTAGAAACCCATAATTATCATTCCAGCAGCATGAACTCAATTTTTTAAATTCATTAAAAGTCATATCAGAATTTACATGATCATCATATATATGTTTTAAATTTATATTGTAAGGAGTAATCAATTATACAATTGTACTTGTAGTGTAATATGGCAACTCCGTACGGTTCATACAATATATCTGACAATTCGCAATGACATACATAATTTAATTGTTGCCATTGGGGGATACTAAAATAAGAATAATGTAAAGATGATCATTAAGTTGCGGTCATTGGAAGAAGTAAGAATAAGAAGACTTTGTGAATAAAAAATTAAGAACAAATATTCATCTTTGTGATTTATATTAAATTGTTTCATTTACTTAAGTATCTTTAAATTAAATATAACACCTTTAAGAAAGCCAACCTTACAACTTCAGGTGTGGGGTTTGTAGAAAAAAAAAAAAATTTTTTTTCTTACCTCTTTTACGAAGAATAGCAAAAATACAAAATGGATGCTGTATATTCAAATACTGTACAACAACTCAAAAATGAGTTGAAAAAAATGGCCTACCTACAACTGGTAATAAGAAAAAGTTGCAGGAAAGGCTAGTTAATTTTTTTAATATCGAGGATTCAACTGAACAAAATGTTGTAAATTCTGCTAATTCTACTATACATGAACATCAACAACAAAATTACGTTGACAGCAGTTACAATTTGAAATTACAAGAAGTAAGAATAAGAAGACTTTGTGAATAAAAAATTAAGAACAAATATTCATCTTTGTGATTTATATTAAATTGTTTCATTTACTTAAGTATCTTTAAATTAAATATAACACCTTTAAGAAAGCCAACCTTACAACTTCAGGTGTGGGGTTTGTAGAAAAAAAAAAAAATTTTTTTTCTTACCTCTTTTACGAAGAATAGCAAAAATACAAAATGGATGCTGTATATTCAAATACTGTACAACAACTCAAAAATGAGTTGAAAAAAATGGCCTACCTACAACTGGTAATAAGAAAAAGTTGCAGGAAAGGCTAGTTAATTTTTTTAATATCGAGGATTCAACTGAACAAAATGTTGTAAATTCTGCTAATTCTACTATACATGAACATCAACAACAAAATTACGTTGACAGCAGTTACAATTTGAAATTA
Source organism: Dolichopus griseipennis (assembly GCA_963082915.1). NCBI lineage: Eukaryota > Metazoa > Arthropoda > Insecta > Diptera > Dolichopodidae > Dolichopus > Dolichopus griseipennis. The sequence continues at coordinate 274,215,202 of OY720441.1, forward strand.
CAAGAAAAAGAAGCAGATCTATTGAAGAGAGAGATAACATTATTAGAGAGGGAAAATGAAATACTACTAAAAAGAAGCAAAAACAATACGAATAATTCAAATACGTTGAAAGTTAATATACTAGAAATGTTAAACGAGTTTGATGGGAAAAATTTCCAAATCTGGTCAGAACAAATGTTAAATATACAAGAAATGTTTCTGATAACGGATGAGGAAATGAAAGTTATAGTAGTAGGTAAATTGAGAGATAAGGCATTGAAATGGTTTCATTCAAGATCTGAATATGTAAAGTTAAGTTTATCGGAATTGTTAGCAAATTTAAAGAAGGTGTTTGACATAAAACCAAATAAAAAAGAACTAAAACAAAAATTCAATATGCGAAAATGGAAAATAAATGAACATTTCACAGAGTATTTTCAGGACAAGTTGTGCTTGGCAAATAATTTAAACTTATCCGAGGAAGATATTATCGATGAAATTATTGAAGGGATGGATAATGTAAATTTAAAAAACCAAGCAAAAATTCAATGTTTTAAAAATTCTAAAGATCTTTTGCAAGCCTTCTCATCTATTGAAAAAACTTTTACAGCTACAATTAATCAGTCTACTATGAAACAAAATAATAGTACAAGAAAATGTTATAATTGTAACATTATGGGACATATGGCATCGGAATGCAAAAAACCTAAACGTCAACAGGGTTCGTGCTTCATATGCGGTCAATTTGGTCATCGGTATAAGGAATGTACGAAGAATGAGAAAAAAGAAGAAAACAACAACATGTCAACAATAAACAATATTGAAGAAATGAATAATAATTTTGTAATAGAAATAGGTATAATTTTAAAATTAAATTTAGATACATTAAAAGAATTTAAAATTAAGGTATTATTAGACACTGGTAGTGCCATTTCAATCATTAAACAAAAATTTATTGATAATGGTAATATTCAAAAAACTGAAGTAAAAAATTTTTATGGTATTAATAAGTCACAACTTAAAATTTTTGGAAGTAGTAATTGTTTCGTTAATATAAATAATAATATAAAAAATATAAAATTTTTAGTGGTAGATAATTTAACAATGAACTACGATGTTATAATAGGTAGAGATTACATTAATTTATTCGGTAAATTTTCTTTTGAAACTGAAATAACAGAAAATATAAATAATATTGAAAGAGAATTCTTAAATTTTGATATCTCTTGTATTAATGATAAAGTTGAATTAAATTTTAATGAGGAAACTCAACACAAATATAAAAGTACAGTATTAAATTTGTATAATGATTATAAAAAATTAATTAATAAAACTAATAGTTACCGGAAAGTTAATTGTGAAATGGATATTAAACTAGAAAAAGAACAATATTTTAATGTAAAAGCTAGGCGAATACCACAAAATGAACGCATAATTTTATCAAATATCATAGACGATTTATTAAAAAGAAATATTATTAGAGTTAGTAATTCACCGTATTGTTCACCAATAGTGTTAATAAAAAAAAAATAAAGTAGGCCATCGATTATGTATAGATTACCGTATATTAAACAAAATTACTTTACGTGACAACTATCCGTTACCAATTATAGAAGATTTAATTGATTGTTTAGACAATAAAAAAATTTATACTTTACTTGATTTAAAGAGTGGCTTCCACCACATTGCCATGTCAGAAAATTCAATAAAATATACTAGCTTCATAACCCCTTTAGGTCAATACGAATATATTAAAATGCCGTTCGGACTAAAAAATGCTCCTTCGGTTTTTCAAAAATATATTGAAGAAATTTTCAAAAATTTAATTAATGAAAAAAAATTAATAGTGTATATTGACGATCTCTTAATAGCAACATTTTCTGTATCTGAGCATTTGGAAATTTTACAGACAGTTTTTCAAATTTTAGGTAACAATAAATTAGAACTTAATATTTCGAAATGTAAATTTTTACTTAGTGAAATAGATTACTTAGGTTATACAATTAATGCGAATGGTGTAAGACCTAATTTAACTAATGTTAAAGCTATTAATAGTTTTTCTCTACCAAAAAACTTAAAAGAATTACAGCGCTTTTTAGGAATGTGTTTATACTTCCGTAAATTTATTTTCAATTTCGTACACATAGCTAAGCCATTGCAAGATTTAGTAAAGAAAAATACTCCATTTATATTAGGTGAAGAACAAATAAATGCATTTAATATTTTAAAATTAAAATTAATTGAAAGACCAGTTATTTCTATCTTTAATCCTGAACATAAAACTGAGTTACACTGCGATGGCAGTGCTACTGGGTTCGGTGCAATTTTAATGCAGTATAAACCAGCTGGAAAACTCCATCCAATATTTTATTTTTCTAAACGTACCACTGAAGCCGAATCAAAATTACATTCTTACGAAATAGAAACATTAGCAATAATTTATGCCCTAAGACGGTTCCGTATATACTTATTAGGTAGAAAATTTAATATAATAACTGATTGCAACTCATTAACTTTAACATTAAATAAACAAATAATAAACCCAAAAATTGTCAGATGGGCATTAGAAATGCAAAATTTTGACTATACTGTAGAACAAAGAGAAGGAAGACGAATGCAGCATGTGGATGCGTTAAGTCGCTCTCATACCGTGTTTGTTTTAGAAGAGTGCAGCTTTGAACATAAGTTAGCTATTTGTCAAAGTCAAGATTTAGAACTTGAAAATTTACGTAAAGATCTAGAAACAAAACCAAATTCCTTATATGAATTACATAACGGATTAATTTATCGTAAGATAGATAAAAATACAATTAGGTTTTACGTACCAAAACCAATGCAAAACCAAATCTTAAGAAATTCACATGATTCAGCAGGACATTTAGGTGTTAAAAAAACATTAGAACTAATAAAAAGAACATACTGGTTCCCTAAAATAAATGAAAAGGTAAAGGATTATATAGAAAATTGCCGAAAATGTATTGAATTTAATAGTATGCCAGGAAAACCTACCGAAAATCTTCATATAATACCCAAAAAAGAAATCCCTTTTGACACTTTACACATTGATTACTTTGGCCCACTTGAGTCTGTTAAGAATAAAAAGAAATTTATTTTAGTAATAATTGATGGTTTCACAAAATTTGTTAAGTTATATGCTTCAAATACTCAAACTTCCAAGGAAACTATTCAACATTTAGAATTATATTTTAAACAATTTAGTCGACCAGTATATAACCGACCAGTAATAAGTGACAGAGGTTCATGTTTTACTTCTGAACAATTTAAGGAATATTTAAAATGCCAAAATATCCAACACGTACTAGTTGCAAGTGGATGTCCACAAGCAAACGGCCAACTAGAACGAGTTAATAGGACCATGTGTCCAATTTTATCAAAGTTAGTAAATAAGGAACAAAAAATATACTGGTATCAAGTATTATATAAGGTGGAGTTTGCATTAAATAATACAATTTCTAGTACTACAAAAACAACTCCAAGTAAATTATTATTCGGAATTAACCAAAAAGGTGAACTTAATGACAAAATTAAAGAATACCTTGAAAATTTTATTTTAGTCGCAAACACTCCAAAATTAGAAAAGATTAGGGACAATGCTAAACAAAATATAGAATTAAATCAGGTATACAAGAAAAATTATTACGATAAAAAACATAAAAAACCATATAATTATTCAGAAAATGAATTAGTCATGATAACAAATATAGATATTACTATTGGTGCAGGAAAAAAGTTGATACCTAAATATAAGGGACCATATATTGTTAAAAAGGTCTTAGGTAATGATAGATACGTGGTAAAAGATATTAACGGATTTCAATTGAATCAAAAACCATTCGAAGGTATATTTGATGCCTCCCGAATGAAACGTTATGTACAAAATAATTAAAAGTTCATGATGTAAAAAAAAAAAAATAATTTTAATTAACCATGTAAAAATTTTTTTTATCAAACTTATGAAATAAAATTTATGAAACAATAGTATTAAGAAATATTAAAAAAAAAAAAAAATTTTTAATTAACCATGGGAAAATTTTTTTTGAAACTTATGAAATAAAACTTATGAAAAAATAGTATTAAGAAATATTAAAAAAAAAAAAAAAAAAATAATGTATACATTTTATGTAATTTTACGTAACCTGATTCGAGGACGAATCTAGTGTCAGGATGGCCGAGCTGTAAGGAGTAATCAATTATACAATAGTACTTGTAGTGTAATATGGCAACTCCGTACGGTTCATACAATATATCTGACAATTCGCAATGGCATACATAATTTAATTGTTGCCATTGGGGGATACTAAAATAAGAATAATGTAAAGATGATCATTAAGTTGCGGTCATTGGAAGAAGTAAGAATAAGAAGACTTTGTGAATAAAAAATTAAGAACAAATATACATCTTTGTGATTTATATTAAATTGTTTCATTTACTTAAGTGTCTTCAAATTAAATATAACACCTTTAAGAAAGCCAACCTTACAATATCATCTTGCTTAAAAATAATTAAAAAGTTAGCATTATCCCTAACTAAGTGTTTTGGAATTCTTGTATATGACTGACATAAATAAAAGCTTATCACAAGAATTTGGTTGTGAGGCTGATGGTTCAATTACATCAACATTATTTGAAAATTCGTTAAAACCCATTTCTTTGATTGGTTTTATTAATTTTTTAAAATTTCCATATTTAGGTTTATGTAATGATTTTGAGTAAATATATATATTTTTAAATTTCAACCCTTTGAGATCTAAAAGCATACTCAACATAACATTAGCTTTACCACAATTTGAAGGTCCAACTATTAGTCCTCTTATACTATCTGGAAAGCATTCGCCATGTTTTTTTTTTTATTTTTGTTTTTTGAGTTTCGATCAAAATTTTTTACTTTAACTACGTTATCTACTTTTATAAATTTCATTTCTTAAAAGTTACTTAATGTTTCAGTAATTGTTTTAAACTAATCGGTGTAACATGCCTCTTCCTAATAAATATTCAATCAGTAACCAAAAAACTGTTAATGGAAAAGGTGTAGTTAGTTCTCTAATTAATAAACTATTATTTGAAGTACATTTACATGGCTATAACTATTGCGGTCCTGGAACAAAACTAACAAAACGATTAGCTCGAGGTAATAAAGGAATTAATGGCTTAGATGAGGCTTGTCGAGAGCATGATATAGCATATTCTCAAAATACTGATCAAAATCTGATAAAAGCTGAGCAGAGAAAGCTTGGCAAAGAGCTAAAGCTAAAGACTCAAGTTTTGGCGAACGGTTAAATTCATATCTAGTTACAAACTCAATGAAAGCTAAAATTAGGCTGGGTATGGGTTTAAAAAAGAAAACTTCGAGAAAAAAGCTCTTGAAAAATGTTATAAAGGAAGCTAAAATAGCCGTTAAAACTATAAAAAAATCGACGAAGGATAAGAATATTATAAAAACTGCTTTGCATGCTGCTAGAAATTTTTCTAAAGGACAGAAAAAAAACATTAAGATTCCTCGAATAATTTCTGTACCAAAAATTGGAGGAGTTTTATCTTTAATACCTATATTTGCGGGTCTATCAGCTATTGGAGCACTTTCAGGTGGCGCTGCAGGAATAACTAAAGCTGTTAACGATGCTAAAAATGCCTACAAAGAGTTGAAAGAAAGTCAACGTGATAATAAAATGATGGAAGCGATAGCATTAAAAGAAGGTAATGGATTGCATTTAAAACCCTATAAAAAAGGGTTAGGTCTTTATTTGAATCCAAAAAACCATTAACTAAGCTGCCTTAGCTCTTACAAATATTGATTTAGAAAACTTTGGTAAAAAATACTTCAAATATTTTCGAGGAGTTTTTATGAGAGATAATTTGCCAATACGTAGACCTTGGAAATATGAATGTGGGATAATAAATTTGGATAATTCTATTGGAGAAGGAACGCATTGGGTAGCTTATTTTAAAAATGATGAATTAACTCATTATTTTGATAGTTTTGGAAATTTAAGACCACCATTAAAAGTAATGAAATATTTAGGAGATAAGCTTACATATAATTATAATAAATATCAAAATTTTAATTCTTACAATTGTGGACATTTATGTTTAGAATTTTATTTCATATTGTTAAGAAAAAGAAATATTATCAGTAAATAAAACATAATAAAAAATAAAAAAAAATGTTTATACTTAGTCTAGCTTTTTTTAAACTGACCTACATTAATAATTTTATTCAAGTTCAAGGTTATTTCTCTATATTTGAACATAAATGAAATAAAAACTAACTGATAAAGAATAATTAGAATTTAGTTATAACAAAAGAAATTTAAACGAAAGATTTTTGTATGTATGTTTATTATATTATTAATGTGTATTAGCCTTAAATTTAAATCATTGAATTTTGGATTAGCCTTAAAAAGCTATATAAAAACAGAATACACTACTAAAATATCTCATTGTATCAATTAAAGACATGTCAATAACATTAACTTTAAACGGAAATTCTTCCATATTGACAACTAATTATTTCCCCCCTATAGATCTAAAGGGAAGAGAATATACCTGCGGTTTAGTTGTTTTCCAAACGTATAACTCAATATCTAATAAAGATGAGGAGAATAATACTTTTATTATTGATGATAAACCTATTACAATTCCAACAGGTTCATATGAAATTGGTGATATTGAACTATTTCTTAAGAAAACGCTGAGTGTAACTAAAGCAGATAAGGAAAAATTAATTATAAGAGCAAATAATAATACATTAAAGTGTGAAATTTTTGCTGATAAGGATATTGATTTGAAAGAGAAGATACAATTGGCGGGTTGTTAGGTTTCAGTAAGAAGAAATTATTAGCAAATAAATGGCATCTGTCAGATCTTTTTGTTGATATTAATAAAATAAATATAATAAGAGTAGAATGCAATATTGTTTCTGGAGCTTATATTAATGAAAAAGAGGCTCACACTTTACATGAATTCTCTATTAACGTTTCTCTATTAATAATTGAAGTTCCTAAGAATGTAATTTATTTACCGGTAACTATTAATCAGATAAGTTCTATTACTGTAAAACTCCTTGATCAGAACGGTAATTTAATTAATTTTCGTGGAGGAGCAATAACAATAAGATTACACTTAAAGCTTCAGAATGATCGTATTTAATCAAAATTATCAATCCAATATACATTCACAGAAAGATGAACATCACCTTAATTCATTAAAGGTAGTCGAAAGAGGTGGAACTCAACATTTAAAAAATATAAAAAAAAGATTATTATTTGAAAATAAAGAATATTTAAAATATCTTGGATATCTGTTAAAAGTAAATAAATTAAAATGGAGCTCTTTAATGATCCAATTTTTGATGAAACTATAACTAGCGCTCAATGGCATTCACATTCTCCATTCTTAAACTCATTTGGATTAAGTGATATTATACGAATACAAATACAAAATCAGAACTTAAATATATTACCTTCAACAAGTCTAATTTGCATTGAAGGTTATGTATCAAAACATGATGGAACAGCGGTTACTCACACTAAACTAGTTAATAATGATATACCATTTCTATTTGAGGAAATTCGCTATGAACTGAATGGTAAGGAAATTGATCATAATCGTAATGTTGGAATAACTGCAATGTTAAAAAACTATATCTCACTTAACCGGAATGAAAGTGTAGCTTTATACAATGGAAGTTGGTCACCTGATGAATCAATTAAAATAAATAATTTGTATTTTAACTTTTGTATTCCCATAAAAAGATTAATAGGGTTTGCTGAAGATTATAAAAACATTATTTTAAATGCAAAACATGAATTAATATTAACTCGCTCTCGATCTAATGATAATTCATTAATATGTAGCAGTACTAATGCAAGTGAAAAACCAAAACTTAATATTACAAAAATATATTGGAAAGTTCAACATATTAACTTAGCTGATAATCCTAAATTAAATTTATATAAAAGTATTGAAAATGATTCAGTTATGAAAATTCCTTTTAGAAATTGGGAATTACATGAATATCCTACTTTACCATCAGGAACTACACATCATATTTAGAATGTTAAAACAGCCTCACAACTTGAAAAAACTCGTTTTATAAACATCATGGAACTGATGAAAAGATGGAAAGATATGAAAATTTCTGATGGAAAGATATGAATTTAGATTTTACAAAAAATCGTTATGCCTTAGCATATGAAGCATATTCAAATTTTAGAAGCTTTTATTATAATAACTCAATATCAGAACCTTTAGTTTCATGGTAACACTTTAAAACTGATTCTCCAATCTTCATAATTGATACTCGTTATCAAAATGATAATCTTAAAATGGGTCCAATTGATGTTAAGATTGAATTAAAGACTTTAAAAAAAATTCCAGACAATACTACAGCTTATTGTCTTATTTTGCATGACCGTTTAGTTGAATTTAAACCGTTAACAGGGGAAATTAACAAAATTAAAAATGAATTATATAATCATTGATGTTCAAGGATTTCGAGATAATGACAATAAATTCATTTTAAAGGAAATTGCAGTTCTTTCAACAGAAAATGAGATTCAACATTTTATCATTAAGCCACCATTCAGTTATCATTACCTAAACGCAAAAACAAAGCAAATAAATAATTGGATAACAAAAAATCAACATGGATTTCAATGGTTCGACGGTAAAGCAAATTTTTCTAAAATCATCAATTTTTTAAAAATATTTGTAAACAATTATAACAAAATTTATATAAAAGGTAGTGAAAAAAAAAATTGGTTGAAAATAAATTAAAAATTTGCAATATAATTAATATGGATGAACATGATTTTACAAGTTTAAAAATTTTGCAAAATCAACAAATTCATTGTTCCAAAAGATGTTCTTTTAACCATATTGGTGTTTGTGCTTTGGAAAATGTTTATTTATTAAAATCACTATTGAAAGCCTTTTACACTCCACAGGAAAATGAAAGCTGAAAAAAACAAATTTTTCACATGTAAAAAAATAAAACACACTATGTATATGTATTTATTTTTTTATTTTAAAATATTTTAAATATTTTTATTATAATTAAATTTGTTACATAATTCTATATTATAATAAAATTTGTTACATAATTCAATAAATAAAGTATTAAAATTACTAATTTGTATTATTACTTTCATTTAATAAATAATGATCCCAAGGTAAAGTTTCATATGAGTTACTTAATAAAAATTTTTTATCATCATTTGAACTTAAAGCTACTTTTTCTGTCTAATACTATTTACATTATGACATATTAATTTTTTTTTTTTTTATTATAAAAAAAATTTTTTTTGTAAGTTTAGTCACATTAACTAGGAAATAAAAATATAAAAATTGTGTTTTTTTTATGAATTAAATAGTTTTTTGTTTATTTTCATTACATTTTAATTTATTTTAATCATATTGAATAATGACCCCAAGGTAGGGTATTATATGAGTGATTTAATATAAATCTCTTATTATCATTTGAATCTAAAGCTACTTTTTGTTGCTTAATACTATTTACATTGTGATTTTCTGATTTAATTAAATTTTGAACAATATTGTTTTATTTATATTTTCATCTAAACTTTTTTTATAATCCTCAAATTCTATTTCTTTTTCTACAACATTTTTTTTAGTACCTTTTATTTTTTTTATACATTTTGTATTATTTACTTTTATTGAATACATTTTTGATCTTAAACCTATAAATTCTGTAATAATATTACCATTCACTTCATCCTTCATTAATTCTTCTACTTTTTTATTAACTAAAGGAATTCCCCACTTATTGCCTAAAGGATAATCGCTAGTGTCAAACCGTTTATTACAATCTTTTCTAATACTTTCATATATATTTTTATTAGTTATTTCTAAAATAAGACTGTCTGTATCCGTATACAAAAGATTACAATCCTGTTGAAAATTCTCTTTCATATAATTATAATAAAATTCATAAACTAATGTTTTCGAAATATCTAATATTGACATGCCTACGTAGATGGGTTTATCAAAAATTATTTCTGTTTTATATAGTTCTATTGCAACTAAATTTTCGTTAAAAATGGAAGAACTTTTAAAATATGGTGATGCAATCAATGAATTAGCTCCATACCGACCTTGCCAATATGTTTTGAGTTTTACATCACAACGTTTTCTAAGATTTTCTATTGTTTTACCAAAAATTGCATTATTCATTAGTTTATATTGCTCTTTTTCAAATTTGTCAGTGGTTTGTGTACGAAGTTTAGTATTTAATAATATATAGGGCTTTAGATATGGCGATTGATTAAATTGTAATATTTTATGAATTTTTTTTATTTTTAATCCATGTTTTAAAGATATTTTTAAATTTCTGTAGTGAATAGTATAGTTATTTTTATCAAACAAACTAGCTAATAATTTTTTATCATTGGAATGTATTGCCAAATGCTCAGGAGAAAAAGGTAAATCTTTATGTAAATCATGAAGCTTTTGAGGATACTCTATATCTACTTCAAATATAAATCCTACAGAAGATTCATCAGAAATATTACTTATGAAATTTTCAGTGAATTTTTCAATATCATTTACCCATTGAAAATTATTTAATGGTAAATATTGAGTCATAGACCAACCGTACTGGTTGTTAATGTCGAAGTAAATTATATATTTTGTTAGTTTACTAGAATCAAAATTTGGTATATATATGTTATTTGATTCGGAATAGCGTTTCGTAACTTAAGTTAGACCTCCTTTTATCCCATTTTCAATAAATAGTACCATATCAATATCAGTTAATAACTCAAAATTAGTTTTTGTGTATTTTAGCATGGCATCGCATAGTAGCAAAACATCAGTTTTTAAATATAAATCAGAGTATTCTCCTAAATTTCTAATTTTAAATTCACTCCATATTTCTTTTGCATGATTGTAATCGTCATAAATAAAAATTTTTTCTGGTAATTCTGATTCTAAAAATTTTTTCGGACAATCAATATAATCATAGGGATATATTCCCTTCTTCTTAAGTAAATTATATTGACAATCGGTTAAATTAACAAATTGAGATTTTAAATTGGGGAACTCCTTTACATTTTCAGCTAATATTTCTAAACTACTACCTAAAAATTTAAATGAATCTATTTTAGGTTTAATGTTACTATTTTCTATATATTTTATAAAACTAATATATTTTTCCTTATTTAATGGAAGTAAATCTATCTTACCCAAGATTACTGAATTTAGTTGCTTAATGATAAAATGTGAATCATAGCCAGTTAGATTATGAAAAATTACAGGAACATATAACGCATTTTGGTTGGCTACATTACATTTGGTGTGTGTTGCACCTCGATATTCCCCACTTAAATGATCATGATCTTTACATTTAACGTCGTTCGTTAAAATAATTCATCTATATATATAAAAATGAAAGTTTGTTTATTTGTTTGTTTGTTTGTTTGTTTGTTTGTTTGTTTGTTTGTTTGTTTGTTTGTTTGTTTGTTTGTATGTTTGTTTGTAGCGAATAGACTCCGAAACTGCTCAGCCGATTTTCATGAAAATTTGTATATAGGAGTTTTTGGGTACGGAAAGAAATCGTGGCCCAAAAATTTTGCTCTAACGGACCGCCAAGTTGGGGCTGTGGTGCAAGTATTTAAACTTCTTTGTTCTAAAATGAAAACGGTTTGACCGATTGACTTCAAATTTTGTATACGTGTTGCTCTTTGAGAATTGAGTAGACACTATTAACAGTTTTGGAATTTGTTAACCCATGTCGGGCCGACGGGTGGTCAAAAAAAATTTTGGGTCCAAATTTTGTCCGACTTTACGAAATTCTGCTTTGGCTTAAAAGAAAGCCCCAAAAAAATTTTTGTTGAGTTCCATTAACCCATTGCGGCCCAACAGCTTTTTATAGGTTTTTTCAATACTTTTCTCTAAATTCGAAACGGTTTGACCGATTGACTTCAAATTTTGTATACGTGATGCTCTTTGAGAATTGAGTAGACACTATTAATTGTTTTGGGATTTGTTAACCCATGTCGGGCCGACGGGTGGTTAAAAAAAATTTTGGGCCCAAATTTTGTCCGATTTTACGAAATTCTGCTTTGGGTTAAAAGAAAGCCCCAAAAAAAATTTTGTTGAGTTCCATTAACCCATTGCGGCCCAACAGCTTTTTATAGGTTTTTTCAATACTTTACTCTAAATTCGAAACGGTTTAACCAATTGACTTCAAATTTTGTATACGTGATGCTCCTTGAGAATTGACTTGACAATATAAACAGTTTTGGAATTTGTTAACCCATGTTGAGCCGACGGGTGGTAAAAAAAAATTTTGGGTCCAAATTTTGTCCGATTTTACGAAATTCTGCTTTGGCTTTAAAGAAAGCCCCAAAAAAAATTTTATTGTATTGCATTAACCCATTGGGGCTTAACAGCTTTTTATAGGTTTTTTCAATACTTAACTCTAAATTAAAAACGGTTTGACCGATTTTCTTAAAATTTTGTATACGTGCTCCCCTATGAGAATTGAGTTGACACTATTAACAGATTTGGAATTTGTTGAACCATGTCGGTCCGACGGTTGGTCAAAATAATTTTGGAAGCTAATATTGTCAAAATTTGCGAAGTACTGCTTTGGCTAAAAAGAAAGCCCCAAAAAAATTTTGTTGAATGATTTGGAAGCAAATTACGTCCAATTTTGCGCAATACTGCTTTGCCCAAAGAGAAAAAGTAGTTCCGTTAACCCAGTGGGGCACAGTGGCTTTTAATAGATTTTTGCGTTACTTAACTCTAAATTAGAAAGGATTTGACCGGTTGACCTCAAATTTTATATGTGTGAAGCAACTTGAAAATGGAGTTGAGACTGTTAACAGTCGGTCCTACGATTGGTCAAAAAAATTTTTTTGGAAGTAAATTACGTCAAATTTTTGGAAAGTAGATTGTACTGCTTTGAATTACAGAGAGTTTCAAAAAATCCTAGGATAATCCTAGAAAAATCGTTTTAAAAAGATTGCTTTCATACATTTTAAAATTTACATGTGTAAACCGTGTGTAATTTTTGTGTTAACTTTTTGCAGTAACATCATCTTCAATTAAACCTCCATTGAGAGGCGCAGCAACGCGCACCGGGTACTAGCTAGTATAAAAATAAAAGTTTGTTTATTTGTTTGTTTGTTTGTTTGTTTGTTTGTTTGTTTGTTTGTTTGTATGTTTGTTTGTAGCGAATAGACTCCTAAACTGCCCAGCCGATTTTCATGAAAATTTGTATATGGGGGTTTTTGGGTACGGAAGGAAATCGTGGCCCAAAAATTTTGCTCTAACGGACCGCCAAGTTGGGGCTGTGGTGCAAGTATTTAAACTTCTTTGTTCTAAAATGAAAACGGTTTGACCGATTGACTTCAAATTTTGTATACGTGATGCTCTTTGAGAATTGAGTAGACGCTATTAACAGTTTTGGAATTTGTTAACCCATGTCGGGCCGACGGGTGGTCAAAAAAAATTTTGGGTCCAAATTTTGTCCGATATTATGAAATTCAGCTTTGCCTTAAAAGCAAACCCCAAAAAAAATTTTGGTGAGTTCCATTAACCCATTGCGGCCCAACAGCTTTTTATAGGTTTTTTCAATACTTTACTCTAAATTCGAAACGGTTTGACCAATTGATTTCAAATTTTGTATACGTGATGCTCCTTGAGAATTGAGTAGACACTATTAACAGTTTTGGAATTTATTAACCCATGCCGGGCCGACGAGTGGTCAAAAAAAAATTTGGGTTCAAATTTTGTCCGATTTTATGAAATTCTGCTTTGGCTAAAAAGAAAACCCACAAAAAAATTTTATTTGACTTGCATTAACCCATTAGGGCCCAACAGCTTTTTATAGGTTTTTTCAATACCTAACTCTAAATTAAAAACGGTTTGACCGATTTTCTTCAAATTTTGTATACGTGCTCCCCTGTGAGAATTGAGTTGACACTATTAACAGATGTGGAATTTGTTAACCCATGTCGGCCCGACGGTTGGTCAAAATAATTTTGGAAGATAATATTGTCAAAATTTGCGAAGTACTGCTTTGACTAAAAAGAAAGCTTCAAAAAATTTTGTTGAGTGATTTGGAAGCAAATTACGTCCATTTTTGCGTAATACTGCTTTGCCCAAAGAGAAAGTGTAGTTCCGTTAACCCAGTGGGGCACAGTGGCTTTTAATAGATTTTTGCGTTACTTAACTCTAAATTAGAAACGATTTGACCGGTTTTCCTCATATTTTATATGTGTGAAACAACTTGAAAATAGAGTTGAATCTGCTAACAGTCGGTCCTACGATTGTTCAAAAAAAATTTTTTGGAAGTAAATTACGTCAAAATTTGGAAAGTAGTTTGTACTGCTTTGAATTACAGAAAGTTTCAAAAATTACTAGAACATTATTCTTTTTAAAACCTAGAAAAATGGTTTTAAAAAGATTGCTTTCATTCATTTTAAAATTTACATGTGTAAACCGAGTGTAATTTTTGTGTTAACTTTTTGCAATAACATCAACTTCAATTAAACCTCCATTGAGAGGCGCAGCAACGCGCACCGGGTATTAGCTAGTTACATATAAAGCAAACTTCTGCGCTTTCAAATTCAGCTTGTTGTGCACTTGTTAACGATTTCATTCTAAGTGGTGATTTTAAATCTGTTTCTAATAAAATTGCAATAATTTTTAACTCATTTAGAAACCATTCATCACAATTTTCTCCTCTATGAAAATTATATTTTGTATTTTCAATATAGCTTGATTTTACGTAGTAGTCCATAGAAAATGGAATATGTTCTTGATATCTCTTATCTAAATTGATTTTTCTTAATAAGCATTCAATAGAATTTATATTTTCTTTACATAATTGTTCTAATAAATTTAAGTCCTTTAATAGTGAAATTATATAAGACTTTACTTCTTTATTATTTTCACTCTGCTCATTATTTTTTAAATAAATTAATATGTTTTTTTAGAATTTTCTTAGCAATTTCAGACATTTTTGTTATTCTTTTTATTTAAATTATTGAATTATTTTTTATCTAAAATTTCAATTGTATCCATTGCAATGTGTTTTGTAAGTAATGAAATAATTAAAATTTTCGTTTCTTATATACAAAATCCTTTGTACTTATGTACTTATTTTTATTTCATACAAACGAATGAGAACAAAATTGAAAAATTAAAATTAAGTTTTTTAGCTGATAAGAAATTGTGATTTAAGATTTTTTTTTTTGTTTTAAATAACAAAACATATAAATTCTTCGAAAACAAATAACAACAACAACATTACTCTATAATTACTGTATAGTCATGAAAAAAAAAACTTTAATTATACAGGAGATTCCCTGCCGTCATATTTCTTAAAAAATTTTTAATATACAAAATCCTTTGTACTTATGTACTTATTTTAATTTCCTACAAACGAATGACAACAAAAATGAAAAATTAAAATTAAGTTTTTTAGCTTATAAGAAATTGTGATTTAAGATTTTTTTTTTTTGTTTTAAATAACAAAACATATAAATTCTTCGAAAACAAATAACAACAACAACAACATTACTCTATAATTACTGTATAGTCATGAAAAAAAAAACTTTAATTATACAGGAGATTCCCTGACGTCATATTTCTTAAAAAATTTTTAAAATATAATATTTTATATCAACAACAAATTATTGTATTATATTTTTTTTCTCTTTTTTCACAACTTAAAATTGTAAGAACCACAAAAAGTTCTTATCATCAAAACATAATATTCAAAGTGGAAAAGAATTTATAAAAGCTTTAATTCTTTAAAAAATATTTCAAATCTGCGCGCCAAAATTTCCTTATCGTTAACATCAATCCTTATCTTATCAATCCTTATCCTTATCTTTAATTTTACGTCATTTCCTGGTCTAGAATCCGCTTAGATATACTACTGAAGAGCTACTAGGTCTTAAAAACTAAAACTTTTATGTTTTTATAAAACAGTAACTTATTAACTAGTGTAAGTTTATTAACTAGTGTAGTGTAACATTAACTTTGAAGCTTCAACATTATAATTCGCACTTATTAACAGGTTTTCTTGATTGCATTTGGGTTATATTCTAAGTATTTCACTATTAGTCATATAATTAATAAATTAATAAAATAACTAAATTATAATATTATCATTTATTTTTATATATATTTTTATAAAAATAAATGATAAAATACTCAGTAAGAAACCGTATATAATTTTGAAAATGTGCTTTTTAACAACCCTTGGTTTTTTTCCTCACTTGTTTGTTAAATTATTTGACAAATTAAAATTTAAAATTTTTCCTTGCAGCATAAAATAAATGTAACTTTTTATTTTTTTTTTTAAATTTAAGATAGCTAAAAAATTTTGCTTTTGCAAGGTATTCACTTGTCTATTCAATCTGAGTTGAGGAACCGTCAGTTTTTACCAAAATTTTTCCTTTCTTCATTTATGATGATTTTATGGTGACATTTTAATTTTATCATTTAATAATGACGACTGAACTGAATAAATGCTCTACTAAGTTGCAAAGTGTAGCTACTGAATTAAATTTTCCTTTATAAAGATTTAACATAAAGAATATAAATGAAATTAATTCTAACTCTAACCAGTGTATTTTAAATTTCAAATAAAATTTTATATTAATAATGTAAAACTTAAAAATATGAATTATTCACCTTAAAAGGAAGAATAGAATTTACTTCTGATCTAATTCTACAGAACTTTTATCAAGTTAATTCAAAAATTTACGTTTTTTAAACGCATTCAAAGAAGTGGCAGGTATTTTAAAGTATTGAAGTATTTACTCATGTCGGTTCGCAAAACTTAAGTGACAG
The DNA here is from genome assembly GCA_963082915.1 of Dolichopus griseipennis. Lineage (NCBI taxonomy): Eukaryota > Metazoa > Arthropoda > Insecta > Diptera > Dolichopodidae > Dolichopus > Dolichopus griseipennis. Next base: position 274,232,031 of record OY720441.1, read on the forward strand.
AACGGAATTCATTAATGGAAAAAAATTATTTCAAACTAACCTTGAACATTGTGTAGATCTTGAAAATTTGTTACTGTGTTAATATAAAAGTAAATTGCTGGTATAAGAAACAGTTCTTTTAATGTTTGAAAACTTTTATGTTAAAATATTGAAAATTTTCATTAACCAAAAATTGGTGGTAGATCTTTTGCATTTAAAAGTATTTTAGTATAAAAGTAAATTGCTGAAATGGTGACAGTTCTTCTTTCAGATAGTCTTAATCTAATAAAAAAAACATTACTAAACTAAGTAAACAAAACGACTGATAAATTTTTGTTGCATTTAAAAATTTGAAGATTAATAAGTTACGTATTTTACTTGTATGTTTCGTATTTTATAAAATGTTAGGATCGTGGGTTCAAATTCGCTTCATGCTGAAATTTGTTTTTTAATTTCAATCTAAATTTTTTTTTTATTTAAGTACCTACTTGTATAAATTTTAAATTAATGAACCAAAAATGTACGGACTGACTTAAAAAAAACCCTAAAAATTTTTTAAATAAAACTGATCGTCTATTTAATTATTTGGTCTATGTTTTTATATTATCAGAGTGAAGTATTTTAGTTCTTAAAGTTACAAATTTTTAAAGAAACTATCCAAATAAATTAATTTTTATTTGTAATTTTTTTTATTATATCTGTTGAATTTAAAAAAAAAACAAAAAAAATTTTTATCTTTGAAGGAGGATCGAGCTCAGATCTATTTACTCCCTAAGCCACTTTGCTAACCACTGAACCATACAATTCTTATAAATTTATGGTCAGTTTTCTAATATAGATGTATCACTAACTGACAGAATTAAAACTATAGCCATAGACACAGGCAAGTTCATTTAAAAGTATTTAATAATCAGGTTTTTTCCTATTTAAAAGTTATTTTAAAACATATGCTTTGCATTTTATCATATTAGTCATTTTAGTTTTTGTTAAAAATATTCTTTTATTTAATTATAATTATATTTTCTTTTAAATTAAACTTGTATTTCAATATGTTCCTCAAAAATTAACTATTGCAAAGCATGACAAACTTGACGTTACGCTTGCCAGAAACGTTTTGGTTCACTTCTTTCTCAAATCTTAAAATCTAAAATTGTTCTTAAAAAAACTATAACCTTAAATCAATTCACAGTTATTTTTATCAGACAAGAATAAAGTTGGTATCTAATAAAACAATTAGACAGAAAAACACAGAGAGCAATACTAACAGCAATACTAAATAAAAATATTATGTACTATATATAGCCTTAAAGTTCTAAGCAGTAACCTTAAATATTTTTTTTGTATATTTGGATATTATAAATTTTCAATAATATATTTATTCACGTACATTAAAGGTACATTTTAACTGACCTGGTTTTTTTTTTGCCATGAATTTAGAGGGAGATAGTTTATTGAGTTTTTACTTAAAGAGAGAAATAGATCGCTGCAAATAATTTCCCAAAAAAAATCCCTTTTTAAATGCTACGGCAACATTTATTTTTATGTAAAAACTAGTTATTTTGAAGTTTAAAAAAAAATATAGTTTGTTAGTTTGTTTTCATTTTTTAAAAGTTTGTTTTCATATTTCAAAATGTTTTCAATAAAATAAAAATTGGATTTAAAAAAAAAAATTTTAAATATTTACATAACAAAAATATTTAAATATGGATGAGGACAGGATATTATTAGATATAATATTTAGTTCGAGTGACTCAGACAGCGATTCAGAGACCAAAACAAAAAGAGCTTCAGTTCGTAAGTTATTTCAACAAAGAAATAGATTTGGTGCTCTTGTAACAATTATTAAACTTTTGGAGTCAGAAGATTCTCTTCTGTTTTATAATTATATGAGGATGACACCAGAGCGATTTGAAGAATTGTTGGCAATTGTAGGACCTGGAATTACAAAATTAAACTACATAACGAAGCCGATATCAGCCAAGGAAAGATTAGCTGTAACAATACGGTGAATTTTTTATATAAATATTATGTGAAATCATAAATTATTATACTATTATACCTACTTATTAAATTATAATTTTTAGTTTTCTTGCATCGGGAGATTCGCAAAAAAGTTTATCTTATAATTATATGATTTCACCAACAGCTGTAAATTATAGAGACTAGAAATTATGAGACTACTATAGAGAAATTATGAGACTACCAATGAAATTTGGAAATGTTTAAAAGGCAAAGTTTTCCCAAAAATTAGTAAGGAATATTTGGCTAGTGTCGCAAAAGGTTTTGAAGAAAAATGGAATTTGCCGAACTGTGTAGGATCTATTGACGGTAAACATATAACAATGCAGGTGTGTTAAAAAATATAAGAAATGAAAGAAAAATTTTAAATGTTCTTAGTACAAGTACTAAGTCATTTGCTTATAAAATATAAAGTTAATTAAGGCACCGAAAAATGCAGGTTCACGTTTTTTCAATTATAAAAAAAATCACTCAATTGTACTTCTGGCCCTTTGTGATCATAATTACAACTTCATCATGTGTGACATTGGAGCTTCTGGTCGCCAAAGCGATGGTGGTGTTTTTGTCAATAGTACTTTTGGGCGAGCCATGAATGATAATAAAATAGAGTAGCAACTTATAATATATTTACAAAATATAATTTATTAACATATTTTTTGTTTTGCTTTTCAATAGTTTTCCTTCACCAAGAGATTTATCAGAGACATGCAAAAACATTCCTTATTATGTGGTTGGCGATGATGCATTTGCACTCAACATTCATATGATGAAACCATACGCTAAAAATAACTTGACGGAAGAAGAAAGAATTTTTAATTATAGATTGAGCCGATCTAGAAGAACAATCGAAAATGATTTTGGAATATTGCCAAGTAAATGGCGTATTTTCAGAAAGCCCATAATTTCAGAAGTATTATATTATATTATATTGAAATACTTTTTCTATATCAAATGTAATTATGTTAAAAATTATTTAGGTACACTTTTTAGAAAAAATTGTGTGTGCTACTGTATGTCTACACAATTGTCTTCGAAATCAAAATAATTCGCAATATGTACAGAATGATTTAATTGATTTTGAGCATCCAGATAAAACAGTCACTCTTGGAACATGGAGACAGCTTGAAAATAATTTTGAACCAATGAAAACACATTTTCACAACGCTCCACGAATGGCCAAAGAACTACGAGATAAAATTGCAAGGTATCTTTGTAATGAGGGTGCTGTTGAATGACAATGGAAAATGATTTAATGTAAAGAAAACAAACATGTAATTGGTAAATTAATTTAATTTAATTCATTATTTAAATCAAAATTCTAAACTAAAATTATTTGAAATAAATTGTAATAAAAAATTAAAAATTACTTAAAATTATAAATTTGGAAAATAAATGAGAATGAAATAAATGAAAATAATTATTTATTTAATTTTATTTTATATAAACTAAGCATTATTTCTTTTTGGAGTTCAGATTTATTATTTTCTGACAACTTCTCCATTTCTTTGCATATGTAATTGCAGAAATGTTGTTCTGCTGATAATGGTTCTGGATAATGGTGCTGCTGAAATTAATGCTGCATTTCTTTTCTCGATTATAGAAACAGCCTGCTTTTGTAACTCCAATTTTTGCAATTTATATGCTGTTTTTTCTTTTTTTGGAGTTTCTTTTAAAACATTTGGAGTTTCTTTTAAAACATTATTTTCATCCTCCTCTGTTGTAGATATAGATCTGTAATTTTAAAATATACATATTAATTTCACGTACATATCTATTTTTTTATTAAAATATTTACGTTCGTGGAGCAATATCATCATCAAGAAAAGACAAGCACCGCGATTATTTGTAATCCTTGCCTTTTCCACATGATCCACTCGGCGTATTTCTTTTTGACCTTATATAGGAAGTCCTTATATTCTCCCATCTTTTGCGGAGATTTATATATTCGGATTCCGGTAAATCTTTAATAAAACAAAATTATTAAATTTGTTTAAAAAAAAAAAAAATTCTTACTTAATTTTTTGGCAATATCACGCCATATATTGGGCCGTATAGCACGATTTTTAAAATTGGGATTGCTAAAGTCCCATATCTCTCCCCTATTTCTGACTTCTTCTATGAAATCTTCTGTTGAAAACAACAAACTTTCATCAGAGGTTCCGGGTGTTGGTGTATATGAACTTGATGAGTTCAATAAAACAGGAGACGCTACTAGCTCATTGCTTATGATATGTATTTTTTTTTATTAAATTGTTCATCATTTTCACTCTCCATATTTTTATGGAGAGTGCTGCCGTAGTGCTGCCGTTAAATAAGGAAAATAAGCCTGATTTTTAAAAATCATACTTCATCGAAGTATGACAAAATAAAATATCCCCAATTTTTTTAAAAATATCCTAAATTTTTTTAAAAATATCCCAAATTTTTTTTTACTGGCGATAAATATCCCCGATTTTTTATGTTTACTGTTCTTGTCATACACAATGAATTCTCATAAAAATTAAAGTCATTTCATGTTATCTCCCTCTAAATTCATGGCAAAAAAAAACCAGGTCAGCTAAAATCCACCTTAAGAATACAAAAAATTTGAGAAAAAACTCAGATTACATTCCGAGTGTCTCGCATATGTGATACAATTTTCAAATAATCGAGTTATCATTATTTTTTATATTAATATTTCTAACTTCTGTATGTATATGTTACGCCGAAAAACTTAACGGTTTTCACAAATGTTTATTATATAATAAATATTTTTCTTCCGTATCGATAAAAATAACAAGTAAAGAAACAGTCAGTCGGTGCAACCGACTTTGAAATATCCTACACGTATTTGGTTCAAATTTAATGGGAAGTCCATAAGTCATTTTAAAACCATGAAAGCTTTTATTAGTTTGATCGTAAGATATGGCTAACCAAATTTAATTTCAAAAGTTATTCGAAAGAAATATTAATTTGCAATAATATAAATATAAAAGTTTATATAATTTCATGGTTTTTAATGTTAGTTAAAACCATTAATGCTTTCATTAGCTTTTTATCATAAAATTTAATAATCAAAATATTTTATTTATCTATTTATTGAACCAAAACAAGGTTTTTACAAAATAATTCTTAAAACTAAAACTTATAATTAACATGAAATTTGATTACATAAACAAAAAAAATTTTAAATACATTAAGAATCAAAAGTATAATTATTTGTTTATTTGTAGAAAATGCATACAAAGCAAAAACACAGTTGAAATTAAATTTATGAATACTAACTGTATAAAGTAACTAAATTAAAAAATAATATGAACTTGAAGTGTAATATGATATAATGAAGGTTAAAATTATTGTCTTAGGTCATGAATGAATTTTAAGTTTAATTTATGTTTAAAAGTGTATCGAGAAATTTGTGTAGAATAAAGATGACTGTGTTTATTGAATGTAATGCAACATCTATTTATTGGTTCATTTTTTCCATATTCAGTTCTATGAGTATTTTCAACCAAGTATTTGGTGCTTCTCGTATTTCTTGCACCATTGTTTATTTTAAAGTTATCCAATAAATACCGAACGTCAATGTTTTTTCTTAAGACGTCAAAAGTAAAGCAGGAAGAAAGAATTTGCCTGCATGAGGATAACGTTAACATATTCAAAGAATTAAGTCTTACGAGATAGCTAGGCAGAATTGAATAATCTCTAGGATTATATTGATTTCGTAAAGCGAAAAGAAGAAATTGCTTTTGCACGGATTCTATTCTATCAGAATGTATTTGAAATGCAGGATCCCACACAATATTACCATATTCAAGAATAGAACGTACTAAAGAACAATAAAGAGCTTTAGTTACAGCAATGCTGCTAAATTCTTTAGCTCTTCTTTTTATAAAGCCGAGCATTTTGTTTGCCCTGGAAATCATATACTCATAATGGAGATGGAAGTTCAGTTTATCATCCAACAGAATCCCTAAATCGGTAATGCTTTTAACCCTTTCAAGGTTTACATTATTTATATTATAACCGAATGAAATGGTAGATCTCTTACGTGTGAAACTTATAACCCTGCATTTTTCAATGTTTAGTTCTAGTTTATTAGAGAAGCACCATCCTTGTAGAGAATTAAGATTTGTCTGAAGTAATGCAACATCAGAACTATTTTTAATTACATGATAAATCTTGAGATCGTCAGCAAATGCAACATGTGACACACCGAAAAGTTTACTAGAAAGATCGGAAATGAATATATTAAATAAGAGTGGTCCTAAGTGGCTACCTTGTGGTACTCCTGATGTAACATTAATTGGGTCCGATAAAAATCCTTGAAATTTGATATTTTGCGATCTATTTGTAATATAGGAGAATATCCAGTAAAGAAAAGAGCCCGAAATACCTAAAGTTGCAAGTTTGTTTAGTAGAATTTTGTGATCAACACGATCGAATGCTTTGCTAAAGTTCGTGTAAATAGCATCAACTTGGTGCCCATTTTCCATTTCATTAAGGATTTCAGAAGTATAAACCAAAAGGTTTGTTGTTGTGGAACGACCTTTTCTGAATCCATGTTGTTGTTCGTTTAGTTTTGTATTAATGATGGGCGTAATTTTGTTTACAACCATTTTTTCGAACAACTTTGGAATAGTCGATAAAATAGCAATGCCACGGTAATTTTCGACGAATGATTTATCTCCCTTTTTATGAATAGGGGTAAGATAAGAAGATTTCCAAACAAGAGGGAAAATACCTGAAGAAAGAGATTTATTAAAAATATAATGAAGTGGATAAGTTAGATAACTAACACAGTTGTATAAACAAGTGATGAAAAAAAACCAAGGGTTTTTAAAAAAGCACATTTTCTTTTCAAAATTATATTGTATTACAAACTGAGTTTAACTTTGGAAATATTTACTTGAAAATAGTTACTGCTTACTTATAAAATTTACTGCTAACAGTAAAGTTTTTATTTTAAAGTTGTTATAGCTCTTCAATGGGGAAGGTTGCCAAGTTTCTCAAGGATCTAACTTCATCTAACTCCCCCCCCCCCTCCGACCCCTCCTTTTTTTAGGTTCTAGGAATTAAATTGTGAATCCCACAAAAATTTGGAATTTTACTTTGAATTATACAATCTAAGCAAAAATGGGTAAAACTGAGAGACACTTTCTTCAATTTAAGGAACCGCTTTTAAATTTAAGAAAAACCTTTAACATATGTTAAAATATAATATTGGGCCTTTAAATTTTGCATATTAATAAAAAAAAAATTGGACAGGTATTCAAGTTACAGGTGTTTAAAAATAGCAAAATTTCAATTTTCGAGCCCTTATAGCTCCTAAACAGGGGGCTCGACAAAAAAATTTTGTTAACCGACTCCTACTAATATTTGAGCATCTTACTTCTCCCAAAATTTCAGAACCCTATCTTAAACCGCTTAGGAGATATATGGGACCAAAAATTTTGCAAAAAATGAGTTTTATATAATGGTAAATTTTAGAACCGTATGGCAATCCTAGGCATTTGAGCAAGATATTTTTGTAAAGCGTATAAAAGCAGCTCTCTTCTACCGTTTTTCGATTGAAAATAAACCTAACAGAACTCTTGTTACATCAATTTAAATATAGGGCTTTTTTGGAATTTGCAGGGGCTGTAGCTTCGTCACCCTTCAAAATTAAGAAAAACCTTTAACACATGTTGAAATATAATTATAGAGCTTTGAATTTTGTATATCACTAAAAAAAAATTTGGACAAGTATTCAAGTTACAGGTGTTTAAAAATAGCAAAATTTCAATTTTCGAGCCCTTATAGCTCCTAAAAATGGGGCTGGACAAAAAAAATTTGTTAACCGACTCCTACTAATTTCTGAGTATCTAACTTCTCCCAAAATTTCAAGACCCTAGCTTGAACCGTTCAGAAGATATGTGTGGCCAAAAATTTTGCAAAAATTGAGTTTTGTGCAATGTTAAATTTTAGTACCGTATGGCAACCCTAAACATTTTTCTTTTAAATATTTATTAAGTTTATGAAACCAGCTATCGTTTGCCGTTTTCAGATTAAAAATATATCTAACAGAATTCTTGTTATAACAATTTAAATATAGGGCTTTTTCCAACTTTAGGGGGCTGTAGCCCCGTAACAGGTGGGGCTACAGAAAAAAATTTTTCTACGAAATTATTTTTTTTGCAAAAACTACCCATGGTTAAAATGTCTTCTCTCTATTTATAAAGGTGTAAAAGTTTTTGTAAACATACGGACAGACGGACGGACGGACGGACGGACAGAGTGAAACTATATAGGCACATTTTTACAAAATCTTTTGAAAATGTGCTAAAAAGTCGGTGGGATTAGGTCAGGTCCTATACCTTTTTTCGTATCAAGTTTAGTGATTGCTTCAAATATTTCAATTTGGGTAAGATATAAGTCCGTAATAATAGGATTTGAATTATTAATTAAGTTACAGAAATCGAAATTAATTGGAGACTCGTGTGGACGATAAACTTTTTGAAAAGATTTAGCAAAGAAATTGCAGATCGTTTTGGGACAATTAGAAAACGTATTGTCTTTTGACATTAAGCTTGGATAACCATAAGTTTTACGTTTTGTGTTAACGAAGTCAAAAAATTTTTTAGGATCTGTAATTAATTTGTTGCCTACGTTAGTGAGATATCTATCATAAGCCAAATTAGATTTTTGTTTAAATTCAAAAGCAAGATCCTTGTACTTGTTTAATAAGTCATTATTAGGTTCTTTTAAATTTTTAATAATTTTGTATAGTTTATTGCGTTGGTTACGCAATGTCCTAAGTTCACTGTTCAGCCAAGGTTCGGTTGTCTTGTCCTTTTTGCGAATTTTAGGAACAAAGGAGTTAATTATCTCAAATAACTTTGCATAGAATTGAGAGATAATCAAATCAATATCCTGTTCGGTTAACAGGTCGTCCCAACTGATGACTGATAAAGCATTATTAATGCTTTGATAATCAGCATTAAGAAAGTCATATAAAAAAGAATTATTGTAAGATTTGGTAAAAAGAGGTATAGCAGTGCAAAATTCGAAGATGATTGCGTTATGATGCGGAGTGTTTGTAAAAAGGTTTTCTGAATCATCAGCGAGCTTTATCACCATTTTATCATATGCATTCGTGAATGCAAGATCTAACCACTTGTAATAATTATTCGGTAAGCTGATAATTTGTTGTAAATCATTACCATAAAATACATTAATGAGATCGAAATCTATTTCGTCCTGAAAGTTGATTGGTAGTAACAAATTATCAGATTCGTCAACAATAAAAGATAAAGAAGGACGGTTAAAGTCCCCTAAAATTATAATTGAATCATCCTCATTCATATTTGATATAACATGCTGGTATATCTCGAAAAATTCCGAATATGAGGAATTGTCAGAATTAGGAGGAAAGTAAACAATACCCAGGTATAAAAAATTATTACCTAAGTTAACTTTAATAAATTGGTGATCAAAAGAGTGGTAAGTCCTAGTGATTAATGCCACACTAGATAAGGTATTGTTAACTGCAAGTAGTACACCACCCCCACGGGAACAATTTGTAGCAAGATAATCCCGATCTTTTCTATAAATCGACCAAGTACTGTCCAAAATTTCTTCATTTACAAAGGAATCGTTTAACCATGTTTCAGTGATAGCAATAATATTAAATTCACATGACTTAGCATCAATATATAATTTCTTAAGCTTTCCCCTCATACCACTGCAATTGTGGTAGAATAATTTTAGTTTATTAGAGGAACTAATGCTATTTTTATTTTTGATACTATGGTTAGACAGTGTGACTAAATTGGAATTAGTGTAAGAATCGATATAGAATTTTGAATTTAAATTGTTATTTGCTGCTCGGCCGAAAAAACTTATTATAATTTTCACGAGATTGATACAAGTGATTGTAGTAATTGCTATTGCAATGACTACGAAAAGCATTAAGATCTTCTTCTACCTGTTTGGAAGTAAAACCAATTTTAATGTGGTACTTAACATAAAGGTCATATAATTCCTTGTAATTAGATGGTAACCCTTCATTATGTATCAACACAAGTAAATTTGTTCTTGTTTTACCCTCAATTACGCGATTATTTTGCAATGCAATAAATGTATTTTTAAAATACAATGACAAATTTACAACTGTTCAAATAATTAATTTAAATATAAAAATACATTTTACAACTTAAGTATCGTACAAAATTTCTTAATTATATATTACATAAAAATTTAAAACAAAAATAATTTAGTCGTTTATTAAAAAAATATTTAGTTTCGAATTTATGAAATATAATACATAATATGTTTTATAATAAAACTCTTAGCCTTTTAAAAATATAAATGTGTTAAATAAAAACGGAAATAGGAACTAGTGTATCAAATTTAATTTTTTTATTCATTATTAATTTCGAATATATTATGCTTTAAGGTCTTGGGAGTAGTGGGGGTGGTACGCAAACCGCTATTCCAATTCATCCAAAATTTCACGTACACAAAACAAATAAGAAGAAACACCTGGGCCCCAAAACTAAGGTTCTATCTTCTTTGGTTTCGAATATATAATAGTTTGACCTCAATTCGATCAAAAGCTTCTAGAATCCGAAATCGATCAGAACCAATTCCCATGGTACTTTCATTACTAGTAACCTAGAATATAAATTTCATCAAAATAGCGTAATTAGTTTCTAAGTTATGGTATTTTTAAGATATATGTTTGTTAGCACTTGAAGTTTTCAAAGGTTCCAGAACCCGAAACCATGGTACGATTTCGCCCATATGCAGTACCAGTCATACTTTCAATACTAAACCTTGTATACAATTTGAACATGCTATATTAATTTTAAGTTACTATTTATATTAATTTCGATGATACGCCTTTCAACCTTTAGAGGTCTAAGATGGTTATCTGAATCACTACTCCAATTGATCATACATTAAGGGAACACGTAGGAAAAGGTAAAGAACACCCTTGTTCCAAATTTGAAGCTTCTACATTTGTTTGAAGTTACTATGTTTATAATTTTGGAAAATATGTTTTAAACTCTTCGAAACTATGTGGGTGGTCCCTGACCCACTATTTGTTCCAATTTTCGAGGACACTAAGGGAATAGAAAGGGACATCCTAATACCAAATTTGGAGCTTCTAACTTCTTTGGATTCGGAATCATGCTCCTTTGGTCTAAATCGATGAAGAAGTTAATATACCCTTTTCCTATTTCACAGGTGTAGGGCATAAAAAAAATTTTAAAACAAAAATAATTTTTATACTGATATATTTTTGTTATATTTTCCAAAATTTAAAGGAAAAAAGCTAGAAAACCTTTATACACGGTCTAGGAAAAATTCCAGTTTAAAAATTTATATCATGTCGTTTTCCATAATTAAAAATATCACTGATTGACAGACCAATACCAATTTTGGTACAGAAATTATTTACATATTGTTAGATATAATTTATACACTTGCCATCCCTACATGTAAATATAATAATAAAACATAGTCTTATCTCTTTCAAATTTAGTGTTAATTACAATTACATCTTTAATGAATAAAAATCAAATATATATACAGCTTTAAATACAAACATGTTAATGGATAATAAAATCACATTTCATTTAATACAATTGTAATATAGCTTTAGTTTAAGTACAGTTATATGGTTAATAAAAAGAGCAACTTGAGTGCAAGTTGCCTTCTTGTTGATTTCTAATTTAGAACAATAAAGCTGACATCAGAAATAAATGAGTTTCAATTATAACTGGCGCAATCGGTAGGATGGAAGCAGTGTTGTTGTCGAACATATTTATGGTTGGTAAGATACATTCTACCCTTTCTACAAACTCAGCGAGAGCATTTGGGTCCTTCCCATCAAAAATCGAAATACCTTTTATTAAGCTTAGCGTTACTTTGAATTTATCTATCAAGCTTAATTCTTCCATTTTCAAAACAATTATTTCTATTTATTTCAAAATAGGCAGCTTTTATTTATTTTAATTTTAGGAATAACTTTAATTAAATTTAAAAAAAATTTCTTATATTTATTATTTTTATATTTAATGGCTATTTAATAGGGAACCAAAATAATTTTCTATGTACTTGAAGGAAAAAAAAAATATTTTATGAAACGGATAATAATTCGCATTTTGAAAGTTATCGTTGAATACAAAAAAAAAATTATTTAAAATACTGAAAATAGTGAAAAAAAAATAAAATAAACTAGATCAGGTACTTATTAAAGAAAGTTTAATAAAACGAATTTAAATTCTTTTAAATAAAATTCATAAAGGTTAGTAAAGTCAAAAATAATACTAAAGAAAATAAAAATTAAAAAAAGACGTCTTAATATCAAAAAAAAAAAAAAAAAAAACTTGAAAAAATTCAAATTTAATGAAGATCGAAAACCATATGTGTTAATAATAAACTTTGCTAAAACTAGTTAAAATCGGATTAAAATAATTGTTTTCATTATTAAACCAACAATCTTGATTTTAAAAAAAAAATAAAAAAAAAAAATAAAATAATAATAAACTGCCAAATAAATTCATTCTGCCAAATAAATAATACGTCAAAATTTTTTCTTGATATTAATGCAAAATATGGAATTAACAACATTTTAAGTTATCATATCGAAGCAGAGAAAAAAAAAAACAACACGAAGAAAACACAAAAAAAAGGGAAAGAAGCTCGTTTGGTAGCAGACTTGAAAAAAAAGAAGAAGAAATATATAAAACAAGAAATAAAAACAAATTTGAAAGGGTTAGTAATCATGCAAATGTAAGTCTAAATTTAATTTTTCTTGGTTCTCGCTAAATAGTAATTAAAAATAACAAAACGAAAAAAGATAAGAATATAAAATTAAAATTAGATTAAATTATAAAAAAAAAAAAAATAAAAATCAAATCTTTAGCTGTTCCTTTCCGAAAGAAAAGAGACAGAAAAACAATAAAATAAAATTAAAATAAATTTAACCTCAATATCAAAAAAAAAAAAAAACAATAAATTCAAATTAAACACAAGCAACTCATAATTAATTTAATTTAAATATTGAATTTCAAGAAAAAAAATATAAAAAATAAAATTCGATATAATATATACGTATGTATATATGTATGTTATTTAAACTAACGCAGAATGTAAACGTCTTACAATAGAATAAAATAGACGGAAAAACAATGTGTATAGAAAACCCTAAAAAACAGCTTTGTCGACTGCGAATGATCACTATGAGTTCTTTCGTTTGCCATTTGGAGTAAAACACGGACCGAATTTATTAATTTAACATGCGTTGTATATATGGATGATATTTTGATATTCTCCACATCGCTCCAAGAGCATTTAGAAGCTATTGGAAAAATTCTCAAAAAACTTTCAAAGGTGAATTTGAAAGTCCAACTAGACAAATGTTCCTTTTCAAAAAAGCAGACAGAGTTTTTGGGTCATGTGGTCACCGATAAAGGTATTAAACCAAACCCAAAGAAAATCGAGTCAATTCTAAAAATTCAGTTACCTGAAAATCAAAAACAAACTAAAAGTTTGTTGGGAATAACAGGGTTCTACCGAAAATTTATTAGGGACTACGCGAAAGTAGCCCACCCCTTAATAGAACATTTGAAAAAGGGTAAGAAAATAGATGTAAGAATACCGAAGCGCATTTGAAAAATTAAAAAAATTACTAACATCAGATCCAATCCTCAAATATCCGGACTTCGAAAAAACCTTTGTGCTTACACTACGGACGCATCGGATTTCGCATTAGGTGCCGTGTTGGAACAAAACAGTCATCCAATTGCCTATATTTCACGCACGCTTAATAAACACGAAATCAATTACTTGACGATCGAAAAAGAATTATTGGGTATAGTGTGGGCAACCAAACAATTTAGACCCTATCTGTTCGGACGTAAAGTCAAAATTAAAACTGACCATAGACCACTTATTTGGCTCAACGGACTAAAGTACAACGGAAAATTGTAAGCTGCAACGGTGGAAAATCCGTATAAACAAATAACCATCGAAGACCCATCCGACCTTATTTACATTACTGAGAAACCCATAAACCTTTATAAGAATCAAATCTATTTAAAAGAATCGCAAAAAGAAAAATGTTCTTTAAAAATTATTCATAAAAAATGTCAGAATACAATTTCCGTCTCCCGTCGTAGTAATTTTTTGAATCTAATGAAGCGATAATAGATAAAGGCTTAATGTGCATATATTGCAATAATTTAAACCTGTTTTTAAAATTTCCAGACCTATATCAAAAATATTTTTCAAGCAATAAAAACCTAACTATTTTAAAATCCTCAAATAAACTAATAGATATTACAGATAGAAATGAAATACTCACCATTATAAAAGAAGAACATACGCGAAATAATCATAGGGGCATTAACGAAGTTTTTAGAGAAATATACTATTATCCCAACTTAGCACTGGAAATAAGTAAAATCATAAATAATTGCGAAATTTGCAATATCGCTAAACATGATAGATCTCCCGCCAAAATTCAATTTAAGTTAACGGAAACACCACGTAATATTAATGACATTGTACATATGGATATATGGTTTCCGGAAAGAAACAAACCATATCTAACTACCATAGACAAATTCTCAAAATACGCTTCCATACATAAATTAAACGATAGAACATGGGTATCTATTCTTGAGGCTATAAAAGAAAGGATACGATTCTTAGGCAAAATGAAAAACTTATTTCGGACGGAGAAAGGTGCATAATTCATAATACTGTTGAATTATTTCTGAAAGAAAATTCCATAATTTTTCACCAAACTACAGCTTCACATAAAACGGGTAACAGTGATGTAGAGAGATTACATTGAACATTAAATGAACATATGAGAATAATTAATACTGAAGGAAACGTAAAGCAATTAGATGACAAAATATTTAAAATCATAACTTCTTACAATAATTCAATTCACACTACAACAAACGTCAGACCAATAGACCTTTTAGAGAAAAACCTAAATAAAACGGACATAGAAAATCTTAACGATAAACTTGAAAGGGAAAAATATCTACGAATAAAAAAATTAAATACACACAAAGACCAAAACCCGAACCTCACAAAGAATATTGTACAGCATAGAAATATAGCAAAAAATAGCCCAAAATATAAAAGAATAAAGGTATATTCCAGAAATAAAAACTACATTACAGATAAAACGACTAACCCCAAGATCAAACATTATAAATCACAAATCAAAAGAAAATTTAAACGCCAAACCTATTTTTTTTCAGAAATAAATCTTACTAGTATAATAAAAAAAAAAAAAAAAAAAAAAAAAAGAGAGCTTTGATTATTCCATTTTCAAACCCTATTTTAACGAATTTATGTATTAAAAACAATACAAAACAAGTAAAGCAACAGTCAGTCGGTGCAACCGACTTAGAAATACCCTACACCTATTTGGTTCAAATTTAAGGACATATCCATAAGTCATTTTAACACCATAAAAGCTGTTATTAATTTGATCGTAAGTCATAGCTAACCAAATTAACTTTATAATACTAAAAACATTTTCAAATGTTTCAAAAATATCACAAATTCTTACTAATTTTTCTATTTAAAAATATTAAAAAACAAACAAACTTGAAATAAATGAAAATATATTTGGAATAAATTCAATTACAAAATAAAAAAATTCTAATTATTAAATTTTGTGATAAAAGATAATCAAAGCATAATATATTTAATAATCCAAATTTTTAAAAATTGCAATTATTTTAAATGGTTAGTTTATATACCTAATAGAAAAGCTTATAAACGCAAAATATGCAATAAATGTATTTCTAAAATACAATTACAAATTTAGACCTTTTCATATAATTCATTTAAATATAAAAATAAATTTTACATAATTGCAGCAAGTACCTTTGAACATAGCTGAACCAATACAATTAAGTCTAGATTTCGGAGACACATAGGACATAGGAAATATATTCTTTGGCTTCGAAATTAAACTCGACCACAACCAATTCCCATGGTACTTTCATTACTAGTAACCTAGTGTTAAATTTCATCAAAATACCGGCATTATTTTTTGAGTTATGGTGTTTTTAAGATATATGTTTGTTAGTTCTTGAACTTTTCAAGGGTTTCAGAGCCCGAAATTATGGTACGATTTCGTCCATATGCAGTCCCGTCATACTTTCAATACTAATTAACCATTGTACACAATTGGAACGTTCTATCTTAATTTTAAGTTACTAGTTTTATTAATTTCGATGATAAGCTTTTACACATTGGGGGGTCTAAGAGAGGTTCTGAACCACTACTCCAATTGATCAATTAGGGGGGCAGGCAAGAAATAGTAAAGAACATCCTGGGCCAAATTTGAAGCTTCTATATTTGTTTCAAGTTACTATCTTTATTAATTTCGAAAATATGCTTTAAGGTCCTCGGAACTGAGTGGCTGGTCCCCGACCCACTACTCCAATGGGGCCCAAATTTCAAAGAGACTTACGAAATAGGAGGGGACACTCTGATACCAAATTTGGAGGTTCTATCTTCATTAGTTTCGGAATTATTCTCGTTTCGCCTAAATTCGATCAAAAAGTTCTAGGTTTCGAACCCATGGTCCAATCCCGACCTTACGCAATTCCCAAAGTAGTTTCATTACTAGTAACCTACAGCACAAATTTGATGAAGATAGCGTTTAACACAAAAAAAAAGAAATTTATATTATAGTATATAAGTGTATGAAATGTAAATTACTAATTTCTTTACAAATATGTGTTGACTAAATACTGTGAGAATTATACATAGAAATCATTAAAAATGAAAATAAAAATTGGCTAATAATTAAAACACAAAAAAAAATGTAAAAATGAATTAATTTTGGGGACCAAAATATCTTGGGGGTGGAGGTGTTACATATAATTTGTACACTTGCCACCCCTACATGTAAATATAATAATAAAACATAGTCTTACTTCTTTCAAATATAGTGCTAATTACAATTACATCTTTAATGAATAAAATATATAGCTTTAAGTACAAACATGTTAATGGATAATAAAATCACAAGTCATTTAATACAATTGTAATATATCTTTAGTTTAAGTACAGTTATATGGTTAATAAAAAGAGCAACTTGAGTGCAAGTTGCCTTCTTGTTGATTTCTAATTTAGAACAATAAAGTTGACATCAGAAATAAATGAGTTTTAATTATAACTATATCATTATTCATTAATCAACTACATATTCCATGCTTGTTTAAGAAACTGATACAATTATTTCTATTATGTTCTTTATCTTTAACTATTTCATGCTGGTTTACTTTGTAGGCATATAATAACTGTACAAAAAAATTGTTAATTTTTTTTCAAAAATTTTTGTTTATAAAATTTAAGTTTATACCTTTTGATATGTTAAATTTGTGTGTCAAAATTTATTTAATTGATATAAAAATCTATATTTTTTCTTAATTCATATTCAAATTTTAAATCGAAATCTATGTAAAACAATTATCGAAGTAATTTCAAAAAATAAAATTTTATATAAAAACATAATTCCAATTTTTTTTAATATAGATGCATGTTTTAACTTTCTTATTAAAATTTTCTATAAAATATTTTGTACTTTTATTTAAAATTTGGATGATGGTAATCCTAAAGTTGTTTATCGATTAATATCTCCAAAACTATTTGTCCTAAAGAAACGGTTATAATTTTCTCGACCTCGCACCATCACAACCCTTAAATATGTATGACTTTTCACTTAAAACAAAAATCGGACTTACCAAATTATATATAATATAATATATAATATAAGGATAATAAACAATTTAACTCTAAATAATTGAACACTCAAATAATAATTATTAGTGACGAGTCTATACTAATAATTTATGCTTTGCAGTAATAATTTATTAGTAAAATTTTATTAGTGGCAGAAAAGTTTTATTAACAAAAAAGTATTCCTCCAAATTGATTAGTTCTAATAATTATTAGTTTATTAGTATTAGACTAATAATATTATGAAATAGGGCCTTGGAGTGGTGATTCAGGTACCTCTTTTAGATTGAGACCAAACGAGCATAATTTTGAAATCAAAGAAGAAAGAACCTTAAAATTTTGGGCACAGGTTTGTCTTCTTATTTGCTTTTTGTTCATTAAATTTTGGATGAATTGGAATAGGAGTTTGTTTACCACCCCCAATATTCCCAAGATCTTAAAGCATATATTTGAAATAAAGATAGTAACCTTAAATGAATATAGAAGCTTTAAATTTGGACCTATTTCCTTAGTTCCCTTGAAATTTGGGACCAATTGGATTGGTGGATCGGTTGCATCCTAAGATATCCCGAAAACAAAAAACTGATCTTCGAAATCTATAAAGATGGAAATTTTAATTTGATACGTGAGGGTTATTTCCTATTTCCGTAAGGCTAAGAATTTTACTATAAAACATATTATTTATTATATTTTATAAATTAAAAACAAAATATTTTTACAATAAAGAACAAGTTTCTTTTTTTTTATTATATTAGATATTTTTGTGAATTATTACCATGGGTAATATATAATTAAGGAATTGCGTACTACACTTAAGTTAATTTCGATCTAAAAACTTTCATGTTTCATAAATAATCACATTATGAAATAAAGAACTTTTGTAATCCCCTATATTGAAGTCATTAACAATATATTTTAACACCCTTTTGCTTTTTTTATACTTTCATTTTTTAATGTCCGAAAATGTATTATTTGTGGGCCTTAAACCTATAAATTCAGTAATTATTTTTCCCCTCATTTCATCTTTAAATAAACCTAATACTTTATTATTTAACAGAGGAAAGTTATATGGGTTGTCTTTTGCATAATCTGACTATTCAAAGTATTGAATCAGATCTGATCTGGTTTTATGTCATTGTAAAAATCTTCCATTATTATTGTATATATAAAACTATCGGTATCTATATAGTTTTATGTTGTTTATTTGAGTTGTTCTTACAGACTGATTTTTAATACAAATTATTTTATAATTCAATTTGTTTTATGTTTGAATGGATAAAATACTACGTAAGCAAAATTCTAATACATGACAATATTTAACTTGATTAGAATCATACGATTATAATCAAGTTTGGTTTTTTGTTTTGTTATTTTCGTAAATTAGCGTTTACGAAATTTGATAGTTAAAGTACAGTTATGCATTTTAAGGAATGCGATTAAAATTTAAAAGTACAGTTTATAAATTGACTGTTTAAATAGATGTATGCATTTTGCTTACGTAACAGCTCCATCCCTAAGAGATTTTGGTCTCCAAAATTTAAAATTTAAAATGGACTTGTTTCAAGTTCCTTTGGTTTTACATCTGATTGATTTATACTTATTTTAATATTTTCATTTAACTTTGTTTTTTTATAACAGTAGCTTATTATCATAATTACAATTACTATTACAAATAGGGTTTTAACCGTTAGTAAAGTATAAAAATTAACCTTAGATTTATATTCTAAGTATTCAATAGCTTTTAAGTTTTCAATTTGGTTTACATGAATTTGCTTAAGAGTAAAGTTATTTATAATTTTTGTTATATTTAATTCATTTACAATTGGTATAATAGGTAAATCTTTAAATTTTACAATTTTATTAGAAAATTCATTGTTTTTAATATTCAAATTACAATTGCTAAACTTAATTAAATTATTTTCTTTAATAATAATTTCTTGGTTAATACAGTTTTGTACAATTTTTGTTCTTTCTAAGTTTAAAGTTACAATTAATTCGTCGTTAATTTTTTCTATAGATTCTATTTCATTTATTTTATAGTTACATGTACTGTTTCCTTTTAGTAAGTTTTTTATACAATTATTATTTGGATATTGTAAGTTTTTCTTTAACAGTTCCTTTTTATTATTTTGTTCAAATATTTCCTTATCTTTTAAAATAATATTTATTATAGGTGTGTCTAATTGCACATGTTTATCGTTCGGGAATGGTATGACTAAAGCTTTAAAATAGGTTTCGATAGTGAAGTTTGGAAGGAATAGGACGATTATTATAAGGCCGTCCTTAAATAAAATAGTACTTTTATGTACGTCATCTCTTCGATAGTTAGGTTGTATATTTGAATTTCATCGTCTGTAAGTATGTCGTGAGCAAGAACTTCCAGACGACTTAGCAAGATAATATCTTTAATTTGTTGTAAATGATTATTAATTGAGGTCATTTGTGCCAAAAGTTGGAGTATGAAAGGAGTTTGCGATATTTTTGCAATAAAGTTGTTAGTTTGGTTTTCGATTTTTGTTAGGTATTGAGTAATTTCCAGTTGCTGGTTGTTCACGTGTTCGGCTATTGAGTGGATATTTTTCTCAAAATTTTTGTTAATAATTACTTGGTCGTTAATTTTATTAGTTACTTGTCTGGTGTTAAAGTTTAAATTTTGTAATTGCTTGAATATTTGTTCTGAGTCATCGTTATCCATTGTGCCTGTCAAAAATTTCATTGATTGTTGTACCCAGGGCGTTAATTAGTCCATGTTTATTTCTAATTTTCCCGTCAAGTTTGGGTATCAGTGAGTTCAGAGTGTGTTGTAAATTTAACAATTCTAATGTTAAAATTTTGTGTTCTGTGCTTGTTTCTTTTAGATTAAGAAGATTGAAATTATGGTACAAGTTTCCAATTATTTCTTGGTATTCAGTGAGGTTTACAATGTGTAAAATTTTTGTGTAGTTATTAATAATTTTTGTTCTTCCAATTTTATAATAGCAAAACCATTTTCATCCTTGAGTTGGCTTATTTGTATAGATTGGAGCGACGTTTGTGGAATAGAGAGAATGAGGAAAAGTAGTAGTTCCATTTCCTAAAATTATAAAAGAAGTTTTTATTGGATTTGGAATAGAGAGAAAAACAATAATAAAAATTAACTTAAGAAGTCTACCTCGAAAGAGACTTCTATATTTTCAGTTGGTAAAAAAATTAATAATAAAAATAAAAATCGTAATAAAATAGGTAATACGTTTTATTGAAATTTAAACTTTCGTTTTTGTTGCTTTTTGCAACATTTAGTTTTCCTTTTATTGCTCGTATCGACTATGTATTTGCCGTCTACTTTAAAGTTTCTCAGAATTTTATACTTAGGTTTACATTTACCTACATCTCTATTAACGACAATGTTTGCATGTAAATTTTCATTTAAAGTTTTATTCTTATTTAAGTTTGCTAACCTTCTTCTTTTTTCTTCTTCAAATCTTTTTGCTAAAATTTCGATCTCCTCTTTTGGAATGTTTTTATTTAAAAAGTCTATTGGTCTACGTTTCGTGGTAGAGTGAATTGTTCTATTACATGTCATGATAATTTTAAAGATTTTATCGTTTAAGTCTTCAGTTTCATTAGTTTTGTCAATTTCTAAAATTCTAATATGTTCGTTTAGTGTGCCGTGTAACCGTTCAACGTCTGAGTTGCCGGTTTTATTCCCAGTGCCCCATTTCATAAAACTATTAGTCTAATATTATTAGTGAATTTACTAATATTTTATTAGTTATTAGTAAAATTCTGTTTCATAAAGGCTAATATTTTATTAGTCCTACACTAATAATTATTAGTGAATTTAATTACTGCAAAGCGCGTTTCTGTTTCATAAAACTGTTAGACTAATAATTATTTGTCGCTACACTAATAATTATTAGTAAATTTTTATTAGTTTAGAAAGACCAATAAATTCATTATTAGTCTTTTAAATATTAGGATATTTATATATAATAGAGGTTAAACTTTATATTTGTTTGTTTGTAATTCATTATTAGTCTTTTAAATATTAGGATATTTATATATAATAGAGGTTAAACTTTATATTGTTTGCCATAAACTTATTTTTTTTTAGTAAATAACCTTAAATATTTTGTACAAAATAAATAAATAATAAAACTTAAAAAAAAAATTACGCATTATTATACATACTTTACATTAATCAACAAAATTTTATTTTGGTTACAACTTAAACATAATTCAGTATAAATTTGAAAATCATGTTAAGCTCTGATAGTGAGAGTGATTTGGAATATTATTTTATAATAAGGAAAAGTCTTGCATTAAATATAAACCAAATAATTGAACATTCAAATAATAATTATTAGTGACGAGTCTATACTAATAATTTATGATTTGCAGTAATAATTTATTAGTAAAATTTTATTAGTTGCAGAAAAGTTTTATGAAACAAAAAAGTATTACTCCATATTTATTAGTTCTAATAATTATTATTTTATTAGTATTAGACTAATAGTTTTATGAAATAGGGCCCAGGTGTAGTTTGGTGAAATTCGATTTGGTTTTCTATAAGAAATTGTTCTATGGCACTGTGTATTATGCACTTTTCGTTATCTGTTATTAATTTTTTCATGTTTCCCAAATAAATTAGCCTTTCTTTTAGTGCTTTTAAAATAGAGATCCACGTTCTATCATTAAGTTTGTGGATGGTAGCATCTTTAGAGAATTTGTCTATCATAGTTAGATACATAACATTCCTGCATGGAAACCAAATGTCCATGTGGACGATGTCATTAAATTGTAAAGGAGATTGTGTGATCTGGGAGTATGAATGGGAGTTTTAAAGGTCTCCTATCATGTTTCGCTAAGGTACACACTTCACAATTGTTTATGAATTTTTGTATTTGTAATTGCAGTTTGGGGGAATGGTACATTTCCTTAAGTTCGGAAAAAATTTCCGATATACCGCGGTGGTTATTGCGAAGGTGTTCAGCTTTTATTATTTCAAGAATTTTATTTTTATCCGTTATATCTTGTAGTTTTTTGTTAGATTTTAATATTTTTAGACGTTGATTATTAGCAAAGAATTTAAGATAGAGGTTTTGAAAGTTGAGATAGATATCAATGTTATCGCTGTATACACATACTAATCCTTTTTCGGGTAGACAGCGTTTCATCTTTTCTAATAAGTTAGTATCTTTAGTAACATAGAGAAGATTTTGACATTTTTTATTTATAATTTCCGTGGTGAATTTTTCGTTATTACTTAAGATTAGGTAAATTTGAATTTTGAATAAGTTAACAAGTTTTTCTGTTATTTTAATATGATATAGGTCATCTTCATTTGCGCTATGTACTGTAGCTGCAGTAGACATGATTTCATTATCATTATCATTGTTCGTTGTAGAGTGCATCGTAACGTTAGTGGTCATAATTTCATCATTATTGTCAATGTTTGGTGCACTATGTGTCTCTAATTCGTTTAAAAATTGTAAAATTGAGGGCTCGATTATTGATTCGCTTTTGTCGCAAGAGTTTTCATTTGTGCAAGGGAGTCGATTTAAACCATCAGCGATTTTATTGTCTTTCCCTTTAAGATAGTTTATTGTAAATTTATATTCGTTTAATTTGATCTTCCACCTTTGTAGTTTCATGTTTGGTTCTTTAAGATTGTTAAGCCATACCAAAGGTTTATGATCACATTGAACAGTAAAATTTCTACCGTAAAGTAGAAAAAGTAAGTATGAAAATGTTTGGTAGCCCAAACGATAGCGAGAAGTTCCTTCTCTATCGTCGAGTATCTTATTTCATGGTTGTTCAGTGTTCTCGAGGCATAGGCTATCGGGTGGTTATTTTGGCTTAGTACGGCGCCTAAAGCGAAGTTAGACGCGTCCGTGGTTAGTGTAAAATGTTTAGAAAAGTCTGGGTTTTTTAGAATGGGTTCTGTTGTTAATAGAGTTTTTAGTTTTTTAAAAGCTTCGATGTATTCTTTGTCGTTTTTACTAATTTTAGATTTTTTTTAAATAACGTATTAACGGATAAGCTACTTTGGAGTAATCCTTTACAAATTTCCGGTAGTAGCCGGTTAATCCTAGAAAAGATTTTATCTCTTTTTGTGAAGATGGAAGAGGAATATTTTGAATAGCGCTGATTTTTGATGGATCAGGTTTAATACCTCCTTGGGTGATTACATGACCCAAGAAGTTAGTAGACAGTTGGGCAAAATTACATTTGTCTACTTGAATCGTTAAGTTTGCTTCGCGCAATTTGGTTAAGATTTTTTTTATTGAAACTAAGTGTTCTTCGAATGATGACGAGAAGATTAGGATGTCATCCAGGTAGACAACGCATATTTTATTGATAAATTCGCTTAATACATGGTTCATTAATCTTTGAAAGGTGGAGGGTGAGTTTTTTAAGCCGAAGGGCATACGAGTGAACTCATAATGGCCACTTCTAGTTGAGAATGCTATTTGCATCGATCATCTGGGCGGACTTCAATCTGATGAAACCCTTTCGCCAGATCTAACGTGCTGAAATAGCGACAATTTCCCAATTTCCCAAAAAGATCCTCGATGTTGGGTATTGGAAATTTGTCATCGACTGTGTTATCATTAAGTCGACGATAATCAATAACAATTCTCCACTTTTGTTTGTTAGAATTGTCCATTTTCTTAGGAACAATCCAAATAGGTGCGTTGTATGGTGACATGCTATTAACGATTATACCTTGATGTAACATTTCTTTAATTTGACGATCGACCTCGTCTCTATGGATTTCTGGATAACGGTATCCTTTTGAATAAACTGGTATATCGTTTTTTGTTATTATTCTATGTTTAATTGCACTTGTAAAATTAAGTTTTTCATTCTCTTGATGAAAAATATCCTTAAAATAATTTAAGAGCGATTTAATTTGTGCAATATTTTTGTTATTTAGGTGAGATGGAAAATTAAAGTTAAGTCCGTTATCAGAATCACACTGGTTAAAACTGAAAACATTAATAGATTCATCAACATATTTGTTTTCGTAGTACTGTTCTTCTTCATAATTTAGGAAGAACGGGATAGAAGCTTTTTGTGTTGTAAGTAACCTTTCTTTATAGTCAATGTTAATGTTTAGTGTTGACAAAATGTTATTACCTATTAGGCCATCAAAATAGTTATGGAACGGAAATTCCAGGAAATCAACGAAGAAGTTAGGTTCATTAAAGATTTGAAAGAGAGGGAACCTACATCTAATATTTAAAGAAAGTTTCCTATTGAAAGCCGTAAGTGGGACAGGTTTATACGGTTTTCCATTTAGGATTACAGAGGTTGGTATTAATGATACTATACTCTGCACCGGTATCGATAATGAATCTAAGTAGTCGATTTTTTTGTTTAATTATCATATAGGGTAGTTATTTGAGGCGTTGACGCGAAAATTAGTTGAGTCAGTATTTGTCTAATTATTTGAGTTCATAGAGATGTCCATTGGTTCTAGATTTAGATTTCGGTTATAATTGTTTGAATAGTTATTTGTTCTATTAAACCTAGAAAGTTGTATGTTAGATGGATGTTTACTTGATTGAGAATCATAATTATTATACCTATTCTGATTTGAATAATTATGATCAATTTGTTGTGAGTTTCGTTTGTTAAAACCATTATTGTGATAATTATTTGTAGGCAGATTTGAATTCTTGAAATTGGTTTGTTGTTGATTGTTAAAATTATATGAGTTTCGTTTATTGAAACCATTGTTGCGATGGTTATTTGTAGAGAAATTTGAATTTTTAAAATTGGTTTGCTGTTGATTATTATTAGGGTTGTAATTTTTCCCTAGAAAATTATTAAATTTTTTTTGTTTATTTCCATTATTATTATTCGGATAATTATTTTTATTTTGAATACCTTTAAAGTATAAGTAGTCATTTTGTGTTATAATCTCGTAAGCGTCAAATAGCGTTGTAGGGTTTCTATTAACAATAATTCCCCTGACTGGTTCGGGTAAATTGTCTTTAAATGTGTTTAGAGCAATTCTTTTATTTGCTTCTATTTTTTCTTTATTGTCTCCCCCTTGGAGCAAATACGCGTTGTTGATACGTGTTAGTTTAAAGTTAATTTCATCATAGAAATTTTTTATTGTAAACGTACACCTAACTAATATTAGGTTGTCTACAAGACGTGAAACTGGGACGGTGTCTCCATGGTTTTTCATTAGTATTGATTAATTCGGTCCATGTTTCGACTGGCCCGTGAGAAAGTAAGATTTGTTTAGCTTTTCCTATTATTTTATCTTGGATATGTCCGAAAAGAAGTTTTTTATACTGAGACCCCGCTAGATCTTCTATAAGTGGGATAAAGGATTCTATCCTTTGTATAAAATTAGTTAAGTCGCGTTGATCGCCAGTAAAAGGTGGCAATTGGGCGATGCACTTCACAATTAGGTTGAAGCTAGGAATTTCGCTTTCATTGGCGTTAGACATTTTAAAATTGTTTAGGTTTAATAAAATAAAATAGTAGTAAAGCAAAGAAATTTTTATTCAATGCAATTTATTCTAATAATAGCTAAATAAAATAAAGAGCCTTATTATTTTTTATTTAACGATTTTGTTCAAAAAAATTCAAAGTATTTACGTAGAAGTTAAGGATATACTTGAACCTATAAACTGTAACTAAAATAAAATTATGAAAGATTCACAGTTCGTTTTCTTGATGAACCAAAAAGGAAAAATAACTGTATTCGAAAACAATACATGTAACAAAATTAAAATTGTAAAATTGTCAAAAGAAGACGTTAGCAATAGAGAAATATAACAAAAAAATTAATGAAGACTTATAAATTATAATTAAATTAAAGTAAGTTTAATATCCTGTTTAGTAGTAGGATAGATTTAAATTAAATTAAAATTCAACAAATTTAAAAGATTGAACTCAAATTAAAAAAAGAATTATAATTGAATTCAAATCATAAAATTCACTATAAAACGATTTACTTTTATTTTTTGTAATTGTAATTTACTTAGAAATATTTTAAAAAAAGAGATCTTATTTGAAGTTTATTTAAGACACGAATTTTAATAATATTTACACTTTTATAATAATAAGTTTTAAAATTTTAAATAAAATTTTTTTTTTATAAAAATAAATAAAATTTTATTAATTTAATTAGAAGAGAATTAATACTTTGATTTATTTTTTTTTGTTTTTTTTTTTTTTTTTATTATAATAATAAGGTTTGAGGATTTTTATTTTCCTTTTATTTGGAAATTTTAAAAGTAAAAATTTTAAAATATTACTTAACTTTTGTTTGGTAAATGTTCTTACAAATGTAGCTGCTACCAATGTTGTTGTTAGGTACCAATGTTGCTGTTTCTTATCCCTGTGAACCAATTAACTAGCTATTTGTTGTATTTGTGGTTTGTTGAAATTGTTGTTGTAAATGTTGTCTTTGTTGTTGCAAATGATATTGCTGTTGTTGCTGATGTTGCTGTTGATGATGATGATGATGATGATGATGATCAAAATATTTTCCGAAATTGGTGGATGCTGACACAGATGAATTATTTGTTATGAATGCTTTTGCTGCGGGAGATCCAATTGTTGTTGGTGATGACCAGACTTTTTATTTTTTTATTATTATTTTTTTTTTTTATTTTATTTATAATTTTTATAATTTTGTTTGAAATGTTTTTTTTTTTATTTTATTTATAATTTTTATAATTTTGTTTTATTCTAATTGTAATCTTTTACAATTAGTTAGTTTTTTTTTCATTTCACCGACTGCGCCAGTTTTATGTTGTTTATTTGAGTTGTTCTTACAGACTGATTTTTAATACAAATTATTTTATAATTCAATTTGTTTTATGTTTGAATGGATAAAATACTACGTAAGCAAAATTCTAAAACATGACAATATTTAACTTGATTAGAATCATACGATTATAATCAAGTTTGGTTTTTGTTTTGTTATTTTCGTAAATTAGCGTTTACGAAATTTGATAGTTAAAGTACAGTTATGCATTTTAAGGAATGCGATTAAAATTTAAAAGTACAGTTTACAATTAGTTAGAATTCCAATTATTTTGAAACTTAATTAAAGTTCTGGTGAAAAACAAATAAGTTCTGTTCTGTTATACAGTAGTTTTCATTTATAACGAACTCGATTTTACCAATATTATGTTTACAACGACCGAAAAGTAAAAAACAAAAAATTGCATATATAATTTCTTTATATTTGCTTCCGTTTATTACAACTCCGGGTATAAAAATAATTCGGTTATACCGACATGTTTTTAAACGAAATCGATTAAAATTATTCAAAATATAATATTATGTATGCCTATTTATATATTTATAGAGGTTCATTACGTTTTTATTGTTTTCCTTTTTAGCATTTGTTTTCAATTTTAATTATAATAAACGTTTCACTTTTTTCCAAAGAATGAAATTTTAGCTAAAAATGTAAGTTGTTCTTTTATTTAAACTTATTATATCCACTAAGGTTGCTTGGTGATTAATTTTGTATTTCTGTCGGTGCAACCGCCTTAGAAATACCCAAAAACTTTTTGGTTCAAATTTAATGACAAGTAAATAAGTCATTTTAAAACCAAAAGCTTTTATTAGTTTGATCGTAAGACATAACTAACCAAATAAACCTTATAATACTAAAAACATTTTCTAATTATTTTATCTATTCAAAAATGTTACAAATTCTTACTAATTTATCTATTTAAAAATATTAAAAAATAAAAAAACTTTAAATAAATAAAAATACATTTGTTCCAATCCAATGACAAAAGGGAAAAAATTTGAATTATTAAATTTTGAGATAAAAAGTTAATCAAATCATTAATATATTTAATAATTAAAATTTTCCAACAATTATTAGAAAAGCTTATAAACGCAAAATATGCAATAAATGTATTTCTAAAATACAATTACAAATTTAGATCTTTTCATATAATTTCCATTACACACTGTCTCCATTATATATTACCTATGGTTATATATGATATTATAAAAATTAAAAAAAAATAATTTAATCGTTTATTAAAAAAATATTTTGTTTTTAATTTATAAAATATAATACATAATATATTTTATGGTAAAATTTTTAGCCTTCTAAAAATATAAAAGTGTTAAATAAGAATGGAAAGAACCCTCGTGTATAAAATTTAAAGTTTCTATCTTCATGAATTCAAGATTTTTAAAACATACATTATTTAGTTTCTAAAACATACATTATTATGACAGTTTTTAAAACATACATTATATCCACCACAATTAAGTTTAAATTTCGGGGACACATAGGAAATATCTTCTTTGCTTTCGAAATTATACTCGTTTGGCCTCAATTCGATAGCTTCTAGAATCCATACTCAGTTTTGATTACTTTTTCACTTTTCAAAGGTTCCAGAGCCCGAAACCATGGTAGGATTTCGCCCATATGCAATCCCGGAACGTTCTATCTTAATTTTAAGTTACTATTTTTATTAATTTCGATGATAAGCTTTTAAGCCTTGGGGGGTCTTAGAGAGTTATCTGAACCACCACTCCAATTGATTCCAAATTAGGGGCAGCGCAGGAAATAGTAAAGAACACCCATGTACCAAATTTAAGGCTTATAAATTTGTTTGAAGTTACTATCTTTATTAATTTCAAAAATATGCTTTAAGGTCTTCGGAACTGTGTGGCTGATCCCCGACACACTACTCCAATTAGTCTCAAATTTATTTATTTACTTATTAGTTTAACTCAAACTTTACAAAATTTTTACAATTAGTTTTACACAACATTTTTTTTTTTTTTTTTTTTTTACGAGGGAATGGAACGCTCGAAAGCCACCCATTGAAACTGTGCGGTATTCGTTGAGTAGTGTGCGATTTTAACGCACCAAAACCACACCCTTTTTGAAGCAAACTTTAGGAAGGAACCTGTGATACAAATGTACAGTTTGGTTACAGGGATGGGATATGAAAGGATTTTAGGATTGTCGGAGGTTATTTGGGAATTTTGGATTATGGTGGATGGGGAAAATTTGGAGGGATATTTAGGAGAAATATGTTAATATTCTTCTTAAATTTATTTAAGTCGTACACATACGAATTACCAACTTTAGGAAACACATTGGACGGAATGTGATTCCATAGTCTCGACATGCGCATAACAAACGAATTTCCATAAGCTGTGTTTCGCCATCTTAACAATTCGACGCAGTAGGGATGAGCATTTGTTGCACTCCTTGTTTCACGTTGGAAAACTTTGAGCGGAAGCATTAATTGTTTTATTTACTTAGAACAGGTGTTCGTCCCCACTAGGTATCTATAAAACAGGGTAAGTGACCAGACTGTGCGCCGATGGCTAAGTGGAGTGAGCGTTGAGGTAATACTGGAATCATTTATAAGACGAATAGCTCTGTTTTGCACTTTATCAAGATATCCCAGCGCTGATTGGGGTGCACCAGCCCAAATATGTGCAATATACTCCATTTTTGGTCTAATATATGTTTTATAGATATTGAGGAGATCTAATGGAGAAAAATAAGTTTTACAGCGATACAAAAAACCCAAACACTTAGCTGCATCTTTACTTATCCAAAAACGTGATTTGACAAAGTCAATTACTGGTTTAACTCGATAACCAAAATATTTAAATCTGTTGAGTGCTGCAAAGCTTCTCCCTGAAAAATCAAGTTGGGAATGGAAGTTGCTATTTTTCGCGAGATGAAACAGCATTGGGTTTTCTTCGTGTTGAATTGAACACGATTATTTTCACCCCATTTGTGAATTTTTGATAAATCGTTATTTAGCTCACTGACAGTGAAATTTTTTGCTGTTGTATTAACCTGATGATTAATGTTACAGCGGCTATGAAATTCATAGGAAGCTACAAGGGTTCTGTCATCTGCGAAACTGTGAATTGGATTGGCAGTTAAATATAGAAGATCATTAATGAATATTAGGAAGAGGGTGGTAGAAAGAACAGAACCTTGAGGGACACCAGATAAACCATCGGCCAGAACTCGAATCGTACGATTCGAAAGGATATCTCCAATCCATTTGAGAAAGACTCTACCTAACTCTATAGCTCTGCATTTTGCTAACAAAGCAGCATGCCATACACGGTTGAAAGCTTTGGAAATATCCAGTGCTACCACATCAGATTCACCAGAGTGGTGAAGACTGATATTAAGCTTTTCACAAAGGTAAGTCATTAGATCACCAGTTGAACGACGGGCTCTGAACCCGTATTGACGATCATGAAGAAAACCTTTATGATCCAGATATTTCAATAGCTTTTGGTTTATAATTTTTTCCATTACTTTGGAAAGAACCGAAGTTATAGCTATAGGGCGGTAGTTAGAGGGATCGCTTTTATTACCTTTTTTTGCAACTGGAAAAACGTGCGCATAAAAAAAATAATTAAGCTTATGAAATAAGTTTCAATTTCATATTTCTTAAATCAAAATTTAAGTGAACAATAAAAATAAGTATATATATTTATGATCAGCGTGACCTCCTGAGTCGATATAGCCATGTCTGTCCGTCCGTCCGTCCGTAGACACGATAACTCAAAAAATAATGGAGCTATCTTGATGAAATTTTAACTGTAAGTTACTAGGACTGAAAGTACGGCGGGGATTGCAAATGGGCGAAATCGGCCCATGGGTCCGGATTCTGGAACTTTTAAGCAGTCTAAGGGCTAACGAACATATATAAAAAATCACGATAACTCAACAACTAATGACGCTATCTTCATAAAATTTGTGTTGTAGGGTACTGGCAATGGAACTACGACGGTGATTGCGTACGGTGGGTAATGTACAATGAACTTAGATGGGTTCGGAACTTAGAACTTTTTGAACGAATCTAGGCCAAACGAGCATAATTCCGAAACCAATGAAGATAGAACCTCCATTTTTGGTATCAGGGTGTCTTTTTCTTTTATCTTAGGGTCCTTGAAATTTGGGCCCCATTGGAGTAGTAGGTCGGGGACCAGCCACACATTTCTGAAGACCTTGAAGCACATCTTTAAAATTAATAAAGATAGCAGCTTGAAAAATTGTAGAAGCTTTAAATTTGGCACAAGGGTGTTCTTTACTATTTCTTGTGGGTCCCCCTAATTTGGGTTCGATTGGAGTGGTGAATTATTAATAATTAATATATAACGTTCCACTTGTGTACAAGGGTTAACTGATATTTAAAGTACAGCGCGGTCTGCATATGGGCGAAATCAGCCCAAGGGTTCGGATTCTGGACCTTGTAATGTACAATGGGTTCGGAACTTAGAACTTTTTGATCGAATTTAGGCCAAACGAGCATAATTCCAAAACCAATGAAGACAGAACCTCCAAATTTAGTATCAGGGTATCTCTTTCTATTTCCTTAGCGTCCTTGAAATTTGGGACCAATTGGAGTAGTGGGTTGAGGACCAGTCATACAGTTCCAAATACCTTAAAGCATATTTTCGAAATTAATAAAGATAGTAACTTCAAACAAATTTAAAAGTTTTAAATTTGGTACATGGGTGCTCTTTAAAATTTACTGCGCATTCCCCTAACTTTGGATCAATCAGAGTGGTGGTTCAGCACCTCTCTTAGACCCCCCAAGGTGTAAAAGCTTATCATCGAAATTAATAAAAATAGTAACCTAAAATTAAGATAGAACGTACCAATTGTGCACAAGGGTTAACTAATATTGAAAGTATTACGGGGACTGCATATGGGCGAAATTGTACCATGGTTTCGGATTCTGGAACCTTTGAAAGTTCAAGGGCTAACGAACATATATCTTAAAAGCCGTATAACTCAAAAAATATTGCCGCTATTTTGATGAAAGTTAACACTCTAGGTTACTAATAATGAAAGTACCATGGGAATTGGTTCTGGTCGAGTTCGGACAATGAGTTTTTGTTCGATCTGAGGCCAAACGAGTATAATTTCGAAGCCAAAGAATATATTTCCTATTTCCTATGTGTCCCTGAAATTTAGACTTAATTGTAGTGGTGGTTCAGGTGGCTCCTAAGAAATCCTAAAATTAAAAATTCATGAAGATAAAAACTTTAAATTTGATATACGAGGGTTCTTTTCTATTTTCGTTTTTATTTAACACTTTTATATTTTTAAAAGGCTAAGAATTTTACATATTTTGTATAATATTTTATAAATAAAAACAAAATATTTTTTTAATAAACGATTAAATTGCTTTTTTTTATTTTTATTATATCATATATTTTATTGAATTATTACCATAGGTGATATATAATTAAAACATTGTGTACAATACTTAAGCTATATTCAAAAGTACTTGCTGCATTTATCAATGTAAAATTTATTATTATATTTAAATGAATTAGGTATATGAAAAGTTCTAAATTTGTAATTATATTTTAGAAATACATTTATTGAATATTTTGCGTCTATAAGCTTTTCTAATAGGTACATAAACTAGCAATTTAAAATAATTGCAATTTTGAAAATTTTTAATTATTAAATATATTAGCTTTTAATCACAAAATTTAATAACTCAAATTTTTTCACTTTTGTAATTGAATTGAAATAAATATATTTTCATTTAATTCAAGTTTTTTTGTTTTTTAATATTTTTAAATCGATAAATCAGTAAGAATTTGTAATATTTTTTTAAAGATAGTCTAATTCGAAAATATTTTTAGTATTTTAAAGTTAATTTGGTTAGCTATGTTTTACGACCAAACTAATAACAGCTTTTATTGTTTTAAAATTACTTATAGACTTCCCATTAAATTTGAACTAAATAGGTGTAGGGTATTTCTAAGTCGACTGACTGTTTCTTTACTTGTTGTCATTATATTAACATCTGTATTATTAAATACAGAATAAAAATCAAAGGAACTAATGAATTTATTTAAAGCAGCGAAGTTAGCTTTGTTAAAATTAAAACTATAACAATTAGAATAATTAGAATTAATTGTATTGTCACTAAGAGTAAAACTTAACGGTGGATGAAACTTATGAATACCTATTACAGGGAAGGTATTTTCGCGGAAAATTAAATGTTCCATTCAGAAGTAAACACTAAATCAAGTTTATCCTGAAGTTACAAGTTTCTGAAACTTGTTGCAAATAATTAATATTTAATTTATCAAAAAATACATATTCACATTTAGTCCCAATATGTTTCGGAATCATAACATGTTCCTCATCATGCTTTACCCATTTAAGATTGGGTAGATTAAAATCAATTCATCTTTAGGACTAAAGTCATTGAAAATAAAATCTATCGTTTTACCTACAGAAGTATAAATATCAGAATCAGACGAAGGAGGAATATAACAGTTAACAAGATATAAATTTTTAGAAGGAAGTTAAATTTTCACAATAATAACTTCAAGGTCTTCTAATCCAGAGGCATTGACTTGATTTGAATTAAAATGAATTTTTACCGCGATTAAAACTTCACCCCCTTTAGGAATTACACCATTAGGGTAATCGGATAGATTATTTATTTATTTATTTATTTATTCCGAGCTTAATTCAAGCAAGTTACAAAATTTATATTAAATTAATAAACTAAAATTAAACATTAAAAAAAACAAAAAAGAAAGTTAAAATTATAGAAATTAATAATTTAATAATTAATTTTACACAAAAAAAAAAGTTTTGAAGAAATAAAAAAAGTGTGAAAAAAATGTTAAAAATTATACTGATTATATTTAAAAAAAAAACAAAAAAGCTTCAATTAAGAAGACAAAGGTCAAAGAATGTAAGTCCAAAAATTTCAAGAACACAAATACAAGTTATTTTTTAATGATTGTTTAGTTTGGGAAAAGTTAATATCGGATTTGTATATATTACAGAGAGACATCATTCTATTAATTGGTTCATATTTACCATAGTTAGTTCGGTGAAATTGTAAATTAAACAAATTAGCAGATCTTAATCTAGAATGCGAAGAAAAATTAAGAAATGTTGCCTTTAATTAATTCAATTAGAAATACAATATCTGCAACTTTACGGCGCATTTCAAGTGTATTGAGATGTATTAAATTTATTCTATGTTCGTAAGGAGGTAATCTAAAAGGGTCCTCCCAAGGAAGAAGACGTAAAGCATACCTGAGAAATTTTTTGTGGACCGATTCAATTCTATTTATATGTACACCATAAAATGGACACCAAACTTGACTGGCATATTCTAAATTAGGTCTAACCAGGCAGGTATAAAGAGATTGCAATACATAAGGGTCTTCAAATTCTCTTGCCCAACGTTTAATAAAACCGAGCATAGAATTGGCTTTATTTAATATATCGGAACAATGAAGTTGAAATGAAAGTTTACTATCAAAGAGTACCCCTAAATCTTTAATTGAAGTGACTTTTGAAATGATTTGATTATTAAAAGAATATATATAAGAAATTGGACTTAAGCGGCGTGTAAAACTGATTGAAGCCCATTTGGTAACATTGAGTTGGATATTATTGTTGGAACACCAATTGTAAAAACGATTAAGATCAGCTTGTAGAGCTAATGCATCCTCCAAATTTACAATTTTTGTAAAAAGTTTCATGTCATCGGCATAAATTTTAATATGACTATTAATTATTAAAGAAGAAACATCATTAATAGAAATAATGAAAAGTAAAGGTCCAAGATGGCTACCTTGAGGCACCCCTGTGGGAGCTGCAAACTCAGAAGATATCGAGGATCTAAAAGAAACACTATATCTACGATGAGAGAGGTAGGAATTAATCCAATCTACAAAATAAGTCGGAAATCCTAATTTATTTAGCTTAAAAATAATAACATTATGTGGGAGAAGATCAAAGGCTTTGCTAAAATCTGTATATATTATATCTGTTTGGAAGCCATCTTCCATATTATTAATAAATGTAGATGTAGATTCAACAAGATTAGTAAAGGTTGATTTAAGCTTTACAAAGCCATGTTGGAAAGGCGATAAAAAACAAGTACAATGATCATAAATAGAATCAAATACAATTAGTTCAAAAAGCTTAGGTATAGAAGAAAGTTTAGCAATTGGACGATAGTTAGTAACATCGTTTTTAAGATTTTTTTTATGAACTGGCCTAATTATGGCAGTTTTCCAAATAGAAGGGAAGATACCAGAAGCTAAAGAAGAATTAAATAAAGAAGAAAGAGGACCAGATAATGAAGATGAGCATTTATTTAAAAATATGTTAGGGATGCCGTCAATCCCAGGACTAGTGTTACTATCAAGTTTTGTCAAATAGTTAAATACCAAATTAGAGTCAATATGAATATTACCCAGTGTAGTATTAGGAAAGTTTGATAAATGCAAAAAATTATCTTCATTTAACGAGAAAGCGGGCAAGGAATAACTACTTGAGAAGAAATCACGGAAAAATTCTGAAATAACATTAGAATCTATACTACTAGAATTTTTATAATTCATACACATTGGATATTGATCAATTTTTCTTTTGGAATTAACAAATTTCCAAAAGAGTTTTGGATTATTTTTAATATTTATAGACATGTTTTGCACATAATTAGAATATAAATTATCAGACATTGTTTTAAATTCATTAAATAAATTTATGAAAACATTAAAGTCATAATTATTATTGCTTTTAATAAATTTACGCCAGGCTTTATTTTTTCTATTTTTTAATTTTTTAAGACTTTTAGTAAACCATGGCGGACTGGATTTATAACTATTGTCTACAACTAACGGAACATATTGTGAAATAATAGAATGAACAATTTTATAGAAATGATTAACTCCATCATTTAAATTAAAAGAGGTTAAAAATGAGAAATCATAACAACTTAAATAGTTATTAATAGCATCAAAATTGGCTTTATGAAAGTTAAAACGATAAGAAAGTTCAGAATCAATAATTGGAGGTATAAGAAAATAGAGAGACGAACAAATTGGAGGATGATGCTCATCAATTTCAACTAGTTCAAATGGACAGTTAATAATAGCAAAATTTATCCAATTTGTCGTAAATAAAAGATCTAACTGTCTACCACGATTATTACAGATTGAAGATACTTGTTGAAAATTAAAAGAATTAAATGAGTCAATTACAAAGCACTCCGTATTACTAACTAATTCGTATGGAATGAAGTAGGAATCCTCATCTTGCGGAACCCATTTAATGTTAGGAAGATTAAAGTCACCACAGAGAATTACATCATCATTAACATTAAGTTTACTGACTAGTGAATCAATTTCTAAAATATATTTAGTATACACTTCGATACTAGATCCTGGAGGAATATAACAATTTATAATAATAACATTTTTTAGTTGTAGTTCAATTTTAACAGCAATTACTTCGATAAAATTGGTAGGATCACATTGAGAAAGTAACAATTGCGATGAACAAAAAGTATTTTTAACAGCTATCAATACACCACCACCTTTAGGAACATTATAAGATAAACGACAATCATATCTATCTTTCCTATAAACAGTGTAAAAAGAAGAGAAAATTTCAAGATTATTTATTGAAGAAGTTAGCCAGGTTTCTGTTAAAACGAATAGATCAAAATCTAAAGCAGTAGAATTTAAGAAAACTTTTTTAGTTTTTGTGCGTAGACTTCTTACATTTTGATAATAAATAGTTAATTTAAAAGATTTATTATTAGGATGAGTGGGTTCCGCAAGACTAATATTAACTAGACTTTTTCTCGCTTGGAAGGGGACGAAAGTACTTATCATGATTTTCTCTCATACGTTGCAGATAGTTAATTCTATTAGATGAGATATGTGAGGCAAAAGATTTCAAGTCAGTTAGAGCATTTTCAGCTGAAATATTATATGTTTCATGATATTTTACAAAAATATTACGTAAGTCCTTAATATCAGTAGGAAGTCCTTCCTGTTGAATAGCTATTTTAAGCGATGTGTTTGTTTTACCACCAATACAAACATCATTTGATTTATCGTGAAGATATGCAAGGTAAAGTCTAACATTATCATAAATTTTACTGTCCCTTAGTCTAGCTAAAACGAACCTACTGTTATTTTTACTTTCATGAAGAGCTTTTTGAGTAAGTTTTACAAAAGGCGGTAAAAGAGGATCTAAAATTGGTGGAGTTGTATTTGAGTTAGATAATAAAATATCCTCAGAATTAGCTAATAAGGGATTAGCTTGTGATTCAGGATGTAAAGATAAAGAAGTTGATCTATTAATTTTATTAGAAGATTTTGCTACAGTTAAGCTAGAAGGTTTACTTTGGGGCATGATAGTTTCACCTTGAACAAAATTTTGGTATTTATTAAATTTATTTGATACAGACTTTTTGAATTTTGTAAATTTATTTTTTAGATAAGAATCGCTAATTTGTTTGTTATTACCTGATTTGGTAAGATCATTTGAATTACTAGAAATGATGTTTTTAGAATTATTTTTTATATTAATACCTGATTTGGTAAGATCATTTGAATTACTAGAAATGATGTTTTTAGAATTATATTTTATATTAATATTCGAAATAGGAATAGTATTAGTATCAGTTTGTGCAATAATATCAGATTTGTTAGGATTAATTAGTGTTTTAGTATTTGAAATATCAATTGATTTAGAAAAATTAGTAGGAGGTATAGGAAAAGATAAATCAAGTAAATTTGTTAAATTAGATTTAGTGTTTAAAGAGGATTTGTAATTTAATTTAGAATTTCTTATTGTATAACCTGTATTAGTGTCTTGTAAAACTGTTTCCATATTTTTGTTTAGGTTACCTTTGACCTGAGGCTTACTTAATTCAATAGCTGCACCAATTTTATTCCATATATTGACGTTGCTTGGATGTTGTAAAATTCTCATAGAATAAACAGAACCAGAGATAAGAAAGCATAAATATTTCTTTTTGTTCTTCTTTATACGGTTAGGTGTTAAATTAGTACACACTACCGAACCAATGTTAAATTCTTCTTTTATAAATTGAGTTAACTTATTTTCATCAAACGAGCAAGGAACGCCCTTTACAAAAGTAGACGAATAGTTACTATCTTTGACGATTGATGATTTATTACAATCCATAAGCTTGGTGATTCTTCCACTCCATTCATCATTAGTCCATTGGGTCCCAAATTTATGTAAAATTGCAAAATCTGTTTGCACGCTTTTAACGCAATTTGTAGGAGAATCAAGTGAATTGCCTTATCA
The DNA here is from genome assembly GCA_963082915.1 of Dolichopus griseipennis. Classification (NCBI taxonomy): domain Eukaryota; kingdom Metazoa; phylum Arthropoda; class Insecta; order Diptera; family Dolichopodidae; genus Dolichopus; species Dolichopus griseipennis. The sequence continues at coordinate 274,270,885 of OY720441.1, forward strand.
AAAGTTTGTATTTTACTGCTATATTCGGAATTTTGAGCTAGTGATCTAGATTTATGCAGTTCGGTACAAAAATTATGTAACATATCAACATTAGTGCTGGCATAGTCCTGGTGAACCGTATTAATATGCTTAATAACAGCTGCTTCCATACGTTCAAAATTTTTAGGAACTGCAAAAATTGATGAAGCACTGCTAGAACCAGCTTCTAACGACTTGGAAATATTCTCAAAATTTTTAGTAAATTGAGCAGAAATTTCAGTTAATAACTCAGTTTTTAATTCGTTAAACTCATTATTTGATGTATGATTAGAACCGGTAGATTTCTCCGCATTGTGTTACATAATAAATCAAATGATTTCGCCATATCGTTGAATGATTTGCGATTTGAATCAATTACCAAAATAGCTTTATTTAATAAGCCGGTATTCCTATCGTTCATATCAGCTATGGACTTACTAAGGTTGTCGAACATATGTCTTAAAACTGATTCATGATGCTGACAGTCATCACATATAAACCAATTTTGTAAAGAAGGGTGGTACCAATCCCTACTGGCTCCAATACAAACACCATGTAACTTACGTTTGCAGAACGCTTTACAAACCACAAAATTAGATTTGTTATCAGAAATTGTACAACTAGCAAGATTACATTTGAATTCCATAATAAAGTTTATTTTTAAATTTAACTTAGCAAAAAACCAAAAAGTTATGAATTCAGCAGAAATAAACGAAAAAAATGTTCAAAAAAGTTTTTAAAATGTTTAAAAATTAAATTAAATGCCTTTAAAATTAAGTATCACTTAATAAAAAAAATAATTTCAATGATGTAATATGATACAGTTGGCACAAAAAAAAAGTTTGGAAATATTATCAATATAAAAAAAAAAACTACAAGGCAAATTAAATTAAATGCTTTTAAAATTTAAGTATCACTTTTAATAAAAAAATTCAATAATGTAATGACACAGTTTAAAAGAAAGAATTAGTTAACTTAATTTTTATTTATATTTTATTTTTTTTTTTAGTGATTTTATTTATTATATTAACGAAAATATAATTGCACTGCGGAAATTAATAATTAATAAGTAATAAACTATTAAAATAAAATTAATTAAAGCGCGTGCAGTATATAGGTCAACAAATAAGTTAAGACTTATCTTGGTATGACATTAGATGCGAAGCTTCGCTGGAAAGCCCACATCAAAAACAAGAAAGAAGAGCTACAAATCCGTTATAGGAAAATGTATTGGCTCATAGTAAGTCAAGGTAGAATGACAATACAAAACAAACTTCTGCTCTATAAACAAATATTGAAACCAGTATGGTCATATGGCATCCAGCTATTGGGATGCAGCAAAAAGAGTAATAGATATGTTATTCAGAGGTTCCAGAATAAAGTTCTAAGAAATATTGTGATCGCGCCCTGGTTCATCAGAAACTACGGCCTACATAGAGATATACAAATAGAATTTGTAGACAAAGAAATCCAAAATTTTGCAAGAAGTCACGAAAAAAGACTCCAAAACCATGTAAATGTCGAGGCAGTCCAGCTTTTGGATAATACAAATATAGCCAGACGACTCAAAGGAGTAAAGCCTTTTGAGTTAGTGCAGCTATAATAAGAGAAAGAAACAGTTAGTAAGACATCGCTGAATGGAATCTGCATTTAAAACTAAAATAAAGCCAGAAAAAAAATTGCTCATTAGCCCTATAGGACTAGATCGCAATAGAGGAAGGGTGTGGTTTAGTGGGTAAGAATTCCACACGCAATGGCAAGCTACGGGGCTCATTGTGTCTTTTGAAGATTCCATACCAACCTACGTAAAAATAAAAATATTGAAATAAATAATATGAAAATATTGGAGTTAAAAAAGTTAGTTGTTCGAGAGCTACCCGAAGTTTTGGTCCGATCTTAACCAAAAAAAATAGGGAACCTAGAAATTGATTGAAAAATATTTTGTGAAAATTTCAAAACTGTAGCTCTTTTTTTTGTTTTTGAGTTATCGTGCTGACACACAGACGGACGGACGGACAAACACACATAGCTAGATCGACTCATTTTTCGATTCTAAGCCGATACGTACCCTTGGCACTATATCTAGCTCGTCTAGATCGATGCATTACAAACGGAGGAGCAATTTTAATATACCCGGTGTCATATATGTATGCACGGGTATAAAAAGAGGTTTAATTAACGTTGTAGGTAACGGTCTACGCTTCTTACGGGTACCAAGGACAATAATGAAAGAGACGAAATTCAATTGAAAAAAATTATAATGCACTAATAACAAACGCGAATAAACAAATTTTTATAAATAAAAACTTATTAGATCAAATAAATAATATAACTGACCACATCAATTCCTCACAAAACAAAATATCAAACGGTATTACTAAACTAGAAAATAATATAGAACGAATTGATTCAGATATTAAATTACTTATAATAGAATTAGAAATAAGAGATAATGTAGTGCATTCACTAATTCTACTACAATTATTACAATACCTATATAACTTCACCGTACACATACATTTAATTTATACTAATACAATACCTAGTTAACTTCAACGTATTTTTACATTCTTTCCCACGAACACAATACCTAATTAAAAAGTACGCTAATATACTTTTATAACAATTTAATAAAGATATCTAATTTCACATATACCTTAAGTATATACTAACACATTAATCACATTAATTCTTTAGCAAAAATGCTGATTCTAAACATTTAAATTTAAAACAACAATTAACACCCGTACCATATAATATTATATATTTTTACTGTTTTTTTACATTTATAAAAAAAGTCATTATGAATAGAAATTGCACATTCAGGGAATTCCCTTAAAAAGGTTAAAGAACTGAATGTAGCATATATGTTTAACACATAATTTAATATTTGTCAATTTAAATTATATTTTTAAGAAAATAGCCCATATGGCACTTTTTATTGTGAAATAATATTTTTAATAATGTAAATGTAAATACCTCTACTAAAAAAAAGTAGTGGGGATAAATTTTAAATATTGTATAAATACCTTTGTAAATTTTAAAAAGATAACAATTAAAAGTTTAAGTTTTTAGATAGCTTAACTAAGAAAACAAAAAAAAGGCTTTTAATTTGACTAAGACAGAGTCTCTAAATTGGGTTCAGCCCATAGAGAAATAACCATCACAGTGTGACATAGGGCTTATGGCCCTCAGCACTTTGGTTAAGACAAGTACCGCATAACTACCAGGATAGACATAATAAAGTATCACCAAAATTAAGGATCTAACTTATTACCAATAAATAAAGACCAAATTTATTACAACCTAATTTATTACCACAAATATATTACAATAATATAAAACTACTTACTTACAAAACAAATACCAAATATTAAAGAAAAAATATTATCTAGTAAATTAGAAATTCTATCAAAAAATGTCTTGACAAATGAGACAATTAATAATTTTAATATTACACTAGACAAATTACCGTTTATAAAAAAATAATGTTGTACTTTATGAAAATAAAATTGTATTTATTATCTCAATATCTAATTTTAATACAAATGTATGTTACCAAACCAATATTGTAAAAGCTCCTAAAAAAAATAAGAACTTAAAATAAAATATAAGTAGTAGTAAATATAAGTAAAATAAAATATAAGTATATATAAGTGCCGTATTCCACAATCGACTGTATTGTAAACAAACAATTTTTTTCTTTTTAATTAGTAATTAGGTGATCAAATATTTTTTTTGTTCATATGAATTAAAATAATAACACATAAAATTAAATTATTGGGTAATTATCGAAAAACGCTGATAATGCAAAATCAGCATTTTTCTTTTCTTTTAATAAAGTACTTAAAATAAAAATGTAAATTTAAAAATATCATACTAAGCTAAGAAAATCAGTTTTTTCTGATAACAAGTAATAAACAACTACTTTTTTGAGTTAAAGATTTTTATTATTATTTTTATTTTAAAATTATTTTTTAAAATTCTTTAATATGTTAAAATAAAACCAAAATCTTTAATTCAAAAAAGTAGTTGCTTATTACTTGTTATCAGAACATGTAAAGAAGCAGTCAGTCGACTTAGAAATACCCTACACGTATTTGGTTTAAATGTAATGGGAAGTTCATAAGTCTTTTTAAAACCATAAAAGCTTTTGTTAGTTTGATCGTAAGACATAGCAAACGAAATTAACTTTATAATACTAAAACCATTTCCTAATTAGCAAACCAAAAATATTAAAAATTTTTACTAATTTATCTATTTAAAAATGTTAAACAACAAACAAAGTTGAAGTTCAATTACATAATTACGTATTTAAAACTTTTTATCCAATTCAATAAAATTTTACACACATGCAGCAACTACTTCTTTTCAGGATTTTTAGCTGGAGTGCATTTAGTGTTGAATGATTTAGTACCCTTGCTTAATTATTTCAATTTTAAATAATGTTTAAATCTATTCTCCTAATGTATGAATTTTTTAATGTTTTATATAATTTAACTCAATGTTATTCGAAAGGAATAATAATTTGTAATAATATAAATATAAAAGTTTATATAATTTCATGGTTTTTAATGTTAATTAAAACCATTAATGCTTTCATTAGTTTTTATCACAAAATTTAATAATCAAAATATGCAATAAACGTATTTTTAAAATACAATGACAAATTTAGAACTTTTCATATAATTAATTTCAATATAACAAGTAAAGAAACAGTCAGTCGGTGAAACTGACTTAGAAATACCCTACATTACTACTACTATTTGGTTCAAATTTAATGAGATATCCATAAGTCATTTTAACACCATAAAAGCTGTTATTAATTTGATCGTAAGGCATAGCTAACCAAATTAACTTTATAATACTAAAAACATTTTCTAACTAGACAATCTATTAAAAAATATTACAAATTCTTATTAATTTATCTATTTAAAAATATTAAAAAAAAAAAAACTTGAAATAAATGAAAATATATTTATTTCAATTCAATTACAAGAGTGAACAAATTTGAATTATTAAATTTTGTGATAAAAACTACTACTACTACTACTAATTTCTATAGCTCCTAGTGGAGCAAAGAGCCTTAACAAAATCCTTTCATTCAGTACGGTTCTGTGCGATCATTTTTATTTCACCCCATGTTTTTCTTGATTTGGTAATTTCGGAGTGAATTGTTCTTTTCCACGAGTTTTTCGGACGCCCGCGTTTTCTTGCACCTTGCGGGTTCCAATCAAGCGCTTGCCTGCAGATTTTGGACTGATCTTTTCTGAGTGTATGACCAATCCATTTCCATTTTCTTGTCAAAATCGCCTCTGCTATAGGTACTTGATTGCATCTAGCATGTAATTCCTCGTTCCTAATTCTGTTTGGCCACCATATTTTCAGAGTTCGACAGAGACAGGTGTTAACGAAGCTTTGAATTTTGCTGGTAAGTTCCTCCGTTACTAACCACGTTTCGCAACCGTATAACAGAACAGATTTATGGAAGGATTTAATTTTTGTTTCCTTAGAGATGATTGCAGACTTCCAGGTTTTTCGAAGTTGTGCAAACACTTGTTTAGCTTTATTTATTCTAGCGGTCATATCTGCTTTTGCTCCTCCCTCAGGCGTTATTACGCTACCAAGGTAACAAAAGTTGGTAACATTAGATATTTCTTCATCATATAACATCAAATTGTTTACATTAGGTGAGTTTACTTTCATTGCCTTTGTTTTCTTTACATTGACTTTTAGTCCGCGCAGTTCAGACTCTTGTGCCAAATCGTTCGATTTTTCCTGCAGATCGGTATTTCTAGTTGATAGTAGGCATATATCGTCCGCCTAGTCAAGATCTTCTAGATGTTCCCCGAAATTCCAAAATATGCCTCGGTTTAAATCGTCAATGGCAGCACTTAGTATGTCATCGAGCACAATTAAAAATAGAATTGGTGACAGCAGGCAACCCTGTCGGACTCCACAATCAATATTTATCGGCTCAGATAGTTGACCTTGATGTAGAATCCTGCATTTAAATCCTTCGTACTGTGCTCGGATAAGCCGTATCAACTTCATTGGCACTCCTCTAATTTTAAGCGAGTCCCATATATATTCTTGATGTATAGTATCAAATGCAGACTTGAAGTCTACGAAGGCTAGTTTTAATGTGGATTGCCATTCATTCACCTGTTCTATGATTATTCGGAGTGTATTGATTTGATCCACGCATGATCTATTAGGGCGAAATCCAGATTGCTGTTTTCGGATTGTTTCATCTAGTTTAGTGTTGATTCTGTTCAACAGTATTTTTGAGAGAACTTTTGACGGAATAGATACTAGTGTTATCCCTCTATAGTTATCACAGATGGACAGGTTACATTTTTTAGGTAATTTTATTAAAATTCCTTCAAGCCAGTCTTTAGGTACCGACTCTGTTTGCCATATTTTTTGAAAAATTAGATGTAGCATACGTGCTGTTAGATTTGGGTCTGCCTTTAACATTTCTGCGGTAATTTGATCAAAACCTGGTGATTTATTGGATTTCATCGTTTTCACTGCTGTTTTTATTTCTTCAATATTGGGAGGGTATGTATTTAAATTGGATCCCCTTTGTGCTGCTGTTAATATTTCATTATTATTTTCAGAGAATGCCAGTTGACTGTGAGATTTATAGCACTCACTGAAGTGTTCATGCCATTTTTGCAACTGTTCTGTTCGATTTGTGATACTAATTCCATTTTTACTTAGTATTGGACGGTTATTACTTAATTTAGCTCCTGATAGTTTACGATTGGTATCGTATAGTAGCTTAATATTATTTGTTGCAGCTGCTTTTTCGGCTTGGCTAGCTAGTTCGTTTACCCAATTTCGCTTGTCTCTTCTGCAGGACTTTTTCATAAAAAACTAATCAAAGCATAATATATTTAATAATCCAAATTTTTCAAAATTGCAATTATTTTAAAAGGTTAGTTTATGTTCCTATTAGAAAAGCTTATAAACGCAAAATATGCAAGAAATGTATTTCTAAAATACAATTAAAAATTTAGACGTTTTCATATAATTCAATTAAATATAAAAATAAAATTTACATAAATGCAGCAAGTACCTTTGAACATAGCTTAAGTATACATGTCTTAATAGTACATACAATTCAATAGTAGTACACAATGTCTTAATTATATATAACCAATGGTAATAATTCAATTAAATATATGATATAGTAAAAATTAACAAAAAAAAAATTTAATTTTCATAAAATATTATTTTGTTTTTAATTTATAAAATATTATACATAATATGTTTTATGGTAAAATTCTTAGCCTTTTAAAAATATAAAAGTGTTAACCGCATTTGGAGATTTTAAGGTTTTTGAAATCGGAATCATGCTCGTTTGGCCTAAATTCGATGAAAAAGTTCCGAACTCATGGTCGGACTTTGCCTATACGCAGTTCACGCCGTTCTTTCAATACCAGTGAACCCTTGTACACAATTGGAACGTTCTATCTTAATTTAAAGCTACTTTTTTATTAATTTCAATGACATGCTTCAAGGTCTTCAGAAATGTGTGGCTGGTTCCCGACCCACTACTCCAATTGGTCCTAAATTTCCAGAACTCTAAGGAGATAGTAAGCGGCACATTGATACCAAATTTAAAGGTTTTATCTTCATTGGTTTCGGAATTATGCTGGTTGGGCCTAAATTTGATCAAATATTTAATAATTCAAATTAGAATCCGAACACATGGTCCGATCTCGACCCCACGCAGTCTCCCCACAGTCTAATTACTAGTAACCTACACCACAAAATTCATGGTTGTAGCGCCATTAGTAGAGTTATGCTTATTGTTTTTATATGTTCGTTGGCTCTTAGAACAATTAAAAGATCCAGAATCCGAACCCATGGGCCGATTTCGCCCATATTCAATCCCCGCCGTACCCAAGTCCGAGTAACCTACAGTTAAAATATCATCAATATAGCTCCATTATTTTTTGAGTTATCGTGCCTACGGACGGACGGACATGGCTATATCGACTCAGGAGGTCACGCTGATCACAAATATATGTACTTTTCCATATCTAGCTCGCTTCCTTTAGGTGCTTGCAAACACCATACCAAAGTTAATATACCCTTTTACCTATTCTATAGGTGTAGGGTACAAAAATTGTTTGTTTAAAATACTCTCGATTGTGAAATAAGGCACTTAAGTTCAAGTGGGTTTAAAAAAAAAAATGAAAATGAAAATATTAAAGTAATTAAAATTTAGATTATTTTTTTATTTTAGAGGAATGCAGTTTTATGTCCCTGTTGAGTAATTCCATCCCTTTGTACAATAATATTTGGTACAATAGGGGTGGATTTATCAGCAGGGAATGGACTCCCGGTGGACGTCATTTAAATTAAAGCTTACCTTTAGTACAGTAAACTTGAATCGCGATTTCAAACGGATTCCAATGAAAATGATCACTTTTATTATTATAAAGAAAAATGAATCCGTAATTACGCTGGTATACCATTTCCGTGTATTATAAAATTAATTTCTTCAATGTGTCTGATATTATTTTTATTTTTATTAGGGACTTTTACAATATTAGTTTTGTAACATACATCTGTAGTAAAATTAGGTATTGAGATAATAAATACAATTTTATTTTCATAAAGTACAGCATTATTTTTTAGAAACGCTAATTTTTCTAGTGTACTCATAATATTAAAATTATTAATTTCCTCATTTTTCAAGATATTTTTTGGTAGAATTTCTAATTTACTAGATAATATTATTTCTTTAATATTTGATATTTGTTTTGTAAGTAGTTTTATGTTATCTCTTATTTCTAAATCTATTCTAAGTAATTTAATATCTCAATCAATTCAATCTATATTATTTTGTAGTTTAGTAATTTCTTTTGATATTTTGTTTTGTGAGGAATTGATGTGGTCAGTTATATTATTTATTTGATCTGATAAGTTTTTATTTATAAAAATTTGTTTATTCGCGTTTGTTATTAGTGTATTATTATTTTTTTCAATTACTTTAAGATGTTCTTGATTTTCGTCTCTGTCATTATTGTCCATGGTAACCGTAAGAAAGCATAGACCGTTACCTACAACGTTAATTAAACCTCTTTTTTGTATATGATGTGGGATTATGCTATTAAAGTTATCTTGTAAATGTTTTAAATCATGTAATAGGTTAATAGAAATTTCATTTTTGTTTTGTAAGTGTGTGATTTTATTAATAGCTACTTCGTACAGGTCTAAATTGATAATATGCATTACTTTCTTATAATTGTAGATGATATTTATTTTAGAGTCTTGTGCGAGACCCGTTCTCTGTTTGTAGTTTATTAATTTCGATATAAGAACATGTAATTACGTTAACAAGACAAAGTATAAGCATGCTGATGAAAATAGTTCCTAAAGTAGTAATAAAGTAAATAATTTCAGTTTTACCGATTGTTCATAATTCATAATCATTATTATTGTTATTATTTCGTTAGTAGAGCAAAAAAGAGAATAGAAATGTTAAATGTGTGTGTCAAAGTGTAATTGTGATTATTTGCTAAATGATGGATAAAGTAATCAAAAATGTTATCTTAAAATAGGTAAAGTATCAGATTGACTTAACTTAATTTTTATTTCTACTTTTGTTCAATTATTATTAGTTAATTCATTTAAACTATTTATATAAAATAAAAATTATTTAAACAATTAGTTTATATCATACATTAGTTCAGTTTTCGTATTTAAATTTCTTCTAAAATTGGCTTATATATCTAGGTAAATTTTCAATAATTTGAAAATGATTATCAGTTTAATTTTTATCTCAGTTTTTTTATAATATGGTTGAAGTTTGCTGACCAGGTTAAGTTTTAAATAATTTGATGCTTTTTTTTTTCTGTTTATATTAAGTTTTTTTTATTTTTTTTTGTTTTAGATTTTATTAATTCTGGTTGGATAGTACGATATTGAGCCAATGAAATGGTGCCATTAACTATTGCCTATGTTAATTAAGGTTTTAACAGCTTTGACAACAGGAACTTCATCTGTTGGTAAGCCTTCTTCTTTTTCAATTACTTGTAAATGTTCATTTAGTATATTGTGGAATCTTTCTATATCCGCATAGTGAAGTGGATGTCAATTCCTTCATTATTAAAGTAATTTTTAAAATTTAGGCTATTAAAACCTTTTTCTATATCAGTGACTATTCTTTTAGGTTTACCAAGAGAAGCAAGATATTTCATAAGTCCAGTTTTTAGGTCAGACCAGTTCCTTGACTTAGTAGGATAAACTTGCGCATGTTTTGAAAATTTATCTAAAAAGTTAAGATATGGGTTGCCTTTGTTTTTGAACCCAATGTCCGTGTGAACTATTTTTAAGGTTTACTGGCAATTTAGAGGATTACGTTCGTATTTTGCAGAATTGCAGATGTGACAATTGTTTATGACTCTTTGAATTTCTTTTTTAAATTTAGGAAAATAATATTTCTTTTTTAAATTTAGATAAACGACATTGATACCTCTGTGGTTTGTTTCTACATGTTGGTCAAGAATGAGTTCTTGTAATTCTAGACAATATAAAATATCGTCAAGTAAGAGCGAGTATTTATTTAATTTTAATAACTTATTTTTTGAGAAATATATTAAATATGTATTTTGGAAAGCACAATAAATTTTAATATCTTCAATCATATCTTCATACTATACCTTTATTAGGAATATGATTTTTAAAGATCTCTAAGAAGAACTTTTCATTTGGATCTGGGTGTGTAAAAATTTTTCGTTTTCTATTGTGGATATTTAGTAAATTGAAGTTTTGTGGTGAACTTCTTTTAATAATAATTTTGCGTTTTATAGAAATTTATTGGTGATTCTGATATTGGAATGTACTCAGAGTTATCTTCATTTGCTGAGTGAATGGTAGCATCGGTTGAACGAATTTCGTCAATATATATTTTCAATAGGATTTGCAACAGCATTAATCGTAGAGTGTGTTTCATCAATATCCATTTCATTAACAATTTTTATAGATAATGCGTCAGCGATTTTGTTTTCCTTTCCCGCAAGGTATTCGATATCAAAATTTAATTCTTCTAGTTTGATTTACCATTTTTGCAATTTTGAATCAGGTTCTTTCAGTGAATTTGTTCTGATATTGAATTTGCGACCAAAGATATAGGGGAAAGAAAATATAGAAAATATTTAGTTGCCCAGACAATCGCGAGTAATTCATTTTCGATTGTGGAATACTTACACTCATGTTTATTGAGTGTACGTGAAACGTAACAAACTAGGTTGTTATTCTGCGATAGAACAGCACCGATCGCGAAATTACTTGCATCTGTAGTAAGTAAAAAGTTTTTTGAAAAATCGGGATAAACTAATATTGGATCTGTGGTAATTAAGAATTTTAATTTTTCAAATGCTTCTTTATATTCAGTAATTGTGATGTTAATATTTTTTCCTTTTTTTAGACAAGTTGCTAGCGGTTTTGAAATTTTTGCGAAATCTCTAATAAATTTTCTGTAATACCTAACTAATCCTAAAAAACTTTTGATTTGTTTCTGTGTTTTGGGTATTGGAAATTTTGTTATGACCTCTATTTTATTTGGATTAGGTTCAATACCTTTTGTCGTGATAGTATGACCAAGAAATTGAGTTTCTTGCGTCATAGATTCACTTTTATCCAATTGTATTTTAAGGTTTTTTTTTTTCCTTATTCTTCTGCCCTTGGGAGCATAGGGCTTTCACAAAGCTTCTGAATCTGACTCTATTTTGGGCCAGTTGTTTAATCTCTGACCATGTTTTTCCACTGCTTTCTAGCTCTTTCTGGACTGATCTACGCCATGTTTCACGCGGTCTACCTATATTTTTCTTTTACCCTGCGGGTTCCACTCCAGAGCTTGCCGTTCTATGTTGTTTATAGGCCTTCTAAGAGTGTGCCCTACCCATTTCCACTTTTTTTCCTTTATTTGTTTATTTATGGGTTCTTGTTTCGTTATTTCTCAGAGTTCTGTGTTTCTAATTCTTCTGGGCCAGAATATCCTGCATATTATTCGTAGGCAGTTATTAATGAAGACCTGGATTTTGTTTATGTATGATTTCTTAACCAGCCATGTTTCACTGCCATGTTTATTCCTCTTGCTGTGGTTATTGCTCTTTTTATACCCTACACCTATAGAATAGGTAAAGGGGTATATTAACTTTGGTATGGTGTTTGTAACCACCTAAAGGAAGCGAGCTAGATATGGAAAAGTATATATATTTGTGATCAGCGTGACCGCCTTAGTCGATATAGCCATGTCCGTCCGTCCGTCCGTAGGCACGATAACTCAAAAAATAATGGAGCTATCTTGATGAAATTTTAACTGTAGGTTACTAGGACTGAAAGTACGGCGGGGATTGCATATGGGCAAAATCGGCCCATGGGTTCGGATTCTGGACCTTTTGATCGGTTTCAGGGCTAACGAACAAATATAAAAAATCACGATAACTCAACAACTAATGACGCTATCTTCATCAAATTTGTGCTGTAGGTTACTAGTAATGAAACTACTTCGGGAATTGCGTAAGGTCGGGATTGGACCATGGGTTCGGACCCTAGAACTTTTTGATCGAATTTAGGCCAAACGAACATAATTCCGAAACCAATGAAGATAGAACCTCCAAATTTAGTATCAGGGTGTCCCTTCCTATTTCCTAAGTGTCTTGTGAATTTGGGTCCCATTGGAGTAGTGGGTCGGGGACCAGCCACACATTTCCGAAGACCTTAAAGCATATCTTTAAAATTAATAAAGATAACAACTTGAAAAAATGTAGAAGCTTCCAATTTGCCACAAGGGTGTTCTTTACTATCTCTTGCGTGTTCCCTTAATTTGGGATCAATTGGAGAGGTGGTTCAGTACCCCTCTCAGACCTCCCAAGTTTTAAAAGCTTATAATCGAAATTACTAAAAATAGTTACTTAAAATTAGGATAGAACGTTCAAATTGTGTACAAGGGTTAACTAGTACTATAAGTACAGCGCGGACTTTATAAGGGCGAAATCAGCCCAACGGTTTGGATTCCGGACCTTTTAATCGATGTCAGGGCTAAGGAACATATATAAAAAATCACGATAACTCAACAACTAATGAGGCTATCTTCATGAAATTTGTGCTGTAGGTTATTGGCAGCGAAACTACGGCGGTGATTACGTACGGTGAGGATTGGACAATGGGTTCGGAACTTAGAACTTTTTGATCGAATTTAGGCCAAACGAGCATAATTCCGAAACCAATGAAGATAGAACCTCCAAATTTGGTATCAGGGTGTCCCTTCCTATTTCGTAAGTGTCTTTGAAATTTGGGCCCCATTGGAGTAGTGGATCGGGGACCAGCCACTCAGTTCTTAGGCCCTTAAAGCATATTTTCGAAATTAATAAAGATAGTAACTTGAAACAAATGTAGAAGCTTCCAATTTGCCACAAGGGTGTTCTTTACTATTTCTTGCGTGCCCCCCTAATTTAAGATGAATTGGAGTGGTGGTTCAGAACCTCTCTTAGACCCCCCAATGTGTAAAAGCTTATCATCGAAATTAATAAAACTAGTAACTTAAAATTAAGATAGAGCGTTCCAATTGTGTACAAGGGTTAACTAGTATTGAAAGTATGACGGGACTGCATATGGGCGAAATCGTACCATAATTTCGGGTCCTGGAACCCTTGAAAAGTTCAAGGACTAACAAACATATATCTTACAAACACCGTAACTCAAAAAATAATGCCGGTATTTTGATGAAATTTAGCAGTAGGTTACTAGTAATGAAAGTACCATGGGAATTGCCTGTGGTCGAGTTTAATTTCGAAGCCAAAGAATATATTTCCTATGTCCTATGTGTCTCCGAAATATAGACTTAATTGTAGTGGTTCAGCTATGTTCAATGGTACTTGCTGCATTTATGTAAAATTTATTTTTATATTTAAATGAATTATATGAAAAGGTGTAAACTTTTAATTGTATTTTAGAAATACATTTATTGCATATTTTGCGTATATAAGCTTTTCTATTAGGTATATAAACTAACCATTTAAAATAATTGCAATTTTTAAAAATTTGGATTATTAAATATATTATGCTTTGACTATCTTTTTATCACAAAATTTAATAATTAGAATTTTTTCATTTTGTAATTGAATTGGAATAAATATATTTTCATTTATTTCAAGTTTTTTTGTTTTTTAATATTTTTAAATAGATAAATTAGTAATAATTTGTAATATTTTTTAATAGATAGTGTAATTAGAAAATGTTTTTAGTATTATAAAGTTAATTTGGTTAACTATGTCTTACGATCAAATTAATAACAGCTTCTATGGTGTTAAAATGACTTATGGATATGTCTTTAAATTTGAACCAAATAGGTGTAGGGTATTTCTAAGTCGGTTGCACCGACTGAGTGTTTCTTTACTTGTTATTACTACATCAAGTACCGAATTGAACAGGAGGGGGGATAGTGCGCAGCCTTGTTTGACTCCTGTTCTTAATTTTATTGCGCTGCTCATGTAGCCTTTGTGTAGTACTGACAATTCTGCATCTTCGTATAGAGCTTTGATAATTTGGACTAGCTTGTGGGGTATTCCTTTGTACAGTAGAGACTGCCATATTGCTTCCCGGTTTATTGTATCAAAGGCTCTTTCAAAGTCAATGAAGGTGATGTATAACGGCGAGTTCTATTCGACTGACTGTTCTATAATTATCCTTAGGGTGTTGGAATGGTCGATGCATCCTCGTCCTGTTCTGAACCCAGCCTGTTCTTCTCTCAGTTGCTCATCGATTATATTTTCAATTCTGGAGTGAATAATGAGTACCAGTATTTTTGTGACTGAGTTTAGTATCGTGATGCCTCTCCAGTTTTTACATTCGGTAAGATCACCTTTCTTTGGTAGTTTTACTATGATCCCTTTCTTCCAGCTTGTTGGGATATTTTCTGTATTCCAGATTTCAGTCAGAATTGGGTATATTATGTTTGCTGTGATACTGGGATTTGCTTTCAGTAGTTCAGCTGGGATTCCGTCAGAACCTTCAGCCTTATTGGTTTTTAGTTTGTTTATGGCATCTATAATGCTAGGTGGAGTCCTGACTAATTCTAAGGTTCCAATTGCTGTAGATTTCTTGCCGGGATTGATACTGTTGGATGTTGTTATTGTTATTGACTTCCACAAAGTACTCCTGCCACCTACATAGTTGTTCTTGCGTGGATGTCAGTGTTTTGCCTTCTTTGTTTTTAATTGGAAGGTTTTGCCCTCCTTTTGCTTTATTTGACAGTACTCTGATTTTGTTGTAAAGTGTGCGCATGTTGTTTTGTTCTGCTGCCCTTTGTGCTTCTGTGGCTATATTGTTGTAATATTGTCGCTTGTCTCTTCTCGCAGATTTTTTCACATCTTTTGCTTTATGTTTATACTGCAACTTCAGCTCATTGTTGTTTGGATTTAACAATAGACTTGTTCTTAGTTGTATTTTAAGGTTAGCGTTGTTTAATTTATCTACCGTTTTTTTTAAGTTGTGAAAATGTTACTCTTTACTTGTACTAAAGATAATAATATCATCTAGATATACATAGCAATATTTACCTATAAATTCTTTAAGTACCGAATTCATTTAACGCTGGAATGTTGCAAGAGCGCTTTTAAAGCCAAATGGCATCCTAACAAATTCATAGTGCTCATTATAGGTACTGAATGCGGTTTTCTTTACATCTTCTGGCGCGACTTCTAAATTGATAGAAAACTTTGGCAAGATCGAGCGTAGTGAAGTACATAGCCCGACCTAATTTGTCTAAATACCTTCCATATTAGGAATAAGATATTTGTCATCGATAGTGATATTGTTCAGTTTCCGATAATCGATTACGATGCGCCACTTTTGCTTTTGTGATGCATCCAATTTTTTTGGAACAACCCATGTGGGTGCAGAATAAGGGGAATCGCTATTTCTAATTATACCTTGTTGAAGCATTTCTTCAATTTGATTGTTTAGTTAATGTTATTTTGATTAAAGCTCTCGTTTTGATATGAATTATTTCTATTGTAAAAGTCGGCGCCGTGAAATAACGCCATACGAAACAAAGCCATAATGATTTTATTTCGCTATTGAATGTGAAATAAACCCATATCGCACATTTTTTCGCGTATGGCTTTATTTCCAATTCAAATACGAAATAAAACCGTATCATTTTTTTAAAATTTTACGAAATAAATCCAGTAAAATTGATACCAATTTTTGTTATACCCTACAACTATAGAATAGGTAAAGGGGTATATTAACTTTGGTATGGTGTTTGTAACCACCCAAAGGAAGCGAGCTAGATATGGAAAAGTATATATATTTGTGATCAGCGTGACCGCCTGAGTTGATATAGCCATGTCCGTCCGTCCGTCCGTCCGTAGGCACGATAACTCAAAAAATAATGGAGCTATCTTGATGAAATTTTAACTGTAGGTTACTAGGCCTGAAAGTACGGCGGGGATTGCATATGGGCGAAATCGGCCAATGGGTTCGGATTCTGGACCTTTTAATCGGTTTCAGGGCTAACGAACAAATATAAAAAATCACGATAACTCAACAACTAATGACGCTATCTTCATTAAATTTGTGCTGTAGGTTACTAGTAATGAAGCTACTTCGGGAATTGCGAAGGTTGAATAAGGTAGGGATTGGACCATGAGTTCGGAACTTAGAACTTTTTGATCGAATTTAGGCCAAACGACCATAATTCCGAAACCAATGAAGATAGAACCTCCAAATTTGGTATCAGGGTGTCCCTTCCTATTTCGTAAGTGTCTTTGAAATTTGGGCCCCATTGGAGTAGTGGGTCGGGGACCAGCCACTCAGTTCCGAGGACCTTAAAGCATATTTTCGAAATTAATAAATATAGTAACTTGAAACAAATGTTGAAGCTTCAAATTTGGCCCAGGGTGTTCTTTACTATTTCTTGCGAGCCCCCCTAATTTGGGATCAATTGGAGTGGTGGTTCACAACCTATCTTAGACCCCCCAATGTGTAAAAGCTTATCATCCAAATTAATAAAACTAGTAACTTAAAATTAAGATAGAACGTTCCAATTGTGTACAAGGGTTAACTAGTATTGAAAGTATGACGGGACTGCATATGGGCGAAATCGTACCATAATTTCGGGTTCTGGAACCCTTGAAAAGTTCAAGGACTAACAAACATATATCTTAAAAACACCATAACTCAAAAAATAATGCCGGTATTTTGATGAAATTTAACGCTAGGTTACTAGTAATGAAAGTACCATGGGAATTGGTTGTGGTCGAGTTTAATTTCCAAGCCAAAGAATATATTTCCTATGTCCTATGTGTCTCCGAAATCTAGACTTAATTGTAGTGGTTCAGCTATGTTCAAAGGTACTTCCTGCATTTATTTAAAATTTATTTTTATATTTAAATGAATTATATGAAAAGGTCTAAATTTGTAATTGTATTTTAGAAATACATTTATTGCATATTTTGCGTTTATAAGCTTTTCTATTAGGTATATAAACTAACCATTTAAAATAATTTCAATTTTTAAAAATTTGGATTATTAAATATATTATGCTTCGATTATCTTTTTATCACAAAATTTAATAATTAGAATTTTTTCATTTTGTAATTGAATTGGAAAAAATATATTTTCATTTATTTCAAGTTTGTTTGTTTTTTAATATTTTTAAATAGATAAATTAGTAAGAATTTGTAGTATTTTTTAATAGATAGTGTAATTAGGAAATGTTTTTAGTATTATAAAGTTGATTTGGTTAGCTATGTCTTACGATCAAATCAATAACAGCTTTTATGGTGTTAAAATGACTTATGGATATGTCCTTAAATTTGAACCAAATAGGTGTAGGGTATTTCTAAGTCGGTTGCACCGACTGACTGTTGCTTTACTTGTTTTATAGTAAACAAAGTGAAAAAAAAGGAATTGATAAATAAGTGTAAATTTTTAATAAACTGGAATAACATATGTTAAAAAATATTATATTTTTATTAAGAAGGCTGACACCGCCGAACCCCCCCTAACTCAATTATTGAAGATAGATTCTGCATTCATACCTATTTTACTCGAAAAATAATACCAATCAGTATCTCACACGTACATGTAATAAATATTCTGTAAAAGGGAGCAATCCCAATTTTGAATCCTACTCCTAATCACTCCTAATTCAGAATCTCACAAATACATATATATCAATATTCTGGAAAAAGCGCATAACATTTATTTTGAATTAAAATTTAAAACTCCTTGATAACTGTTTCAATAACAAAGTGATTAAACAGTGGAAGCTGCCGCCTCCAACACCCGCTAATCATAAATTGAAACACTGATATTATACTGAAATCTTGAATTTGTAACCAATGTTGTAAAAACAAGGAAAAACGAGGAAGAGCGTAGTAGAGTAGACTGTGTCAACTCTGGGATACCCGTATGACCGTTATATAAACATTATATCATTATTATTGTAAACATTAATTACTTTTGGCAAAATTTCACACATACCAGCTTTATTAGGTGAAATATAATGCTCATATAAAAGAAGGAGTTGTATGGCAGCTACTCGAACCCTCTGCAGTAGACCAACCAAATTTTGCAGTAACTTTGGCCATTACACTAAACTATTTTTGGCAAAATTTCAGACACCCAACTTCAATAGGTATAGAATAATGCTCATATAAAATAAGAAGTTGTATGGCAGTTACTCGAACCCTTCGCAGTAGACCAATCAAATTTTACAGTAACTTTGGCCATTATACTAAACTATTTTTAGCAAAATTTCAGACACCCAGCTTTATTAGGTGGATAGTAATGCTCATACAAAATAAGAAGTTGTATGGCAGCTACTCGAACCCACTCCACTATACCAACCAAATTTTGCAAAAACTTTGGCCATAAAACTAGACTACTTTTGCCAAAATTTCAGACACGTAGCTGTAATAGGTACAGAGAAATACTCATATAAAAAAAGAAGTTGTATGGCAGCCACCCGAACCCATGGACCAAAATGGCTGGATTTAAATAGCGATGACGGCTATTGCAAAAATACTAATTTGCGAAAATTTCAAGATCCTAGCTCCTTTAGTTTTTGAGTTATCGTGCGGACGGACGGACGGACAGACGGACGGACATACATAGCTAAATCGATTTTTTTTTCGATTCTGATCCGATCCATACACTTGAGTCTATATCTACTATCTACTATATCCATCGAAGATGTGGTAGACCTCTTCTGCGCCTACCCTCCGTATTGAAGTCAAAAATTGGTCTTGCTGGAGCATCATCGTTCACCCTTACTACATTACCAAACCAGCGTAATCGTTGGATTTTAATCCATGTTACGAGATCAGTATCTTCGTTCAGCGAATACAGCTTGCCATGGTGTTGTTGCCTACCAACTCCATTGACGTTAATTGGACTAAAAATTTTACGTAGAATCTTCCTTTCAAAAGACCCTATCAGAATTTCATCGTAGTTGGATATGGTCCATCATTCTGTACAAGCTATGTTCATCCTGTAGAGATTAACGAGTTTTGCAGGGGATACTACCATTGCTTGTAGGAGCTCGTCTCTCCCTACTGAATCATACGTAGCCTTGAAATCAATGAACTGATTATGTGTATTGACATTGAATTCATTGCGCTTCTCTAGAATCTTTCTTAGTGTGAAGATCTAGTCAGCTGTTGATTTACCAGACAGGATCAAGTACGCCACATTTAAGAGACTTATTCCTCGGTAGTTAGAGCATTCTAGCCGGTTTAGAGAATCGAAGGGTCATTTATATAGTGGTCTTACAACCAATTTTATTTTTACATAAATTTCATCTTCAAATAGACCTAATACTTTATTTTTTAGCTTAGGAAAGTTATATGGGTTATCTTTTGCTTAATGTTATAACAACGCTCACTCCACTCAGCCTAGTTGAGTTAGCCATATGGCTTATAGAAAACCGTTTATGATACGCTCATCACATTTATAGAACCGTATTCCACCAAATGTGTTCCTCAAAGTTGATAATGTATATATGTACGATTTAGCCAAATTTAAGAAGACCATTAACATTTTTCTTGTAAATATCCCATCCAATTTTCCTCGTCCCCCTAATCAAGAAATCCTCAATAATTTTAATAATAATACTTTAATAAAAATAATTTAATAACAACAATTGAATAATAATAATTTAATAACAATAATTTAATAATAATACTTTAATAATAATTATCCAATAACAATAATTTAATAATAATTATAATAATAATAATTATTACAATAATAATATAATAATAATAAGAAAAATTATAAGAATAATAATAAGAATAATAAAAATATTAAGAATGATAATAATTTAATACATAATATTTACTAATAATAATTCAATAATAGTAATTTAAAACAAGTTAAGAAACAGTCAGTCTGAAACATAAACAGTCTCAAACAGACACAGTTAAGAAAGAGTGCAACCGACCTAGAAATACCCTACACTTATTTGGTTCAAATTTAATCAGAAGTCCATAAGTCATTTTAAAATCATAAAAATTTTTATTAGTTTAATCGTAAAACCTATCTAACTAAATTAACTTTATAATACTAAAAACATTTTCTAGTTGTTTTATCTCATCATCATCATCTTTTAGCGTTACAACTCCTGGTGAGTTTTAGCCTTCTTCACTATCTTCCTCCATTCATCTCTGTTTCTCGCAGTGGTTTTCTTCAGTTTATTTCCCCTAGTTTTCTGGTATCGTCTTCAATGTTATTTTCCCATCTGCTTCTACGCCTACCTCTTGCTCTGTTAAGCAATGGTCTAGCATTGTAAATTTTGTACTGTGCTCTATTTTCCGCCATTCTGATGACATGCCCCGCCCAACTTAATCTACTGGACTTTATATGTTTTACAATGTCCTCGTTCTCTGCTAGCGCATATAATTCCGAATTGTGCCTTCTACGGTATTCGCCGTTTTCATTTCGTATTGGACCATAAATAGTTCTAAATATCTTTCTTTCAAATATTCTTAACACTTCTTCTTCATTTCTATTCATGGTCCATGTTTCACTTCCATAAGTTGCTACTGGGCGTATGATGGTTTTGTATATTTGCAATTTTGCTCTTCTTGTTATTAGCTTGGATGTCATCAGCTTCTTATGAGAGTAGTAACATTTGTTTGTTGCCTGTATTCGGTCTTGTACGCAGGCTTGGCTACTGTTATTGTTTGTTAATATTATGCCAAGATATTTGTAGCTATTAACACCTTCAATTTCATCTTGTTCGATTTTTATATTTTGCGGAAGTCTTCTTTCTTCATTTCTTGACATTTTTAGGTATTTAGTTTTAGCTATATTTATATTTAAGCCTATTTTACGCGATTTTTCTTTGATTAATTTAAATATATCTGCCATTTTATTATAAGCTTTGGCAATAATCAAAATATCATCTGCGTACACTATAATCTGATACTCTCTCATGAATATATTACCTCCCAAATCCATGTTACCTATTGCATATTCCAGAAGCATATTAAAAATTATTGCTGAAAGAGCGTCCCCTTGTCGTACACCGCTTGTACTAATAAATTCTTCTGATGTAGAGTCCTGTATTAATACCTTATTCATGGAATTTTGCATTGTCATCATTACAAGACCAGTCAACTTCGTGGACACGCCCAGTTTCAGTAAAGTCTTCTGAATTTCTTTTCTATTAATGCTATCGAATGCTTGCTTGAAGTCTATAAATATCATATGCAAATCTACATTATACTCGTAGCATTTCTCCATGATTTGTTTAACCAGAAATGCTTGATCTATTGTCGATCTGCCATTTCTAAAACCACACTGGTACTCTCCGACTTGCTCTTCATATATTGGTTTTAATCTCTCATATAAAACATTTGACATAACGTTATATGCACAATTTAGCAGCGTTATTCCCCTGTAATTTTGACAGTTTAACTTGTTCCCCTTCTTGTGTATGGGGCATATTAATCCTACACTCCATTTTTTAGGCATAGCTTTATTGCGCCATATTTCAACAATTAATCTGTGAATTCTATCATGTAAAAATTCCCCGCCATTTTGTAATAATTCCGCTGTTATTTGGTCATCACCCGGGGTTTTGTTACGCTTGAGTTTTTTTTATTGCTTCACTAATTTCTTCTGCTGATGGTGGTATGTCTTTAGGTTCCACGTTGTACATTATACCATTGTTAATTTCTGCACTTATATGGTTTATATTTAACAGATCTTTGAAGTATTCGGACCATCTATTTAAAACCTCGTTTTCTTCTGACAATATTTTATTGTCTTTGTCTATGCAAGCTACTAACCTTGGTTGAAAGCCTCTGGTTTCTTTCTTTATTTTTTCGTAAAACCGTTTTACATTGTTTTGATCTTGCTCATTCTGGATTTCAATTATTTTGTTTCTCATCATTAATTTCTTTTTCCTACGACAGATTTTTGTAGATATTCTTCTTTTTTCGATGTATTGCATTCTATTTGCTCTTGTGTTATTCTGTAATGTCTTTTCTCTAGCTTTATTCTTCTCTTCTATTGCTAGTACACATTCTTCATCAAACCATTCAGAATTTCTTTCAGGTCGCTTTCTTCCTATAACTTCTCTCGCTGCGGTAATTAAACTTTCTTCTATTTGCGACCATTTTCCATCTATAATTTCATTTGCACCTTCTAGGGACTCTATTTTTGTTCTTATTGCACTTTGGTATTGTTCTTTTAAATCAGTTTCCTTAAACTTTTCATTATCCCATTTCACTCTTTTAACTCCACCCTTTTTTGCAATATTTGATATTCTTTGCCTTATTTTTGCAACAACAAGGAAATGATCGCTGTCGCAATTGGCTCCGCGGCATGTTGTGATGTTTATTATTGATGTTGCCCATCTTTTTGACACTAGTACATTGTCAATTTGATTTACTTCGTTTGTTCCCGGTATTTTCCATGTGCCTTTGTAAATATTTTTCCGTTCAAAGGCCGTACTTCTGACCCGCATATTTTGTTCGCACGCTAATTGACACAATCTTGCGCCATTATTGTTTGTAATATCGTGTAATGAGAATTTTCCTGCGATTTTATGTATATGTGCTTCTCTTCCAATCTTTGCGTTAAAGTCTCCCATGAGGACTATCGTGTCATAATTATTTATTCTTTCACATACATCTCCAAGATTTTCATAGAAAGCATCCTTTTCATTTTCATCTGCATTTTCAGTTGGTCCATATGCGTTTATAATTGTAATATTGTTAAATTTACCTTTTAATCTTATGTAACTTATTCTATCATTAACTGGTGTAAATCCTAATACTTTTTCTTCTATATTTTTATTAACTATAAAACCAGTGCCATACATGCCTGTTCTTGTATCGTTCCCACTGTAATAAAATGAGAATAGCCTTTTTCTGATTTTTCCTTTACCTTGCCATCTTATTTCTTGCAATGCTGCTACGTCAATTTTATACTTGAGGAGTTCTTGTGCAATTTCATACATTTTTCCTGGTTGTAACATTGTTTGTACGTTCCACGTTCCAAATCTTAAGTCATTTCCTTTATCCTTTTTACGTTGCCGGGTCAATGTACCATTAATTCCACCATTTATCCGAGGCTCTATGTGAGATTTCGAAGCACATTAAGTTTTCATCGTAGTTGGATGTGGTCCATGATTCTGCACCATATGTCAGAACTGGTACGAAGAGTGTTCTGTACAGTGTGATCTTTGTCTTTCTACTCAGAGTTCTTGATCGCATGTGCTTGCTTAACCCAAAGCAACAACAATTCTATTCCACGTTTAATTTCCAGGCTGGTGTTACTGCCTTCTATTTTCATTTGACAACCGAGATATACAAAATCTGTCACCACCTCAAAGTTGCAGTCATCAACCGTAACATTTTGAGCTACACGGCGGTGGAGGGTGTCATTGTTTGTTGCCACCATGTATAGCGTTTTTTTTCGTTCACTTGCAAGCCTAATATTCTTGCACTCTCCTCAATAGCAACAAAAGCTTCGCAGGTATCCCTTTGTGATTTACCGATTATATCTAGGTCATCTGCGTATCCAAGCAGCTGAGTTTATTTGTAATAAATTGTTCCTCTGGTTTCAACCCCAGAGTCGCGCACCACTTTTTTAAGTGCGATATTGTATAGATCGCACTAGAGCGCGTCTCCTTGTCTAAAGCCTCGTTACGTTCGAAAAATTACAGATAGGTTGTTTTCCACTCTGACTGCGCATAATGTACAAGCTATGTTCATCCTGCAGAGATTGACGAGTTTAGCAGCGAAACCGAATACTACCATTGCTTGTAGGAGCTCGTCTCTCCCTACTGAATCATACGTAGCCTTTAAATCAATGAACAGATGCTGTGTACTGACATTGAATTCATTGCGCTTCTCTAGAATCTGTCTTAGTGTGAAAAACTGGTCAGCTGTTGATTTACCAGGCCTAAAGCTACACTGATATCGCCCAACGTTATACTCCGTATGCGGCTTCATTCGTGAACAGATGATACTAGACAGGATCTTGTACGCCACATTTAAGGGACTTATTCCTCGGTAGTTAGAGCATTCTAGCCGATCACCTTTCTTAAATATGGCTATAATAATGCTTGTATTTCACTTGTTGGACAAACTTTCAGTGGTTCAGATTACGGTAATGATTGGGTGTACACATCTTACCAAATCATCGCCACTCAAAAAATACCTGGACAGTGGTTAAGAGAATCGCAGGGTCATTTATATAGTGGTCTTACAACCACCGTCGTCAAAACACGTATATCTCCATTTCAAAACCTCTGCGCAAATTTTTCCATCTTTCATTTACTTTGGGTATTCTACTAAATCCATCCTACTAAATGGAAGGTTCCACATATTTTTCCAATTCCTAAAAAGGTAATAAGATAACACCGGTTGCGATAACACCGTTTTCGGATTCTTTAAAATTTTTTTTCTGTAATTTATTTAAATCCAAATAAAGGAAAAAATTTTCCAAATACTAACTTTTTAAATTAATTTAACTTTTCCAGTTCACTTAATTCTGTTTTATCTTTATTTAGTGTTTTGTTTTAAAATTTGTGTTGATTATTTTTAAAATTAAACTTTTTTTTTTTGTGAATCGGTTTGGGCCATCTTGCCGCATTTCCAATGGCGGCATTTTTTTAGATAAGTATTATTATTTCAATATATTAAATTAACTAATTTCTAAACTAAAATTATTTTTATCTAACACTAAATATTTTTTTATTTTGTATAACTATAAATTTTATTTTTTTATTTGCTTTATTAATTAATTAAATTAATTTTTTTTTGTTTATATAGAATTTTTTTAAAAAAAAATTATAAATTTTAATATCACGCGCCGCTTTGTTTTGTTTACATTTAACTAATTTAAAACAATAATTTTTTTTTTTTGAAGTAATACTTCTTTTAATCTTCTTCTAGTGGTAAACAAAACAATATATCTATCTCTCTCCTTCCCACTGATAGATGTTAATGTTCCAAATTAAAATAAAAAAACATAAAGCACCGTAACTTTAATAAATAAATTCTGATGGTATATGTCCAATATTATCAATAAACTTTCATTCTATTTTTGTATTTTACTATTTATATTGCCACAATTACAAATGTTGTTTTTTTTCTAAATAGATGCAATTGTGTATTTGTTTTATTTTGACTGAGTTTTTGGTTGTACCCACTACAATACGGGCACATATAGTTCCTATATAGATTCTATATCGTGCAAGTCAAAAACTGTTGGGCGTAGTTATAAACCATTCTCTCGCTCGAAATAAAACTTTTAAAATTTTAAAATTAAAATTAAAAAAATTAAAATTAAAAAATTTTTTTTTTTTTTGTTTTATTATTCTATTTTTTGTTTAAGGTGTTATCGATTTAGGTTGAATAAATCGTACAATAAGCATTTTCCTTTTTTTTTTCTTTATTTTTGTTCTTTCTAATTTTAACAAAATTATCACTTTTAACCTTAATTTTTGTAATATTCGCGGTTTACAAACGAACTTCCATGCCGTTGAGGGCCATCTTAATTCAATTAAAATGGCAATCCTTGCGCTATGTGAAACGCAAGTTAGTAGCCAAAATGCTAACTTCGATACTACGGTTACTCAATCATTTCACACTTCGTTCCCAAAAGAGGCATCCCCATCTTCATAAAAAAAGACATTGCTTTCAACACTCTTGTCAAATACAAATCTTCAAGCCCAACTTTCAATTACGTTTGGGTCAAAATCCATGTTGAAAAGCATGTTATACATTTCTGTTTTCTATACAGATCACCCAATTCAAGTGAACAGGAAACTGTTATGGAAATTGAAAACCTTCCAAACCAGATCAATGAAATTCTCCATTGTTATCCTGAGACTGAAATTGTTCTGGCAGGGGATTTTAATGTTCATAACAGTCAAAACTCGATTGGGAAACAAGTTGAATTATTTTCCACTCTATATCACCTTTCTCAACTTGTTAAAAATCCCACTAGAATCCCTGACCGTGCTGATCAAGAAAGTCACCTCTTGGATCTGTTTCTAACCACACACCCTGAAAGTATGTGGTTTCAGTTGGTTGCCCCCTGGGGAGGCTCTGATCACTGTTTGGTCAATACAAGCTTCCAGGCAGACTCGGTGTCCAGCCAAAGGTCCCTTCCCAAACAATTGGTATGGCGTTATAACCATGCTAACTGGGAAGGTCTAAACAATTTTTATAAAACCTTTGATTGGTCCCTGTGCTTCTGTGGTAGGAATGTTGATTTTGCTGCAAATGCGATTAGTGAAACTATTCTACTTGGAATGAGATTATTTATACATCACTCCATGAAATCTATTAAGCGGAAACCCAAATTTTGGTTTAATCGTATTTGCAAAGGAGCCATTCTAAAAAAAGAGGAGGCGTTCAAAAAGTACCGGGACAGTGGTTTGGAGGCTTACAGTGCCAACTATATAGTGGTTCGGAACAGATGCAAGAGAATTATCAACAAGCTAAAATTCTTGTTCAACCAAAGATTGAAACGTAAACTAATACACATACCCAAGAATAGCAAATCCTTTTGGACTTTTGCAAAAAATTGAAAGAAGGCAATAGCGGGTCTTGTTTTCCTCCACTTGTTGATATAAACAACCACATCGTGTCAGATTCAAAAGAAAAAGCGAATTTGTTTGACAAACAGTTCGCTTCTAACTCGTCACTGCCTCAGTCAACTCAAAGGCCTCCATCTATTCCAGAAGTTGGCTGCTCCTTTGGTAGAATATACTACAGGACGCGAGCAGTGATGAAAATCTTGAAGAATTTTGATACAAAAAAATCAGCCGGTGCGGACGGTATTACAACTACCGTCCTCAAAAACACATATACCTCCATTTCAAAATCTCTGTGCAACCTTTTCCATCTTTCCTTTACTTCGGGTATTCATCCTACCCAATGGAAGATTGCACATGTTTTTCCAATTCCTAAAAAAGGCGATAAAAGCGATTCCTCTAACTACCGACCTATTGCTATTACATCGGTCCTCTCCAAAATAATGAAAAAAGTTATTAACTATAAGCTTTTGAAATATTTTGAAATAGGTTTGCTTCATGATCGACAATACGGGTTCACAGCCTGTCGTTCGACTGGTGATCTCATGTCCTGCCTGTGCGAAAAGCTTAATATCAGTCTTCACCATTCTGGCGAGTCTGATGTTGTATCTTTGGATATTTCTAAAGTTTTCGATCGAGTTTGGCATGATGCTTTATTGGCAAAATGCAGGGCTTTAGGTTTAGGTAGAGTTTTCGTTAAATGGATTGGAGATTTCCTTTCGAATCGCACGATTCGTGATCTTGTCGATGGATATTCATCCAAAGATTTCAAAATAAATGCTGGTGTCCCTCAGGGATCTGTTTTATACCCCAGTCTTTTCCTAATATTTATAAATGACCTACTATCAATAACCTCCAATCCAATCCATAGCTTCGCAGACGACAGTACCCTTGTTGCCTCCTATGAATTTCATAGCCGCTGTAACATTAATCACCAGGTTTATACAATAGCAAAAAATTTCACTGTCAACCAGCTAAATAACGATTTAGCAAAAATTCACAAATGGGGTGAAAATAATCGTGTTCAATTCAACACGAAGAAAAACCAAAGTTGTCTCATCTCGCGAAAAATAGCAACTTCCATTCCCAACTTGATTTTTCAGGGGGAAGCTTTGCAGCACTCAACAGATTTAAATATTTTGGGCATCGAGTTAAACCAGAAATTGACTTGGTCAAATCACATTTTTGGTATAGCTAAAGATGCAGCTAAGTGTTTGGGTTTTTTGTATCGCTGTAAAACTTATTTCTCTCCATTAGATCTCCTCAATATCTATAAAACATATATTAGACCAAAAATGGAGTATAATGCACATATTTGGGCTGGTGCACCCCAATCAGCGCTTGAATATCTTGATAAAGTGCAAAACTGAGCTATTCGTCTTATAAATGATTCCAGTATTACCTCAACGCTCACTCCACTCAGCCATCGGCGCATAGTCTGGTCACTTACCCTGTTTTACAGATACCTAGTGGGGACGAAACCTGTTCTAAGGAAATAAAACAACTTATGCCTCCATTCAAGATTTTCCAGCGGGAAACAAGGAGGGCAACAGATGCTCATCCCTTCACAGTGTAAAACGGCTTATGGAAATTCGTTTGTCATGCGCTCATCTCGTTTATGGAACCATCTTCCACCAAATGTGTTCCCCAAAGTTGATAATGAATATATGTACGATTTAACCAAATTTAAGAAGAACATTAATATCTTTCTTCTAAATATCCCATCCAATTTTCCCCATCCCCCATAATCCAGATATTCCAAATAATTTCCACCATAATCCTAAATCCTTCCATATTCTCATCCCTGTAACCAAACTGTATTACAGGTTCCCTCTTAAAGTTTGGTTCAAAAAGGGTGTGGTTTTGGTGGGCTAAAATCATATACTACCCAGCGAAACACCGCATAATTTCAATGGGTGGCTTTCAAGCTTTCCATTCCCTCGTAAAAAGAAAATAAAAATAAGAACGAACGACCCAACCATCGACCTATTTCTATTACTTCCGTCCTTTCGTAATGGAAAAAGTTATAAACAACAAGCTTTGGAAATATCAAGATCGCTAAGGTTTGCTTCATGATCGAGAATACGGATTCAGAGCCCGCTGTTCAAATGCTTATCTCATGGCCTGCCTGTGCGAAAAGCTTAATATCAGTCTTTGTTATTCTGGCGAGTCCGATGTTGTAGCTTTGGATATTTCCAAAGCTTTTAATCGAGTGTAGCATGATACTTTTTTAGCAATATGCAGGGATTATGGGTCTAGGTAGGGTTTTTTTAAACGGATTGAAGATTTCTTTTCGAATCGTACGATTCGTAATTTTGTCGATTTATATTCATTCAAAGATTTTCCATTTGATTGATATTTCATTGAAAGCATTTACTGTTGAATGATTTAGTACCCTTGGTTAAATAGTTCAATTTTAAATAATTTTTAAATTTATTCTTTTAATATTCTTATTTTTTAATGTGTAATATAATTAAACTCAAAGTTATTCGAAAGATATATTAATTTGTAATAATAGCTTTTTATCACAAAATTTAATAATCAAAATATGCAAAAAATATATTTCTAAAATACAATGACAAATGTAGAACTTTAATATAATTCATTTTAATATAAAATTAAATTTCAGAACTTAAGTATCGTACACAATTTCTTAATTATATGTATATTACCTATGGTAATAATTCAATAAAATATAGATATGATATAACAAAAATTAAAAACAAAAAAATTTCGTCGTATTTTAAAACACTATTTTGTTTTTAATTAATAAAATATAAACATAATATGTTTTATAGTAAAATTCTTCGGCTGTTAAAAATATAAAAGTGGTAAATAAGAACGGAAATAGGAAAAAGTGCATCAAATTTGAATCTTTTATCTTTATTAAATTTCAAATAAATACTTTAAGGTCCTGGAGTGGTGGTGGTACGCAAACCGCAATTCCAATTCATCAAAAATTTCACATACACAAAACAAATAAGAAGAAACACCTATGCCCCAAATATATGGTTCTATTTTCTTTGGTTTCGAAATGCCCCAATTCGATTAAAACCTTCTATAAACTCATTGTCCGAACTCGACCAGAACCAATTCCCATGGTACTTTCATTAAATTCCTAGTAACCTAGATTTTAAATTTCATCAAAATAGTGTAATTGGTTTTTGAGTTATGGTGTTAAGATATAAGTTTGTTAGCCCTTGAACTTTTCAAAAGTTCTTAAACCTGAAACCATGGTACGATTTCGCCCACATGCAGTCCCTGTCGTACTTTCAATACTAGCAAACGCTTGTACACAATTGGAACGTTCTATCTTAATTTTAAGGAAGGGACCTACAGCACAAATTTCATGAAGGTAGCGCCGTTAGTTGTTGAGTTATCCTTATTATACCCTATATATATTAACTTCGGTATGGTGTTTGTAACCACCTAAAGGAAGCGAGCTAGATGTGGAAAAGTATATATATTTGTGATCAGCGTGACCTCCTGAGTCGATATAGCCATGTCCGTCCGTCCGTCCGTAGGCACGATAACTCAAACAATAATGGAGCTATCTTGATGAAATTTTAACTGTAGGTTGCTAGGACTCAAAGTACGGCGGGGATTGCAAATGGGTGAAATCGGCCCGTGGGTTTGGATTCTGGACCTTTTAATCGGTCCAAGGGCTAACGAACATATATAAAAAATCACGATAACTCAACAACTAATAACGCTATCTTTATCAAATTTGTGCTGTAGGTTACTAATAATGAACCTACTTTGGGGATTGCGTAAGTTCGGGATTGGACCATGGGTTCGGAACCTAGAACTTTTTGATCGAATTTAGGCCAAACGAGCACAATTCCGGAACAAATGAAGATAGAACCTCCAAATTTGGTATCAAGGTGTCCCTTCCTATTTCCTAAGTGTCTTGAATTTGGGCCCCATTGGAGTAGTGGGTCGGGGACCAGCCACACATTTCCGAAGACCTTAAAGCATATCTTAAAAATTAATAAAGATAGCAACTTGAAAAAATGTAGAAGCTTCAAATTTGGCACAAGGGTGTTCTTCACTATCTCTTGCGTGTCCCCCTAATTTTGGATCAATTGGAGTGGTGGTTCAGTACCTCTCTTAGACCCCCAATGTGTAAAAGCTTATCATCGAAATTAATAAAACTAGTAACTTAAAATTAAGATATAGCGTTCCAATTATGTACAAGGGTTAACTAGTATTGAAAGTATGACGGGGACTGCAATTTGGTCGAAATCGTACCATGGTTTCGGGTCCTGGAAGCCTTGAAAAGTTCAAGGGCTATCAAACATTTATCTTAAAAACACTATAACTCAAAAAATAATGCCGCTATTTTGATGAAATTTAAACTCTAGGTTACTAGTAAGGAAAGTACCATGGGAATTGGTTCTGGTCGAGTTTAATTTTGAAGCCAAAGAATATATTTCCTATTTCCTATGTGTCCCCGAAATTTAGACTTAATTATAGTGGTTCAGCTATGTTCAAAGGTACTTGCTGAATTTATAAAAAACTTATTTTTATATTTAAATGAATTATATGAAAAGGTCTAAATTTGTAATTGTATTTTAGAAATACATTTATTGCATATTTTGCTTTTATAAGCTTTTCTATTAGGTATATAAACTAACCATATAAAATAATTGCAATTTTGAAAAATTTGGATTATTAAATATATTATGCTTTGACTATCTTTTTATCACAAAATTTAATAATTCGAATTTTTTCATTTTGTAATTGAATTGGAATAAATATATTTTCATTTATTTCAAGTTTTTTTGTTTTTTAATATTTTTAAATAGATAAAGTAGTAAGAATTTGTAATATTTTTTAATAGATAGTGTAATTAGAAAATGTTTTTAGTATTATAAAGTTAATTTGGTTAGCTATGTATTACGATCAAATTAATAACAACTTTTATGGTGTTAAAATGACTTATGGATGTCCTTAAATTTGAACCAAATAGGTGTAGGGTATTTCTAAGTCGGTTGCACCGACTGACTGTTTCTTTACTTGTTTTTTTATATATTCATTAGTCATTAGAACAATTAAAAGGTCCAGAATACGAACCCATGGGCCGATTTCGCCCATATGCAATCTCCGCCGTGCTTTAAGTCCTAGTAGCCTACAGTTAAAATTTCATCAAGATAGCTTCATTAGTTTTTGAGTAATCGTGCCTACGGACGGACGGACATGGCTATATCAACTCAGGAGGTCACGCTGATCAAAAATATATATACTTTTCCATATCTAGCTCGCTTCCTTTAGGTGGTTAAAAACAGCATACCAAAGTTAATATACCCTTTTCCTATTTCATAGGTGTAAATAAGTAAAGTAAAGAAAAATTCCAATGTGATAAAATTCTAGAAATAATGTAACCAACATTTTCAATACGTTTTTGAAATCTGCTTCTAACACATGCGTGTTGTTGCCACCATCTCTGTAGACATAGTTCCATACATATATGTCGTAAATTTCTATATTTGTGTGGAGTGAAATTTTTTAGTTTTATTATTTTATTTCATATTGTATGTATGAAGGTCTTAGTTTAGAATTTTTTTCTTTTAAGAGATACATATATACATACATTAAAACAATTTTTAAATACACATCTGAAATTGTGGTTTGATAAATGTATAGGACATGATGTTTTAAAGTTATCGATCTTTTCTAATGGTGGCAAAACTCTGGTTATATCTTCTATTTTGACACTGTAAATGTACTTTTGAAGAAAAAATTTTAAAAAATTTTAAATAATGTTTATTATACATTTTACATTTAAATATTCAACAAAACCTCTGCCCTATTTAAGTCCATTTATTTTATTTTCGCAATACTGATTGATATATCTGACTTCTTGACTAAGTTCTTCTGCAGATACCAACCACCGAATATAAGGAAATCGAATGACATCGTCTTATTTAAAAAATTTATAGAGGAGCTATAAAACTGTGACATCAATTTCCCAATACGCATACCTTTTGGGACAACATAAATTTAAGCAAAACTTTACGTTTGATTTTCCAAATCTTCTACTTTACTTCTAGTTTGTTTGACATACTAAAATTTTTTATATATCCGTTGAAATAAGAAAAAAAATAAATATAAGATAGAGTACTGAGGGAAAATAGAGTAAAATGGAAAGCTGTCAATAATGACAAGACGTAGGCCAAATAATTATATCACCCGTCTGAAAAAGAGAAAACAAGAAAATCGATTATACTGTTTTTCGTCAAAATTATAGAAATGTTGAAATAATAATAAAATTTTGTATAAGAAGTAAGTGCAATGAACTAAACAGGTATTGTATAAACTTGGATAAACGTGATAATGTAAAAGAAGTAGACGCAATGATCCAGTCGTTATAGTATACTAACATAGATAATTATAAATGCAAGGCTTTCACGGTCAAGAAGTAAGTGCAAAGATCTTGTTGTGATATTAACATTGATAATTGAAAATAATTGAAAAATAATTATTATAAAAATAATAGTTAACAATTGGAATATACTTCAAATCAATGGTATTGAAAAATTATAAATGTGCAAAAAATAAATAATGGGGCGGTTGGGCCAGACAGATTGCTAAATATGACGGAGCTAGATCTAGACAGTAATCTGAATTAGCTGAATAAAAAAATAATGCTGACTTAGCACAATGTACTGAGTACTGACTAAAAGATACATACCTCTACTCTACTTAATACATAATATGATACATATATGGATGACTTCATCTTTATTAATGTACATTGCATTGTAGAATATATATGATTATTATAATATTGAACTATTCACCGCACTACTCTTTAGATGCCAGGGAAATGAATCGAATGTATGTACATGTATGTACAATCAAAGCATCAAAGAAAAGCAAAATTTATTTCAAGCTGAACTGGCTTCATTGAAACCTGGTTGAATATTAATGAATAGTTAATTTTTTTCTTTGCCAAATGTAACTGACTAATACTACTATAAAAATATTTATACTTGATTAATGTTGAGGTTAACGGAATATGATGCACATTGTACAATATATAATGATAACAATAATATTATCATTTGTCAATCAACATTGAAACAAAGTTTTTTCACACGCCACAGAAATGAATCGAAATTGATCATTTATTCACAAAAAACTTACTAATAATGAAATTTGAATTTTATGTATTAATTAGGTAAAATAAAGAACAAAATGAAAAATAATGTTTTTAAATGAAAAAATTTACAACATTTGTCTTAAATATTATTTTAGCAAAATTTATTTCTGTATTGTGTATGCCATATATCCAACAAACCAAATCTTATAAGATCTAATTTCTAAGAGGTTTAATCAATAAATTAATTTTTATAATTCTTTCTCTCACTTTCATATTAATCAATTACAAGTATTTCAAGATACCTGATTTTATAAAATTCTTTTTTTTGTTTGTTCTTCTTTTCTTTTATTTCGTTGAGCCCTTGAATTAAAATAAAATATTTCGTTTTAAAGTACAATAAACTAAAATTAGGTCATTAAATGAAAAAGGATCATGTTACAAGCAAAGCAAAACCAAATTTTTTATTTAAAATTAAACACTTACAAAATTTCTTTACAAGTACAATAGACTAAAATTAAGTCATTGAATTAAAAATAAGAGATCGAATTACAAATAACGCAAGACCAATTTTTTTTTGATTCAAAATTAAATTTTTACACAATTTGCTTTTCAAGTGAAATAACAGAAATCGAAAGCAGAACCAATTTCCATGATACTTTCATTACTAGTAAGCTAGAGTTTAAATTTCATCAAAATAGCGGCATCATTTTTGAGTTATAGTGTTTTTAAGATATATATCTGTTAGCCCTTGAACTTTTCAAAGGTTGCAGAAACTGAAACCATGGTATGATTCAGCCCATATGCAGACCCCGTATTACTTTCAATACTGGTTATCCCTTGTACACAATTGGAACGTTCTATCTTAATTTTAAGTTACTATTTTTATTAATTTCGATGATAAGCTTTTAAACTTTGGGGGGTCTAAGACAGGTACTGAACCACCACTCCAAATAATCAGAAATTAGAGGACAAGCAGGAAATAGTAAAAAACACTCATGTGCCAAATTTGAAGCTTCTACATTTGTTTCAAGTTACTATCTTTATTAATTTCGAAAATATGCTTTAAAGTCTTCGGAACTGAGTGGCTGGTCCCTGACCCACTACTCCAACTGGGCCCAAATTTCAAGGACACTAAGGCAATCTAAAGCGACACCCTGATACCCTGATACCAAGGTTCTATCTTCATTAATTTCGGAATTAGCCCAAATTTCAAGGACACTAAGGAAATGTGAAGGGACATCCTGATAACAAATTTGGGGGTTCTATCTTTATTGGTTTCGAAATTATGCTCGTTTGGCCTAAATTCGATCAAAAAGTTCTAGGTTCCGAACCCATGGTCCAATCCCGAAAGTACGCAATCCGCGCCGTACTTTCAGTCCTAGTAACCTACAGTTAAAATTTCACCAAGATAGCTCCATTATTTTTTGGGTTATCGTGCCTAGGGACGGACGGTCGGATATGGCTATATTGACTCAGGAGGTCACGCTGATCACAAATACATATACTATTCCATATCTTGCTCGCTTCCTTTAGGTGGTTACAAACACCATACTAAAGTTAATACACCCTTTTACCTATTCTATAGGTGTAGGGTATAATAACGATGTAATTTTTTGAAGTTTTTGTTGAAGTTCAAAACGTCTTTCATTTGAGTAAAAAGTTTAAAAAATCCAAATTACGAACTTTATTCCAAACATTAAATTTTTATTCCTACCTACATACCTACATGTGGGATTCAATTAATAGGTACCAAAAAAATAAAATATTATGTACATGCTAAAAAAGATTTAAAAATTAAAAACAGAATAGAACAAACAACAACGAACCAGTTTATAATCTGACAATTTAATAACTAACTCAAAAACTAAAGGACCTAGGATCTTGAAATTTTCGCAAAATCGTTTTTTTTTAAATAGCCGAAATACAATCAAGGACTAAAAATCGTACTTGAAGTAGCTGCAAATAATAAACTAAGAATAAAATTGAAAAAGTGTCAATTTCTAAAAGACGACATCGAATATCTTGGACACCGCATTCACAACGGAAATATTCACCCTCGCAACTCAAAACTAAGGCTGTACAAAATTTTCCGATTCCATCCACAATTAAGCAACTTCAAAGTTTCATTGGATTGGTAAATTATTTCAGAAAATACATTCCAGATTTCGCACTGGAAAATAAGCTAAATTGGTAGCTAAGCCGCTTACCAATTTACTTAAAAAAAAATGTCCACTTCAGAATCGGTAATGTCGAATTGTCAGCGATCAACGATTTAAAAAATGCTCTAACAAACACAACTATTCTAAAAATATTTGCATACGGTGCATACACGGAACTACATACTGATGCCCCACGCGATGAATATGGTGCGGCTTTGCTCCAGAGGAACAGCGAAGATAGTTGTCTGTATCCTGTTTATTATTACAGTAGGAAAACGAACGACGCGGAACGAAACTACAACTTCATATGAATTGGAAGTCTTGGCCATTGCTGAAGCATTGAAAAAATTCCGTATATACCTCCTTGGGCAGAAATTTAAACTAATCACGGACTGTAATGCCTTTGTTGGAACAATGAAAAAAAAAGATTTAACGACAAGAGTTGCCAGTGGATCGGGGACCAGCCACTCAGTTCTTAGGCCCTTAAAGCATATTTTCGAAATTAATAAAGATAGTAACTTGAAACAAATGTAGAAGCTTCCAATCTGCCACAAGGGTGTTCTTTACTATTTCTTGCGTGCCCCCCTAATTTGGGATCATTTGGAGTGGTGGTTCAGAACCTCTCTTAGACCCCCCAATGTGTAAAAGCTTATCATCGAAATTAATAAAACTAGTAACTTAAAATTAAGATAGAGCGTTCCAATTGTGTACAAGGGTTAACTAGTATGAAAGTATGACGGGACTGCATATGGGCGAAATCGTACCATAATTTCGGGTCCTGGAACCCTTGAAAAGTTCAAGGACTAACAAACATATATCTTACAAACACCATAACTCAAAAAATAATGCCGGTATTTTGATGAAATTTAACAGTAGGTTACTAGTAATGAAAGTACCATGGGAATTGGTTGTGGTCGAGTTTAATTTCGAAGCCAAAGAATATATTTCCTATGTCCTATGTGTCTCCGAAATCTAGACTTAATTGTAGTGGTTCAGCTATGTTCAAAGGTACTTGCTGCATTTATGTAAAATTTATTTTTATATTTAAATGAATTATATGAAAAGGTGTAAACTTTTAATTGTATTTTAGAAATACATTTATTGCATATTTTGCGTTTATAAGCTTTTCTATTAGGTATACCGAAAACCATCCATTTAAAATAATTGCAATTTTGAAAAATTTGGATTATTAAATATATTATGCTTTGATTATCTTTTTATCACAAAATGTAATAATTAGAATTTTTTCATTTTGTAATTGAATTGGAATAAATATATTTTCAATTATTTCAAGTTTGTTTGTTTTTTAATATTTTTAAATAGATAAATTAGTAAGAACTTGTAGTATTTTTTAATAGATAGGGTAATTAGAAAATGTTTTTAGTATTATACAGTTAATTTGGTTAGCTATGTCTTACGATCAAATTAATAACAGCTTCTATGGTGTTAAAATGACTTATGGATATGTCCTTAAATTTGAACCAAATAGGTGTAGGGTATTTCTAAGTCGGTTGCACCGACTGACTGTTTCTTTACTTGTTTTGTAAAGTTTCGGTACAAGCTTTTAAAAATTCTTGCTCTTTTCCTTCTAACTTTCTTTTTTTGTTTTTTGTTGATGAAGAAGCATTCGGGATAAATGAAACATCATGATCACCAGATGTAGACGGTTGACGGTGAGCACCAGATGTAGATGGTTGGCAGTGAGCACCAGATGTTGATGGTTGACCATGAACACCGTCATTTATATTTGTTGTCTAAAAATATAGTAAAAACATATTATATAATAAAAACATTTATATATTTGTCTAAGTATAATAAAAACATTTTTTATTTTTTGTTTCCAACATCAAAAGAACAATGGACTGAAATAGGTAAACAATTTGAAGAAAAGTGGCAAATGCCAATTTGTGGAGGTGCGCTGGACGGAAAACATATAAGAATAATTGCACCTTCAAAAAGTGGAGCAATGTACTACAACTATAAAAAATTTTATAGTATTATATTAATGGCTCTGGTAGATGCGAACTATGAGTTTATTTACATTGATGTAGGTAAAAACGGAAGAATTTCAGACGGTGGTGTTTTTGAATATACTACTTTAAATGAAATCATTACAAATAATAGCATCAATTTTCTTTCAAATAATGAAAACGTTGAAAGTTTTAATTTTGTCTTAATTGGTGATGAAGCTTTCTCCTTGCAGAAAAATATATTAAAACCATTTTCGCAAGCAACTTTAAATTATGAAAGAAGAATATTTAATTATCGAATTGCAAGAGCTCGTAATGTAGTAGAAAATACATTTGGACTTTTAACAACCAAATTCAGAATATTACATACACCTATTAATATTGCACTTGAAAATACAAAACACGTTATTTCTGCTATATGTGTACTACATAACTTTTTAATCCGTTCAAATAATAAGTATATATCAAGAAATACATTTGATTCTGAAAATTCTAGCACACACGAAATGCGACAAAATGGGACTTGGCGCAATGAAGATCCACATTTGCTTACTTCATTACAAAGCAATGAAGCAAGAAGTTTTGATGGTGTTACCAATAGAAATAACTATATGGAATACTTCAACAACAAAGGAAAAGTTTCGTGGCAAGATGATATGGTGAAATATGGAAAAGCTTAATTAGTTAAATATGTAGTTATAAATAATGTAATGTAGGTATAAATATTAATATGAAGGTATATCCATGCATATTATTTATACCTATACATATTAGTATTTATAGCTATATTATATTATTTATACTTACATATTATTATTTATAGCTAGATATTATTTTTATATACACCTCTATTTACCTATATGTTAATATTTATGTTTGAATAAAAAAATTAAAATTAATTAGCTGATAGTTTGATTGTGGTTCTTCAAAATCTTGTCCAAAAATATCATCTTCAGCTAAATCTACCAATGAAGTGTTTTCATTGATATTATCAATGCTCTCAGAAATCTGTTCGTGTTCCAAAGTGAATAAAAGCAGTTCGTAATACCATAGACTTGGCACATATTTGTTATGAATTTACTTATGAATTCTTTATTCTTATTCTTATCATTATCCATTTTTATTTTTTTTTTTATTAATTTCACTTAAAACTATTAACACTGCAATTTTACTTCAACTTGTAATAAACTATAACTTGTAATTATGTACTTGTAATAAACTGACGTTTTTCCGTTCAGTTTGAATTTTGTTAGTGTGTGGACTAAGGTGAAAAAGTGTCAATTGGAGTGACAGATTGAGTGTTAGAAAAAGTGGCGCGTCAAATTCACCACACACCAACAGAAAAATGCAGCGAAAAGCGTGGCGTGTCATCTGGCTTTTAGAAAAAAGTGTCGGTGTATGGCTAACTAATAATAGAGATCTTAAAAGAAAAATCGTACAAGGACTACTTAATGCATAATGGTATACTTTGTAAAAATTTCAATAATAAAATTTTGTTTGTCGTTCCAGATGCTATGAACAACCAAATTATTAAGGAAGTTCACGAAGAAGGACATTTTCACCTTAGGAAAATGAAAGAAATAATCGAGAAAGAATTTTACATCCCAGATTTGGAACGAAGGATTAAGAAGCACATCGATAATTGTCTGCGATGTATCCTATCCGAAGAGAAAACTGGTAAAACAGCAGGCCTTCTACAACCCATCCCAAAAGGTGAACGTCCATTCGATACATTCCACGCTGATCACCTAGGTCCGATGACAGCAACGAAAAAAAATTACAAATATTTGTTATCAATTGTAGATGGATTTTCGAAATTCGTGTGGTTGTTCCCAACTGAAACACTTAACAGCGAAGGAGTTATCCAAAAATTTGAAGTATTAGCTGAAACCTTTGGGTATCCCGACAGAATTATCGCCGATAAAGGAGGGGCTTTAACGGCAAACCTATTCCAAGACTACTGCAGAGAACGTGATATTAAGTTACATCTCATTACAGTTGGCCTGCCTCGTGGCAATGGACAGGTAGAAAGGATGCACTCTGTAGTCATAGGAGCTCTTACAAAACTATCACTTGAAGATGAAGAAAAATGGTACACCTATGTGAAACCCATACAGCAAATAATTAATTCAACTTTCCAGCGTGCTATCAAAACAACGCCGTTTAGGCTACTAACTGGATGCGATATGAAAACACAACGAGAAATAAAAATTATGGAAACTATCGAAGATCAGTACATAAAAGATTTCGAAGAAAGACGACAAGTACTCGT
Organism: Dolichopus griseipennis; assembly: GCA_963082915.1. Taxonomy (NCBI): domain Eukaryota; kingdom Metazoa; phylum Arthropoda; class Insecta; order Diptera; family Dolichopodidae; genus Dolichopus; species Dolichopus griseipennis. The sequence goes on from OY720441.1 coordinate 274,311,503, forward strand.
GAAAAAACAAAACAAGACATTGCTAAAATTCAGCAAGATAATAAAACCCAGTTTGATAGAAAGAGGAAACAAAACAATACAAAGTTGGCGACCTGGTAGCACTAGAAAAGACACAATTTAGCATAGCTCAGAAAATTAAGCCCAAGTATTTAGGTCTATACCGCATAGTAGCACTTAAGGAGTTCGATCAATATAAGGTTCAAAAGGAAGGAGAACATTATGGCTAGCTTTTTATACCCGTATGACTATACATATAGTCATTATACCCGTATGACTATATAGTCAAAGGGTATAATAAATTTGCCATTACGTTTGTGACGCAGAGAAGGAGGGTGGGTAGATATAGACTCAAGTGTATGGATCGGATCAGAATCGAAAAATAAATCGATTTAGCTATGTATGTCCGTCCGTCCGTCTGTCCGTCCGTCTGTCCGTCATCGCTATTTAAATCTAGCCATTTTGGTCCATGGGTTCGGGTGGCTGCCATACAACTTCTTTTTTTATATGAGTATTTCTCTGTACCTATTACAGCTACGTGTCTAAAATTTTGGCAAAAGTAGTTTAATTTTATGGCCAAAGTTTCTGCAAAATTTGGTTGGTCTGTTGCAGTGAGTTCGAGTAGCTGCCATACAACTCCTTCTTTTATATGAGCATTACTCTATACCTATTAAAGCTGGGTGTCTGAAATTTTGCCAAAAATAGTTTAGTGTAATGGCCAAAGTAACGGCAAAATTTGGTTGGTCTACTGCAAAGGGTTCGCGTAGCTGCGATACAACTTCTTATTTTATATGAGCATTACTCTATACCTATTGAAGTTGGGTGTCTGAAATTTTGCCAAAAATAGTTTAGTGTAATGGCCAAAGTTACTGCAAAATTTGGTTGGTCTACTGCAGAGGGTTCGACTAGCTGCCATACAACTCCTTCTTTTATATCAGCATTATATTTTACCTAATAAAGCTGATATGTTTGAAATTTTGGCAAAAGTAATTAATGTTTATAATAATAATGATATAATGTTTATATAACGGTCATACGGGTATCCCAGAGTTGACACAGTCTATTCTACTACACTCTTCCTCGTTTTTACCTAAGTTATCTTGCACATGTTTTATTAGATCATATTATAGTGCAAAGTTTGTGTTTGAACTTTTTCGAAATCCATACTGTCTATCATCTGTTAATTGATTTTCATATAAGTACTCTGTCAATTGATTGTTAACCCAGGTTTCTATTATTTTACTTATAATTGATGCAATCGATATTGGCAGATAATTACTTATAACTTTTCTGTCGCCATTTCCCTTATAAATTGGAATTACTCTGCTAATTTTAATTTCATTTGGCACCACTCCTTGGTTGAGAGATCCATTAATTATGCTACATAGATTTTCAGCTAATTCTTCTTTACACATTTTGATTGTTATCATTTGTATTCTATCGTAGCCTGCTGAATTAGTGTTTTTTAGATTGTCTATTAATATTTTTGTTTCACTTACACTTTTTAAAGTTATATCTAGCTAAGGTTCTTACTTTTGGCTGATATACAGATTCAAAGTTTTGTGCTAACAACTAGCCAATATTGGCATAGTAGCTATTGAACACATTTATTTTGCGTTGTTTGTCACAGTCTTGCATATTTTGTGTTAAGAAATTGTTTTCATCGTTTGATTTATACGTTATGATATCTTTAATCTGATTCCATTTTCGGTTTCCTTCAGCATTTTTAAATTTAATTTTGTCATAATTTATTTGTTTTCTGCGTTTGGTACTTGTGTATTTATTCAACCAAAATTTATATTTATTTCTAAAATAATCATTTTCATAGTTTTTCGTATGTTTTCTGTGCCAATAGTTTTTTATTTTTCGTATTTCACAACATTTAGTGTCAAACCATTTTGGCAAGTTTTTTTTATTTTCATGTATTTTTTTTTCGTATGTGGCAGCACTTGTTAAGTTTTTTAAAGATGAAATAAATTGAGAACAGTTTGTTTTGACATTTTCACCACTAAGGTGAATTGGGTTCTCTCTTAACATTTGTCTAATCAAATTGACGTTAGTACAAACTTTTTGACGTTTGGTTGATTTGTTTACATTATTATTTTGTGTTTTGTAATTATTTATTTCAACCAAAAGTAAATTATGAGCTGAAATATCAGATTCATAGTTAAATACTGTCATATCAACACTCGGTTTATTACAAATGATGTGGTCTAAACATGTTCCTGATCTTGGTCTTGTGATGGAGTTGTTACAGAAAAAGAAGCTGTTACTTTCAACAATTGCTTTATACAATTCAATGTCTGGATTATCTTCTTTCATGATATTATAATTCATATCACCTATGATATAAGTATCACGATTATGAACATCTTAATATTGATTCAAGTAGATTATTAAATATATTTATCATATCTTTGTTATTTTCAGGTGGCCGGTATATAGCTACCAAATTAATATGTTTTTTGTTGAAGTTAATCTCAATATTAATTATGCTGTTGTAATTATCACAGAAGGAATTTTGAATATTAAAATCGAGCTTGTTGTGTACGAAAATTGCTGCTCCACCACCGCGACGTTTGTTCCTACATGAGAGAACCTTATTGTAATTTTTTAAGCTTACAATATCTTTTTCATCATCTGAAATCCAAGTTTCACAAAAAACAATAACATGAATAGTTGTTTTTAAGCTGTCAAGAATAAACAGTATTTCATCGATTTTGTTTCTCAGTCCTCTGATGTTAATATATATATAATTTTTAATGAATTAATACTTTTGAGTTTTATTTGCTGTGTATTATTGCAACTTATGTTTTGAATTTGAAGTGGCAAAATGAAGTCATCATACTGTTTATTGCACATTTAAATCTGTTTCAGATGTTATGTTAATAATTTTACTTTTTTCATTTTTTCTGATGAATATTTTGCCATCTTTAACTCAAGCAAACTTAATTTTCTTGTTGCGTTTCAAATCTCTTGATTTTTTGAATAGTGAACTGAAATATGATGTTAAAGATTCGTTGATGAAGATTGTGTTTAGTACACTTTCCTTTTTTTTTAACTTTATCAACTTGTTCTCATTCATCTTTACTAGCATCACTTTGTTTATCTTTGCCAACAAGATCAAGATTTGAATATGTATTCAGTTTCACTTTTTTTTTTGCTGATCATAATTTTCTGTTTTATATCATTATTATTTAATTTAACTACAATTTTAGAAGGCTCACCTGAGTTTTTTGGTTTCCTTACATTTCTGTAACAATATTTAATATCTTCCGGTTTTAATTCTATTTCCAATTCCCTCACAACTTCTGATATCAATTCTAGTGGATCTTTCTCAGGAATATCACATATTCCAGTAAACACGATAACATTACGAAGACGTCGTTGTTTCAACTTTTCAATTTCGATCGAAATGTTGTTAAATTTATCCTTTAGAATGATAATTTCATTTCTAAGCTCAATGTTTTCATCAATGACTGTGTTCATGTGTTCTTTTATTGCAGTGATCTCGTCTCGAACATCCTGAAATTGATTTTCGTGGTGACCTAGTTTAGCTAATATTTCATTTAACTTTGTTAAGATTATCTCGTTGTTATCTTTTTCTACTCTAGATGTGATATTTGTTGTTGTACATGCTGCTGTTGACCTTCTTTTCTTGCGAATGCTTTTGCAAGGGCTACAAAGCCAAAATTCATCTGAACCGTTTAAGAATTTTTCAAAACTTTCATTGTCCAGTTCAGAGCACTCTTGGTGAAACCACTTTTTGCAGTCTCGCATTGTATAGCTTTAACTTTTTTTAAATTAATATTTTTACTGCATTTATAACAATTTTGTACCTGTGAAATTTTTGATATTTTGACAATATCCTGAGTCAGTCTTTCGACAATCTCATTTTCATTTTTAAATTAAAATATTTTATATTTCTATTTGGAATGAGCTATGTATAGTAATCCTAAAGCTGTGTATCGAGATATCTCCAAAACTATAGATCCTACAAACAAAGTTATAATTTTCCCGACTCTGGACTACGCCAACTTCTAAGTTAAGGCATCACTTATGAAAATAGAACTTATAGTTTCCGTCCTTTGTCAAAATAAAATTCGGGATTCAAGATTTTTTTTCAACATCTATGTGCATATTAATATATGTAAGTATACATATCAATCTGACTGATAGGTCAGTGGTTATAATGAAAACCTTTCAATCGAATAGTGGGGATAATCGTACAGCTACGTCGCAGATTATCTAAGGAAAAGTAATTCTCAATTCCGACTTAACGCTACGAAAAGTGCAAAAATCTACGAAAGAAATATTCATTCGTAGCATATTTGTATTTCATATATTAAAATTTTTAAGGGTACAATAACGAAAGAACTAGACATAATCAAAATATTAAAGAAATGATATGAAATATCTTATTATTATACCCTACACCTATAGAATAGGTAAAGGGGTATATTAACTTTGGTATGGTGTTTGTAACCACCTAAAGGAAACGAGATAGATATGGAAAAGTATATATATTTGTGTCCAACGTGACCTCTTGAGTCGATATAGCCATGTCCGTCCGTCCGTCCGTAGGCACGATAACTCAAAAAATAATGGAGCTATCTTGATGAAATTTTAACTGTAGGTTACTAAGACTGAAAGCACGGCGAGGATTGCGAAATTGGCCAATGGGTTCGGATTCTGGACCTTTTAATCGGTCCAAGGGCTAACGAACATATATAAAAAATCATGATAACTCAACAACTAATGACGCTATCTTCATCAAAGTTTGTGCTGTAGGTTATTGGTAATGAAACTACGGCGGCGATTGCGTACGGTGAGGATTGGATAATGGGTTCGGAACTTAGAACTTTTTGGTCGGATTTAGGCCAAACTAGCATAATTCCGAAACCAATGAAGATAGAACCTCCAAATTTGGTATCAAGGTGTCCCTTCCTATTTCCTAAGTGTCTTGGAAATTTGGGCCCTATTGGAGTAGTGGGTCGGGGACCAGCTACACATTTCCGAAGACCTTAAAGCATATCTTTAAAATTAATAAAGATAGCAACTTAAAAAAAATTAGAAGCTTCAAATTTGGCACAAGGGTGTTCTTTACTATCTCTTGCGTGTCCCCCTAATTTTGGATGAATTGGAGTGGTGGTTCAGTACCTCTCTTAGACTTCCCAAGTTTTAAAAGCTTATAATCGAAATTACTAAAAATAGTAACTTAAAATTAAGATAGAACGTTCAAATTGTGTACAAGGGTTAACTAGTACTATAAGTACAGCGCGGACTGTATAAGGGCGAAATCAGACCAAGGTTTGAGATTCTGATCCTTTTAATCGGTTTCAGGGCTAACGAACATAGATTAAAAATCACGATAACTCAACAACTAATGACGCTATCTTCATGAAATTTTGTGCTGTAGGTTATTGGTAATGAAACTACGGCGGCGATTGCGTATGGTGAGGATTGGACAATTGGTTCGGAACTTAGAACTTTTTGATCGAATGTAGGCCAAACTAGCATAATTCCGAAACCAATGAAGATAGAACCTCCAAATTTAGTATCAGGGTGTTGCTTTCGATTCCCTTAATCTCCTAGAAATTTGAGCCCAATTGGAGTAGTGGGTGGGGACCAGCCACTCAGTTCCGAGGACCTTAAAGCATATTTTCGAAATTGATAAAGATAGTAACTTGAAACAAATGTAGAAGCTGCAAATTTGGCACATGGGTGTTCTTTACTATTTCCTGCGGGTCCATCTAATTTTGGATTAATTGGAGCCGTGGTTCAGTACCTCTCTTAGACCCCCCAATGTGTAAAAGCTTATCATCGAAATTAATAAAACTAGTAACTTAAAATTAAGATACAACGTTCCAATTGTGTACAAGGGTTAACTAGTATGGAAAGTATGACGGGGACTGCATATGGGAGAAATCGTACCATGGTTTGGGTTTCTGGAACCCTTGAAAAGTTCAATGGCTAACAAACATATATCTTAAAAACACCATAACTCAAAAAATAATGCCGCTATTTTGATGAAATTTAAACTCTAGGTTACTACTAAGGAAAGTACCATGGGAATTGATTCTGCTCGAGTTTAATTTCGAAGCCAAAGAAAATATTTCCTATTTCCTATGTGTCCCCGAAATTTAGACTTAATTGTAGTGGTTCAGTTATGTTCAAATGTACTTGCTGCATTTATGTAAAACTTATTATACCCTACACCTATAGAATAGGTAAAGGGGTATATTAACTTTGGTATGGTGTTTGTAACCACCTAAAGGAAGCAAGCTAGATATGGAAAAGTATATATATTTGTGATCAGCGTGACCGCCTTAGTCGATATAGCCATGTCCGTCCGTCCGTCCGTCCGTAGGCACGATAACTCAAAAAATAATGGAGCTATCTTGATGAAATTTTAACTGTAGGTTACTAGGACTGAAAGTACGGCGGGGATTGCATATGGGCGAAATCGGCCCATGGGTTCGGATTCTGGACCTTTTAATCGGTTTCAGGGCTAACGAACAAATATAAAAAATCACGATAACTCAACAACTAATGACGCTATCTTCATCAAATTTGTGCTGTAGGTTACTAGTAATGAAACTACTTCGGGAATTGCGTAAGGTCGGGATTGGACCATGGGTTCGAAACCTAGAACTTTTTGATCGAATTTAGGCCAAACAAGCATAATTCCGAAACCAATGAAGGAAGAACCTCCAAATTTAGTATCAGGGTGTCCCTTCCTATTTCCTAAGTGTCTTGTGAATTTGGGTCCCATTGGAGTAGTGGGTCGGGGACCAGCCACACATTTCCGAAGACCTTAAAGCATATCTTTAAAATTATTAAAGATAACAACTTGAAAAAATGTAGAAGCTTCCAATTTGCCACAAGGGTGTTCTTTACTATCTCTTGCGTGTTCCCCTAATTTGGGATCATTTGGAGTGTTGGTTCTGTACCCCTCTCAGACCTCCCAAGTTTTAAAGGCTTATAATCGAAATTACTAAAAATAGTTACTTAAAATTAGGATAGACCGTTCAAATTGTGTACAAGGGGTTAACTAGTACTATAAGTACAGCGCGGACTATATATGGGCGAAATCAGCCCAACGGTTCGGATTCCGGACCTTTTAATCGATGTCAGGGCTAAGGAACATATATAAAAAATCACGATAACTCAACAACTAATGAGGCTATCTTCATGAAATTTGTGCTGTAGGTTATTGGCAGCGAAACTACGGCGGTGATTACGTACGGTGAGGATTGGACAATGGGTTCAGAACTTAGAACTTTTTGATCGAATTTAGGCCAAACGAGCATAATTCCGAAACCAATGAAGATAGAACCTCCAAATTTGGTATCAGGGTGTCCCTTCCTATTTCGTAAGTGTCTTTGAAATTTGGGCCCCATTGGAGTAGTGGATCGGGGACCAGCCACTCAGTTCTTAGGCCCTTAAAACATATTTTCGAAATTAATAAAGATAGTTACTTGAAACAAATGTAGAAGCTTCCAATTTGCCACAAGGGTGTTCTTTACTATTTCTTGCGTGCCCCCCTAATTTGGGATCAATTGGAGTGGTGGTTCAGAACCTCTCTTAGACCCCCCAATGTGTAAAAGCTTATCATCGAAATTAATAAAACTAGTAACTTAAAATTAAGATAGAGCGTTCCAATTGTGTACAAGGGTTAACTAGTATTGAAAGTATGACGGGACTGCATATGGACGAAATCGTACCATAATTTCGGGTCCTGCAACCCTTGAAAAGTTCAAGGACTAACAAACATATATCTTAAAAACACCATAACTCAAAAAATAATGCCGGTATTTAGATGAAATTTAGCAGTAGGTTACTAGTAATGAAAGTACCATGGGAATTGGTTGTGGTCGAGTTTAATTTCGAAGCCAAAGAATATATTTCCTATGTCCTATGTGTCTCCGAAATCTAGACTTAATTGTAGGGGTTCAGCTATGTTCAAAGGTACTGCTGCATTTATGTAAAATTTATTTTTATATTTAAATGAATTATATGAAAAGGTGTAAATTTTTATTGTATTTTAGAAATACATTTATTGCATATTTTGCGTTTATAAGTTTTTCTATTAGGTATATAAATTAACCATTTAAAATAATTGCAATTTTTAAAAATTTGGATTATTAAATATATTATGCTTTGATTATCTTTTTATCACAAAATTTAATAATTAGAATTTTTTCATTTTGTAATTGAATTGGCATAAATATATTTTCATTTATTTCAAGTTTGTTTGTTTTTTAATATTTTTAAATAGATAAATTAGTAAGAATATGTAGTATTTTTTAATAGATAGGGTAATTAGAAAATGTTTTTAGTATTATACAGTTAATTTGGTTAGTTATGTCTTACGATCAAATTAATAACAGCTTCTATGGTGTTAAAATGACTTATGGATATGTCCTTAAATTTGAACCAAATAGGTGTAGGGTATTTCTAAGTCGGTTGCACCGACTGACTGTTGCTTTACTTGTTTTTATATTTAAATGAATTATACGAAAAGGTCTAAATTTGTAATTGTATTTTAGAAATACATTTATTGCATATTTTGCTTTTATAACCTTTTCTATTAGGTATATAAACTAACCATTTAAAATAATTGCTATTTTGAAAAATTTGGATTATTAAATATATTATGCTTTGATTATCTTTTTATCTCAAAATTTAATGATTAGAATTTTTTCATTTTGTAATTGAATTGGAATAAATATATTTTGATTTATTTCAAGTTTTTTTGTTTTTTAATATTTTTAAATAGATAAATTAGTAAGAATTTGTAATATTTTTTAATAGATAGTGTAATTAGAAAATGTTTTTAGTATTATAAAGTTAATTTGGTTAGCTATGTATTACGATCAAATTAATAACAGCTTTTATGGTGTTAAAATGACTTATTGATGTCCTTAAATTTGAACCAAATAGGTGTAGGGTATTTCTAAGTCGGTTGCACCGACTAGCTGTTTCTTTACTTGTTTTTTATTTATAATTAATCTTAAAATACTTTTTTCTCAAAATAATATTCAAAAATTATTAGATGCCTACTACAAATTTGAAAACAATAAACATCATTCTTACTTAAAAAAATGAATTCAAACGTCAAAGTTGCCATTGCAAATTTAATTTTCTATGAGGGAATTTAGAATCACTTTATTTTCGGAGCGTAGCTAATTTTTCGTAGAAAGTCTACGAGGGAATTTAGAATAGGTGTGATAAATTTATGCTAAAATAACCTATTTATGCGCAGTCCTGATTAGATTATCTCCGATTATTTTCGTAGATTATCTCCGACGTAGCTGTACGAGGGAATTTAGAATAGCGGTGAATGTTTAAATTTGAAGTGTATATTGATTTGTTTAATTTGTGTTTAAAAATATATAAAACTTATAAAAATATTCTTATTTTTCCTTAATTCATATTTAAAATTTAATCGTAATCTTGGTCAAACAACTTCAGAAGTAAATTGAATTAAAAACTTTCTATAAAAAATGGTTTATAATATTTTTCCAATATATATATCCCAACTCTCATTTTCAAATCAAAATGTTGTTAGAATATTTTGAAGGTATATCCGAAATTTGGATGATTGTAATCCCTCAGTTATATATCGGTTTAACTCCAAAAGAATTAGTTATGATTTTCTTGACCCCGAACTATTTACACCTTCAAACTAAGGTATCACTTAAATTTTATATGTATATAGAAGATAAATGTTGTAACAAGCTTATATTGACAACTGAAATCCTTTAAAAATATTCTCAGGCTGAAGATATTGAAGTTAGTCAATTTGTCAATTTATGTTGGCCGAATAAATGCAAGAAATTTAAAACATTTTTTCTTCAACGGCAACACTTATAGAAAAAAAAAATTTAATTGTTTTCTATTACGGCGTGGTAGATTAAACAAAACTCAGTTATCTTATTTTTATCCTATTGAAATTTTTCAATTAATTGCAAAGCAAATTCTTTTTCTTTAAGTGCTTTAATTTATTTTTACTCACAATTAATTAATTTATTTGACCAATGGCGTAGTGGTAAAGCCGCCGTCTTTCATGTGGAAGGTCTCGGGTTCAAACCCCGGTTAGATCATATCCAATAAAAAAATATCGTAAAATTTTTTAATTATATCGTAATAGTTTATATCGTAATATAAAATAAGATTTAATAAAAATATATAAATAATTCTTGTGTAAGATTATAGATGGCGCACAAAGTTAACATTTGTGCTTTCATATTTCATAACCTTATAGCTTATACAATAGCTACAGCTGAGTAATCAATGGCTTAGTGAATATTATGATTAAAGAAACTAAAGCCTAGTTTAAAATAAAGACTTGGTGAATGCCCTATACTCCTTAAAGAAGTGGAAAAGGAATAAATAAAAAAAAAATTTATTTATTTATATAACAAATAATACATATTCTGTAAAATATTTTTTCTTAATGCATTGTTTTTTAGTTTATTTAGTGTGTTATATTTCATTAATTTTATTGAAAATTGTTTTATAAACAATTATTTACGACTAACAAATTTCTTTAAAACAATTTAAGGGAGTTAACAAAAGTTATAAACAAAATTATTAATTTTGAATAATTATATTGAAAATAGAAGCACTTTCCAACCAGCTTAATTGTTTTCTTCTCCAAGTATTTATTTAATAAAAATTATACGCAACATCTTTGATCGTTATATATTTTAGAAAAAGAGACCGTGAGTGTCATATCTTCATTATTTTATAACAGAAAATTTCTCAAGCGCAGGTGCACAATACCTACGTTGTCATTGATTTCATCGATTAGGATGAACTCCGTAGGTATCGTGAATATGTGTCTGGCTAGGGGCTTAGAACTGTCGAAACTGTCTGACTCCTAAGGAAACATCTAATAATTTTCCAAATAACGAATTCAGTTTTTGTACTATAACGTAAGTACAGTTACAGTTTATGGAAGTTGTAACTGTACATGGATATCTGACAAAAGGTTACCACGATATTAAGTGTCTGGCAAGACACTTTTTCTCTATTTAAATATCTGTGTAATAATTAAAGTATACATATTTATATTATCTTTGATAATATTTAGTGTTATAAATAATAGATTCTTTGGAGAGAATTAGATTACATAATTTCATACAATGCCTTGCATATTTAGCAGACCGTTATACTAGAAAAATACATCCAAAATTATATCAAAAATGTTGGTATATGTTTTTTCGTGTTATAATACGACGCAAATAATTCAACACAATTGTTATTAGAACATTGATTTTCATATTAAAAAATTTTTTGTTATCAACAATTAGTATTTAAAAAATAATATTCGTTGTTTATAGTATACAAAATAGTAAGATAGTAACATTGAAACGTTACTAAATTTCCAACTAAATTTTCTTGATCTCGATAAAAAATATTTAGCATCTCTATGGCAACGAACCATTGAAGCTAATGAGATTATATTCTTGATTACCACCCCGATTCTTGAAAGCTCATCACTTCATACGAAGCGCTTCTAAGTGCGTTTCCTCTAAAAAAAAATTATCACGTCTATCTTGAAGACTTTTTTTTGAGGTGATGTCATTTTTATAAAGTTGGTATAAAAATTACAATTTTTTTACTTTTGAGTTTTTGTTGTCAAAATTTATAAACAAATACATATGTATAGATATGTATGAGTTTTTTTATTTGTATGATTCTTTTGAAAATTAAAAAAAAATGAATACTGAATTTTAGTAGAAGTATAAGAAATAATTCAAGTCCTTTTGAATTACCTACCCCTTTTAAGTAAAACAAGTAAAGAAACAAACCATAAAAGCTCTTATTAGTTTGATCGTACGGCATGGCGTACCAAATTTACTTAATAATACTAAAAACATTTTCTAATTATTTCATCAATTCAAAAATATTAGCAATTCCTACTAATTTATCTATTTAAAAAATATTAAACAACAAATAAAGTTGAGACAAATGGATTCGGAAAATGCAATTACAAAATTACAAATTTAAAACTTTTATCCAATTCAATAAAATTTTACACACATGCAGCAATTACTTCTTTTCAGGATTTTTAGCTGTAGTGCATTTACTGTTGAATGATTTAGTACCCTTGCTTAATTATTTCAATTTTCAATATTTTTTAAATTTATTCTCTTAATTTACTTATTTTTTAATGTTCTATATAATTAAACTCAAAGTTATTTGAAAGAAATAATATTAATTTGTAATAATAAAAATATAACAGTTTACATAATTTCATGGTTTTTAATATTAGTTAAAACCATTAATGCTTTCATTAGCTTTTTATCACAAAATTTAATAAACAAAATATGCAATAAATGTATTTCTAAAATACAATAATAAATTTAGAACTGTTCATATAATTAAATTTAATATAAAAATAAATTTTACAACTTAAGTATAGTATACAATTTCTTAATACCTGTAATTATTGATAAAATATAGATATGATATAATAACAAGTGAGGAAAAAAACCCAGGGTTTTAAAAAAGCACATTTTCAAAATTATATACGGTTTCTTACTAAGTATTTTATCATTTATTTTTATAAAAACATATATACTCGTAAAAATAAATGATGATATTATAATTTAGTTTATTTATCAATTTATTAATTATGACTAATAGTGAAATACTTAGAATATAACCCCAATGCACTCAAGAAAACCTATTAATAAGTCCGAGATATAATATTAGAGCTTCAATGTTAACGTTTAATTTTGGAAAAACATACACTGGTGAATAAGTTACTGTTTTATAAAAACATAAAAGTTTTACTTTTGAAGACGTAGTATCCCTTCAATAAGAAAGGTTCCCAAATTTTTGTTTAGCAAACTTATTATCGATCAGCCCACCGCCTCCTGTCCTCACCATTAAATTTTTTAGGTTCTGGGAAATCACTTGTGAACTCCACCAAAATTTGGAATTTTACCTAGAATTTTATTATGTAAGCAAAAATTGTTAAAACTAAGAGACAATTTCTTCAATTTAAAGAATTCCATTCAAATTTAAGAAAAACATTTAACATATGTTGAAATGTAATGGTAAAGCTTTAAATTATATATATATTTGTAAAAAAAAATTTGAACAAGTATTCAAATTACAAGTGTTTAAAAATAGCAAAATTTCAATTTTTGAGCCCTTATAGCTTCTAAACAGGGGATGTGACAAAATAATTTTGTTAACCGACTCCTACTAAATTTTAAAAATCTAACTTCTGACAAGAGTTCTGTTAGGTGTATTTACAATCTAAAAACGGCAAAAAAAGCTGGTTTTTAAACTTTATAAATTTTTCAAAGGCAAATGTTTAGGATTGCCATACGGTCCTAAAATTTACCATTATGCATAACTCAATTTTTGCAAAATATTTGGCCACATATATCTTCTGAACGGTTCAAGCTAGGGTCTAGATTTGAATTTTGTGATGTAAGTTACTAGTACTGAGACTATGGCGAAAACTGCGTGCGAACGAGTTCGGATCATGGGTTCGGATCCTAGAAGTTCTTGATCGAAATTAGGCCAAACAAGCATAATTTCGAAACCAACGAAGATGAAACCTTCAAATTTAGTATCAATGTGCCTCTTCCTATGTCCTCAGAGTCCTGGAAATTTAGGACCAATTGGAGTAGTGGCTTGACCCTCCACACAGTTCTGAAGACCTTAAAGCATATCATTGAAATTATTAAAAAAAATAGCTAAAAATTAAGATAGAACGTTCCAATTGTACAAGGGTTCACTAGTATTGAAAGAACGGCGCGGACTGCATATAGGCGAAATCCGGACATGATTTCGGATCGTGGAACTTTTTCATCGAATTAAGGCCAAAAGAGCATGATTCCAAAATCAAGGAAGTTAGAACTTCCAAATTCGATATCAGGGTGTCCCTTTCTAATCCCTTAGTGTCCTCGAAAATTGGAACCAATTGAAATAGTGAGTCGGGGACCATCCACATAGTTTCGAAGACTTTATTATACCCGTATGACTATATAGTCAAAGGGTATAATAAATTTGCCATTACGTTTGTGACGCAGAGAAGAAGGGGGGGTAGATATAGACTCAAGTGTATGGATCGGATCAGAATCGAAAAATAAATCGATTTAGCTATGTATATCCGTCCGTCCGTCCGTCACCACGATAACTCAAAAACTAAAGGAGCTAGGATCTTGAAATTTTCGCAAATCCGTTTTTTTGCAATAGCCGTCATCTCTAGGTGTGGTCGTAAATGTAAACTTTTTGACGTAAAATATGCCATATGACATTTATTATGATTTTAAGACCAAATAATTTGCAATCAGTAGGCATTTAATTTACAAATAAATTTTTGTGGTCGTGAAAGTAAATTTTTTAGTTTGTGATTCACTTTCAGTTTCACTCCTGTTAATTTAATTTTAAATTAATTTACAAAAAAAGACATAATATTTTCTTACTTACATTATTAATCATAAAAATAAAACAACGCTGAACGCTCAAAAAAATGTACCTTACTATTTGGTAAACTGATTGTAAATAAAAAATTTAGTTTGCATAGTTGACGTTGACTTTACACATATTTCACATTTACGACCAGGTTCAGTTAGCAATGATTTTTTACATAATTTTTGCTCGTAAATTTAAAATATGCATATTGACAGCAAATTTACATTTACGACCATAAGAGCTATTTAAATCCAGCCATTTTGGTCCATGGGTTCGGGTAGCTGCCATACAACTTCTTTTTTTATATGAGGATTTCTCTGTACCTGTTACAGTTGCGTGTCTGAAATTTTGTCAAAAATGGTTTAGTTTTATGGCCAAAGTTTCTGCAGAATTTGATTGGTCTAATGCAGTGGGTTCGAGTAGCTGCCATACAACTTCTTATTTTATATAAGCATTATTCTATACCTATTGAAGCTAGGTGTCCGAATTTTTCCTAAAAATAATTTAGTGTAATGGCCAAAGTTTCTGCAAAATTTGGTTGGTCTACTGCAGAGGATTCGCGTAGCAGCCATACAACTCCTTCTTTTATATGAGCATTACACTGCACCTAATGAAGCTAGGTATCTGAAATTTTGCCAAAAATAGTTTAGTGTAATGGCCAAAGTAACTGCAAAATTTAGTTGGTCTACTGCAGAAAGTTTGAGTAGCTGCAATACAACTCCTTCTTTTATATGAGCATTAAACTACACCTAATAAAGCTTCATGTTTGAAATTTTTCGAAAAGAAATTAATGTTTAAAAATGATATAATGTTTATATAACGGTCATACGGGTATCACAGAGTTGACACAGTCTACTCTACCACACTCTTCCTTGTTTTTATTTTTTTTATTTATTTTATTTTATTATATCTAATTATATGTTATGAAATTACAATTATTATTATACAATAAAGAAAATAACTTAAAATTGGTATGAAAGTCTTAGCCATTATGATAAGTATATTCACATTTATATAGAAAAAAAATACAAAAATTATATATATTACTCTTATTATTATAGCCTAATTTATAATTTTACTTATAACTCTAACAATCTTTTTAATAAAACCTGATAATTTTTTAATAAAGTTTTCAATTTCAACATGAAGCTACTTACATTACTACATTTCTTTAATTTCTCAGGAAGACAGTTGTAAATTCTTATTGAGGAACAAAAGTTACTGTTTTTAGCTAATTCAGTTCGAGTTTTTTCATGACATAACTTTTCCATATTTCTTGTGTTGTAGTTGTGAATATTCCTTCTCTCTTGTAAAAACGTTTTACTTTTAGTGACACCATATTCTATTTTATGAATAGTTTAAGCTTTTTCTAAAACTATTAGTTCATCTAACTTAAATAATCCCATACTTTCGTATAACTCATCAGTTGGAGTACGCCAATTTGACTTGTAGAGTATATTGATTGCTTTGTCTATTAAAGTGCTTACTTTCTTTTTTAATATATTTGAACAACACGACCACGTCACCACATTGAATCTTATATGTGACATAATGTGCGCATGAAATAATAACTTAGCTGATTTATCATCTAGTATAATGCCGCTTCTCCTAATAGAACCTAGTAATGGCTTTATTTTTTTGAAAATGTAATTAACATGATCATTCCAGCTTAATTTATCATCTATTATTATACCGAGATATTTATAATTCTGTTCTCTTATAATTTCCCTACTATCAATACAATTTTTAGGATTGATATCAGGTTTATTTAGTCGTTTGAGAATCATATACTTTGTTTTTTCAATGTTTATTCTTAGTTTATTTCCATTTAACCATTTCATATATCTTTCCAAATCCCCATTGACCAATTCTTCTAACATCTCAGCATTTTGTTGCTGTATAGATTAGCAACGTATCATCAGAAAATATTTTATAGTTTTTTTTGCAAATTGCATATTATGTACACAATAAATATAACGTGGGGCCCAGAACTGACCCTTGTGGTACTCCTATAGTTATGGCACGTTCATTGCTACAAACACCATTAACTTTGGTTTTGATATATCTGTTTTCCAAATAAGCTTTTAGTAGTTCATGGGGCAGACCTCTTATTCCAATTTCGTGTATTCTGCTCAACAATATTTGATGGTCCATTGTGTCAAATGCCTTGCTCAGATCAACAAAGACAGAGCAGACATAGTTCCCTTCATCAAGATTTCCAATATAGCTCTTATTGAATTAATGATTGCTACATCAGTGCCATGCGATTTTTGAAAGTCAAATTGGTTGATGTCAAATCCGCATGAACATATAATAAAGTCACATATTCTTTTATTAATTATTTTTTCGAATATTTTCTCATACAGCTGGTAAGTGTTATAGGCCGATAATTAGATGTATCCAAAGGAGAGCCACATTTGTATATTGGAATCACAGTACTACACTTTAATGAATTAGGATAATTCCCTTTGCGAAAACTATCATTAACAAAGTTACTAATTATCGGAAATATTATATTAGCTACAGCTTTTAAGTCTTTTGCTGCAATGTTATCAGAGCCAGGTGAATTATCTTTCAGATCCATTATAACATTATATACTTTTTTTTCGTTAGTAGGTACCAGGAACATGGTGATTACATTTATTCGATTTTTTACAATATTTTATTCTTCAATTTGTATTTTGTCAGCTAATTTTTTTCCAACATTATTAAAATACTCATTAAGAGAATAAATTTAAAAATTATTGAAAATTGAAATAGTTAATCAAGGGTACCAAATCAATCAACAGTAAATGCACTACAGCAAAAAATCCTGAAAAGAAGTAATTGCTGCATGTGTGTAAAATTTTATTGAATTGGATAAAAGTTTTTTTATGTAATTTTCTAATTGCATTTTACGAATCCATTTATCTCAACTTTATTTGTTGTTTAATATTTTTAAATATATAAATTAGTAAGAATTGCTAATATTTTTGAATTGATAAAGTAATTAGAAAATGTTTTTAGTATTATAAAGTAAATTTGGTTAGTCATGTCTTACGATCAAACTAATAAAAGCTTTTATGGGTCTAAAATGACTTATGGACTTCCCATTAAATTTGAACCAAGTAGGTGTAGGGTATTTCTAAGTCGGTTGCACCTACTGACTGTTTCTTTACTTGTTTTTTTTTATACGTTCGTTAGCCCTTAGAACGATCAAAAGGCCCAGAATTCAAACCCATGGGCTGATTTCGCCCATATGAAATCCCCGCCGTACTTAAAGCCCTAGTAATCTTCAGTTAAAATTTCATCCAAGATAGCTTCATTAGTTTTTGAGTTATCGTGCCTACGGACGGACATGGCAATATCATCCAGGAGGTCACACTATTGACAAATATATATACTTTTCCATATCTAGCTCGCTTCTTTTAAGGGGTTGCAAATAACATTCCAAAGTTAATATACCTTTTTCCTATTTTATAGGTGTAGGGTATAAAAAATATGTTGAACAACTTAAATTTTTATTATGTACCTTTAATTTTGTAAATTAATAAGTTTAATCGAAATATTTGTTTTAACCTAACAAGTAACTGAAATTAAAATTTATGAAATAGTTTTTTTTTTAAACATATAAGTTTTCAGGTACATAAACGTATGTACAATTTTTTTTTTTAAAAATTGAAAATTTTTATTTACCTAAACTAAAATATTTTTATGAATATATATAAAAACATGCATATTAAAATATATAGTAATATTTTTACCAAAGAAGTGCTATTACATTTAAATTAATTATGTATCAGTTTTATCAGTACTTTTGTTTGATAACATATAAAATTTTAAAGAAAAAACTAGACATGATACTCTTTCGTAGGCAAATTTAGAAGTGATACCAAATTGCTATCACTTTGTATGCTACGCCTTCAAGAATTGCCAAACGTGATGATTTTTCCAACTGACATCACGTCAAATTGCCAACATGGCGTCAATATCCCTTTCGAGCCTTCGAGAATAGCCAGTCATCACTTTTGTTATACTGCTCGTATGCTACGCCTTTAAGAACCAGGGTTTATATGAGCAAGCACAGTACAATAGCCTTCAAAAATTTAATCGATCCAAAATTAGACAAGCCAAAATTAAGTGGCTCAATCAAGAATGATTAATTAATAAGTTACAAACAGGACAAACAGCTCAGTCCTGATGAGTTATCAGCTGAAATTATTAAGTTAATGGACGATGGTAAAATAAATATTTTGCTGTAAGTGTTAAACTATGTTTATGACACAGCAGCCTTTCCGAAAACTGGTTAAAATTGACTTACATTGATCTACCAAAAAAGAACAATTATAAGAGATGCAATAAAGACTAATAAGTTTAATTACTCACGTTTTAAAAATTGTCCTTAAAAATTGCACAGACGTGTTAATTTATGATCAATTAGAGTGGTGGTTCAGGTAACATTCTCAAACCTCCAAAGATTTAAATGCTTATCATTGAAATAGTAACTTAAAATTAAGATAAAACGTTCCAGTTGTGTACAAGGGTTAAACCAGTATTGAAAGTATGACGAGGACTGCATATGGGCGAAATCGTATCATGGTTTTGGGTTCTGGAATCTTTAAAAGTTCAAAAGCTAACAAACATATATCTTAAAAACACCCTAACTAAAAACTAACTTCGCTATATTTATGAAATTTAAATTCTTTTATAATTGTTTTAAATATTTTTTTAATAAACGACGAAATTTTTTTTTTTATTTTAATTTTTATTATATCATATTTTTTTTTTTTTTAATTATAACCATAGGTAATATATAATTAAGAAATTGTGTACGATATTTAAGTTGTAAAATTTATTTTGATTTTTAAATTAATTATATGAAAAGTTCTAAATTTGTCATTGTATTTTAGAAATACATTTATTGCATATTTTGATTATTAAATTTTGTGATAAAAAGCTAATAAAAGCATTAATGGTTTTAATTAACATTAAAAAACATCAAATAATATAAACTTTTATATTTATACTAGCTGTTGACCCGCCACAGAATGACGGAAATTCAATTAAAAGAAGAACTTTTTCTAATTAAAAACGAGGAAGATTATAGTTGCCCTTTTTAACTTTTAGATACCCGTGCATACCCACTATCCGTTATTTATTTCCCTTATGCTATTATAAATATTACAAAAAAAAATATAACAAAGTATATAACTTATTATTATAAGTTTTGCTTAAAATAACAAAAAAAAAAATTAAATTTTAAATTCATTATAGGTACCATCATTTTTGCTTAAAAACAAAAAAAAACCCTAAAAGTTGGTCCAGGTGATGTTTAACTTTGCCAACTAACTTGCTCTATTACTTTACCTGCCCAGTTTTAATTTTAACCTCGTAGCTTCATTAGATTCACAGTTATCAAATTGACAACTTGGCATGGCAGCTGCCCGAAAATGGAGCCGTAATATTTTGAAATTCCATATAAGTGCTCGATTCATTATATAACTAATCGTGTATAATTTTCATTCTCGTAGTATAATTAGTTTTAAAGAAATTCATATTGGTGCAAAGAAGTTGTATGGCAGCCCCCCGAAAATGGGGCCGTAACATTTTGAAACTTCATATAAGTGCTCGATTCATTATATAACTAACAGTGTGTAATTTTCATCCTCGTAGTATAATCAGTTTCCAAGAAATTCATATTGATGCATAGAAGTTGTATGGTAGCCCCCCGAAAATGGAGCCGTAATATTTTGAAACTTCATATAAGTGCTTGATTCATTATAAAACTAACCGTGTGTAATTTTCGTCTTCCTGGTATAATCACTTTTGAAGATATTCATATTGTTTTAAATAAGTTGTGTGGCAGCTCCCCGAAACCTTGGTCTGGTCTTAACCAAAAATAATAGGGAACCTCATGACCAAAAAATGTTTTGTGTGAATTTCAAAACTCTAGCTCTAATTTTTCAATTCTATCTCTTTTAATTAATTTTTAATTCACGAATATATTAAACTTAAGCAAAATAAGCTTCATATGATCATATTCATATAATGATCATCATGATAGATAATTATCATCATATTCATAATGATTATTTCTATCAATATCAATAAGCCATTTACTTAAAAAAAATCTTTGTGTTCTTTTTAGCTTATCTTAAATAAACTACGCATCATTTAAATCATATGAAATTCTAACTCGAAATCGTTATCTACAAAAAAAACAAAAATAACAAAATTCATATAATTTCATGTTAAATACAAGATGCATAGCAAAATTTCAAATTTTTATATGAAAATATTGGAGTTAAAAAAGTTAGTTGTTCGAGAGCTACCCGAAGTTTTGGTCCGATCTTAACCAAAAAAAAATAGGGAATCTAGAAATTGATTGAAAAATATTTTGTGAAAATTTCAAAACTGTAGCTCTTTTAGTTTTTGAGTTATCGTGCTGACACACAGTTTCAGCTCAATAATTATCTATTTCTCCGTTTATTAATGTTTTGTATATACAAACCTATTCTAAATTCCCTCGTAGACTTTGTACGAAAAATTGGCTACGCTACAAAAAAAAAGTTTTAGTGAGATGAATAGATGAGGGAGAGTTAAGAGCGAGATGTGGGAGAGATGAGGGAAACTTTGAAATAACTTTGACACATTGCTTGGTTTATTTGCTTAAGCAAAGCAAGCAATGCATCAAAGCGAATAATTAAGACTTACGACACAAATATTCATGTGAAGCATAGTCTTCTTAATTTTTATTTACAAAATGTTTTACTATTTATTTAAAATTTCCAGAAAATCGTCTGTGATTTTTAAAGCTGAAATGAATAAACATTTCATCAAAATTTTTTTTGGCCTGCTTATGATAATTTTGGATATTTTATTTTCTAAATTTAATTGATTAATACGCATTCAATTAATTTTCATTTAATTGAATGCGTTTGTTACACCTCATTCTAGACAAATATAATAATAATAATAATAGTTATTACAAATTAATATTTCTTTCGAATAACTTTAAGTTTAATTATATAAAACATTAAAAAATAAGTAAATTAAGAGAATAGATTTAAAAATTATTTAAAATTTAAATAATTAATCAAGGGTCCTAAATCATTCAACAGTAAATGCACTACTGCTAAAAATCGTGAAAAGTAATTGCTGTATGTGTGTAAAATTTTATTGAATTGTATAAGGAGTTTTACATATGTTTCATTTTACGAATCCATTTATTTCAAGTTTATTTGTTGTTTAATATTTTAAAATAGATAAATTAGTAAGAATATATAATATTTTTGAATTGATAAAATAATTAGAAAATGTTTTTAGTATTTATTATAAAGTTAATTTTGTTAGCTTTGTCTTACCAAAGATAATGAATACAACTAGATGTGCACAGTCCATATAAAACAAAAACCTTAAAATTCAAGCTCTTTTTAAAATAAAAAAAAAGCTTAAAGCTTTATACTCTCTTCATTATTAAATTAGAGAACGAAAACAAAAACAAAAACAAAATAAAAGCTTTGTTGACTTTATTTTTTTGATAAAAATTTTGAAATATCTGAAGCCATCGAATAAAAATATTTTGAAGCAATCGAATGAGTATATGATCTTTTAAATTCAGAAAAAAGAAATCTAATAAAGAAAAAAATTAAATTTCTTGTAAATGTAAAATTTCTTGCATATGAATAATATAATACATATAAAGAAAGACGTGTAGACACATTAAAGAAAAAATAATGTAAATGTGTTTCAGCAAAACTGAAATTATAAAACTGCATTAGAATTTGAATTAGGTACATATTATATACAGTTCTTCTTTTAGTATTTCAATTTTACTGGTTTTTATGTTTATTGTTATTTAGGTTTTCTGATAACAAGTGTTTTCAATTTTACGTGGGAAAATTTCTTATGTAGCATAACGTGTAATAAAGAATAGGTTCCATGATAAAACAGAACAAGATAAAACAGAATATGATAAAAAAGAACATGATTACACGTTTTTTGTGTAAGTTTACCTAATAAATGCCTGTGTAAAATGCAATCATTATTTTCATTTAATTTTACCTCTACCTGTTGGTTTTTCCACTTTGTTTAAAAAATTTACTAGGGTACGATGACTTTTTGGCCTACTGTATATACCTGTTAAATAAATGGATGTTGAATATATGGATTAATAAGTGTACCGGAAAAACCAAAAGGGTTTTTTAATTTGAATTTTTTTAATTACAAGTGTTGGTAATTAAAAAATATACTTACTTTGTTTAAAAAATTTACTAGGGTACGATGACTTTTTGGCCTACTGTATATACCTGTTGAATAAATGGATGTTGAATAATATATGGATTAATAAGTATACCGGAAAAACCAAAAGGGTTTTTTAATTTGAATTTTTTAATTATAAGTGTTAGTAATTAAAAAATATAAATTTTAATTAAATAAAATTACGGAAACACAAGTACCTCTAAATTGGCGATATATTTATTTTTCACCAAAACCATTTCCTTATAAACTCATGTTTGAACAGATCTATTATCATTATAGATTTGTGTTTCAACTAATTCAGTTTAGATTACCTATAATAAATTATAAAAACTTTAATTATTAATTAATAATTATAATATTACGTTCCAGCTTTTAATAAATACTATATCTTTTAAAATTTAAAGTTAAAGTAAAGTTTCAAGTAATACAAAGTACTAGTGTTACAAATATATATACAGGTAAGTGTTTCCTAATAGATTATTTATTAAATCAAGATGCCGTTGATTAGAAATTGTTGCATACAAAGTTGCAAAAATAATTCTCGAAAAGAAAATTTAAAATTTTTTAAGTTTCCACCAAAGAATACTGCAAAATATGAAAAGTGGGCTAGTGCTTGTTGGCAATCATTTATACTACATAAAAAATTTAAAATGTCCTTATATTTGCAGCTGCCATTTTGAGGAATCTCATATTGGGCTGAGGAAATTATATTCGGAGGCTTGTCCTTCCCTTTTTTTGTCAGAAGAAACCTCATTAGAAGAAATAAATACTGTTCCAAATAATTTAATTATTGATGATGATATTATTATGGAAAATTTAGATGAAATGAATTGGGAAACGAACTCAATTCAATATAATGTACCTTCTTGTAAGCATTGTCATAAAAAAGAAACAAATTTAGCGTATTATAGAATATTAACGGGCAAATTGAAAAACGAAAATCAAATTTTAAAAAATGAAAATAAAAAATTAAAAGGCAAAAACAAAATTTTAAATAAACGAAAAGCAGTTAAGATTAAAGAAAATTTAACTAACCGAAAAATATTTTGTCGTATGCAAAATAAGAATGATATATATTATTCAAAGGAGGAAAAACAATTATCTCAGCTAGAATTTTTTAAATCAACAGCCGTTTATACCTTTTTACGGGAAAAACTTGAATTTCGTTTACCTTCCGTTCGCTGTATCTATAATAATTTGCCAATAAAAAGCTTAACTTCTTCAATATTACCAAATGAATTATTTGTAAAAATTAAAGAATATTTTTCTAAGCTTCCTAATCAGTCTAGAGAAGTTACATTAATATTTGATGAAATGGCAATAAAAAGAAATTTTACTTATAGTGAGAGATATGATAAAATTGAAGGTTTTGTTGATTATGCATGTGGTTCAGACAAGCGACAGCAAGAAGTAGCTAAAAATGCTTGTGTATTTATGATACAAAGTTTGCATGACAGTTGGAAACAAATCTTGGGATATGTTTTGTCAGAAAATTCCATACCTATAAGTAAATTAAATTTTACCGTTATGGAAATTTTAAAATTAGCACAGGATTTGAAAATAAAAATACGTGCTATAATATGTGACCAGTCAAGTACTAATAAATCTTTTTTTAAACAGCTTGGAGCAAATGTAGAAAAGCCTTATTTTATTCATAAAAATGAAAAAATTTATTGCTTATACGATACTCCTCACCTTTTCAAATCTATTAGAAATAATTTAATGAAATACCCTTTAAGAAAATCAGAAAAGTGTGCTAAATGGAATATTGTTACAGAATTATTTGAAAAAGATAGTAAATCTTCTACGCGTGTTTGTCCTAGATTAACGGAGAATCACATAAATCCAAACAATTTCCAAAAAATGAGTGTAAAGCTAGCTGTTCAAGTTTTAAGTGCAAGTATTTCTGCTGGAATCAAAACATATGTTGAATCCAATTTTTATGAAGATGAAGACTGCGCTATATTTACAGCGGAAGTTTTTGAAAAATTAAATAATTTATTCGACTGTTTAAATAGCAAGTCACTTTTTAATAAGAATCCATATATGGCTGGTTTGCAAAAAATAATCATGTAAGGAATTTAATGGTAAGTATGATACAATATTTGCAGGATCTTAAATTTGAAGTGCCAAATAAAAAAATAAGAATAAATTGCTTGGATGGATTAATACAAACAACTAAAGCTACTCTTATGTTGTCAAATGATTTGTTCGATGAATATCATGATTGGTATTATATTTGCACAAACAAACTGAATCAGGACGTAATTGAAAATTTATTCAGTTTAATACGTTTCAAAAAAAGAAATCCATCCGCACATGAGTTCGGATCAATAATAGCAAAAATAATTGGTGTAAAAATGGTATTTTGTTCTAAGTTTGCCAACTGTGAAGAAGATAATGAAAATATGCTTAATGTAGATTGGCAAAATATTTTACATGACGAAGAATCGAATGAAAATATTGTGACAAATGAAAATGATTTAAAGGGTATTTATTGCACTCAAAATACTTATACAGATTCTATAGAAATTATTGAAAATCAGCCGGACTCAGCAGAAACAAGATTTTTATCAGAAAATGCAACAAGATATTTTGCAGGATTTGCAATGAAAAAAATTTTTAAACATAGTACAATTAATAATTGCAGTGATTGCGCTAAAAATTTGCTCGATAATGAAATAGCAAAAATGTCAAATGAAAGCGAACTTTTGATATATTTTAAGAATTTTAAAAATGATACCGACTTTGGATCACTTAAAGCACCCACGAATGAATTTTTTGAAATTTGTCTAAAATTTACAAATAATTTTGATAAAATTATGAAAACAAGCTCTCACGAAGAAGGAATATTATTAAAAATTAAAAATAGCTGTATAAATGATTTGGTTTGATGAAGCTAATTCATGTTATAAACATAGAATAAAATTTGTAGAATATTTTCTATTGATTTTAATTAGAAAAAACTGTTTATGGATTTTCGAAAGAACCACATTAAAAAAAAAATTATACTAGCGAACGAAGACTAAGAATTTTAAAAGAATAATACTGCAAGAACTAAGTAGATTAGGCCTATTGGGGATACCACGAAAAAAAAACGCGCCATATCCTTTACCTCTTTGGTGGTGTGGAAAATAGGATAAATTTATGTATTAGGGTGTTCCACATAAGAACCAATTCGTTATAGGACTAGTAAGGGGTTTTTAGAAAAATTCCATAAAAAAATCTATTGCTTTTGAACTCACTGGCAATGGAATAAGTAGTATATTTTTTGTAAAGTGAACTACGAGCTTAAATTTTTTTATACTAATGATGTTCATATGTTGCATATGAACATTATTAGTATAAAAAACAATAACAGGTGTCAATCATGAAAGTCTTGTGAGAAAAGACTTTTTTATTTTTTAGAAAAATTTCTTTAATTGTCAATCATGAAAGTCTTCTGGGTTAAGACTTTTTTCTTTTAAGACTTTTTTCTTTTTTTCGTTATCATGAATGTTTATTGATTTGACTTTTGTCATAATTTAAGACTTTTGAAGTCATATGCATTTTAGCTGCAGACTTTGAAGAGAAATCATTATGGATTCAATTCAAAAAAAGTAAGCAAACAAAAAAAATAAATAAACATTAAAAAAAAAATTATTACTTTGAAAATAACAAAAAAAAATATTTTTTTAGAAAAATTTTTAGTAACAAGAGGCAGTTAGAGAAAATGGTCCATTTAATGGAAAAAAATGATCAAATTGCAAAAGGAATAACAAAAAAAAGAGAAAGTGATTTATTTTGGGAAAAGGCGGCAGTTGAATTAAACGGCGCAGGACCTCCACTAAGAACACCAGAAAAGTGGTCTAGAGTAAGTAGATGTCGATTAAATGTCTATTAAAATTAATGAAGCTACAATTTTAATCTATAAATAAAATTTTAGGTTTGGGCTAAACTCAAAAAAAAACTAATAAAGAATAAAAAAGAAATAACAAAAACAGGAGGTGGGCTAAACACCCAAGAAACTTTAAGTCCTCTAGAAAATAGAATCTCTGAGTTCCTCTCCTTAAATGTTCATATTGAACCAGAAGGGAGAGAATTCCGAGAAAATATTGATATTTCTGAACAAGAGAACTTAGAGTTTCTTCTTGATGTCGATAATATACAAACTGAAAGGCCTTTAGAAAATGAAACAATTGAAACACAAAATATTCCAACAACTGTACAAAATAAAAGATCTGCAATTAAAAATCGAGTTACATTATTAAAAGAACACACTAACAATTTTAAAAAATTAAGGGCAGACATCACAGAACTAAAAAGCTATTCAAAAAAAATTAATATATACTAGCTAAAACACGATGCACGTTGCTGCGCCTCTCAATGGAGATTTAGTTGAAGTTGATGTTACTGCAAAAAGTTAACACAAAAATTACACACGGTTTACACATGTAAATTTTAAAATGTATGAAAGAAATCTTTTTAAAACGATTTTTCTAGGATTATTCTAGTAAATTTTGAAACTTTCGGTAATTCAAAGCAGTACAAATTACTTTCCAAAATTTTGGCGTAATTTATTTCCAAAAAAATTTTTAGATCAATCGTAGGACCGACTGTTAACAGACTCAACTCCATTTTCAAGTTGCTTCACACATATAAAATTTGAGGTCAACCGGTCAAATCGTTTCTAATTTAAAGTTAAGTAACGCAAAAATCTATTAAAGCCGCACTGTGCCCCATTGGGTTAACGGAACTACACTTTCTCTTTGGGCAAAGTAGTATTGCGCAAAATTGCACGTAATTTGCCTCCAAATCACTCAGCAAAATTTTTTTGAGGCTTTCTTTTTAGCCAAAGCAGTACTTCGCAAATTTTGACAATATTAGCTTACAAAATTATTTTGACCAACCGTCGGGCCGACATGGGTTAACAAATTCTAAATCTATTAATAGTGTCAGCTCAATTCTCATAGGGGAGCACGTATACAAAATTTGAAGAAAATCGGTCAAACCGTTTTTAATTTAGAGTTAAGTATTGAAAAAACCTATAAAAAGCTGTTGGTCCCCAATGGGTTAATGCAATACAATAAAATTTTTTTTTAGACTTTCTTTAAAGCCAAAGCAGAATTTCTTAAAATCGGACAAAATTTGGACCCAAAATTTTTTTTAACCACCCGTCGGCCCGACATGGGTTAACAAATTCCAAAACAATTAATGGTGTCTACTCAATTCTCAAAGAGCATCATGTATACAAAATTTGAAGTGAATCGGTCAAACCGTTTCGAATTTAGAGAAAAGTATTGAAAAAACCTATAAAAAGCTGTTGGGCCGCAATGGGTTAATGGAACTCAACAAAATTTTTTTTTGGGCTTTCTTTTAAGCCAAAGCAGAATTTCGTAAAATCGGACAAAATTTGGACCCAAAATTTTTTTTGACCACCCGTCGGCCCGACATGGGTTAACAAATTCCAAAACTGTTAATAGTGTCTACTCAATTCTCAAAGATCAACACGTATTTTTTAGTTTTAAGAAAAAACAAATGCCATATTAGCCTTAAGTTTTTGATACATCTAAAGTCAAACTTTTATATTTTTTTATAATTTTCCCTTATTAAATTTTTTAGTTTTAAGAAAAATGAAATGCCATAGTCTTAAGTTTTTGATACATCTAAAGTCAAACTTTTATATTTTTTTATAATTTTATTTCCCTTAAATTTTTTAGTTATAAGAAAAAACAAATGCCATGTTAACTTTAAGTTTTTTATACATCTAAAGTCAAACTTTTATATTTTTTTATAATTTTCCCTTATTAAATTTTTTAGTTTTAAGAAAAATGAAATGCCATAGTCTTAAGTTTTTGATACATCTAAAGTCAAACTTTTATATTTTTTTATAATTTTCCCTTATTAAATTTTTTAGTTTTAAGAAAAATGAAATGCCATAGTCTTAAGTTTTTGATATATTACTAAAGTCAAACTTTTATATTTTTTATAACAGTATTTTGCTTATTAAATTTTTTAGTTTTAAGAAAAATCAAATATTAGCTTTAAGTTTTTTATATTTAAATTAAAAAAAACTATAATAATTTTTTAATAAAATTTATTATTTTGAACTATTTTGAAATTTATTATTTTGAACTATTTTGAAATTTATTATTTTGAACTATTTTGAAATTTATTATTTTGAACTATTTTGAAATTTTATAATAATGAATTTAAAATTCGGTCACGTATGACTTCCAACGCCTTCTTCATTAATGATTCGATCACCTTCTTCTTCATGCTGTATTTCAGTTGGCTCAATTGCTTCTTCGAGTTCTACTTTGTAATAAATGCAAATATTGTGTAATGCGATATATGTATTTATTATTCTTTTGCATTTATTTGGTTCATAGTGCAGCTCTCGAGCTCCCAGAAGACATCGAAATCTATTTTTTAATATCCCTATTGTTTGTTCAATTATTATGCGAGCTTTACTATGCTTTTTATTAAATAAAGCTTCTCTGGAACCTTCTTCTGTACTCCTAAATGGTGTTATTAAATAGGAACACAGAGGATATCCTGCATCACCTGAAATTTAAAACAATTAAAATATAAATATTTTAAGTTTCAATTTCAACTCTACCTAAAATCCATGTATAAGTCATTCCATTTCTTTTCGTTTCCTCCAAGATTTCTTTTAACCTTGACATGTTAAACACATGTGAGTCATGTGAAGCCCCTGCAAACTTAGCATTAACATATCTGATTTTGTTTTTATGATCGCATACCTAAAACTCAAAAACAATTAAATTTGATATGTATGTAAATTTGAATGTGATTATATACCAACATTGCATTTATACTATAATATCCTTTTCTATTGTAATACAAATGCTGATGTTGTTTTACAGGAGCTCTTATTTTGATGTGAGTACCATCAATACAGCCAATAACTCCAGGGATTCCACTTTTTGTATAGAAAAAGGTTTTTGCTTCATCTTCTTCTTCTCTTGTATACTCAAACTTAATCCATTTAGCGCAGACATGTCGTTCAAACATTTCCAACATTTCAGAAAGCACTGTTGAAACCGTGGATTGAGCAAGACCTAAGTGGTAATCATTACCCACTCCTGTTTGGTACCCACCTTCCGCACAGAATCTTAACAAACAAGCCAGCTTCAATATACTTGGTATAGCGAATGATCGTTGAGATTCGGTCATTCTCGGTTCCAGTTCTGTCAACAAATCAATTACAGCTTCTTTTGATAATCTAAAAAGTTTTGTAAATCTTAAAAGAAAATAATTAGCAATTATTTAAATTAGCAATTAATTAAAGAAGTTCAACTTTAATTACGTACCTTATTTGATCCAATTCCAAAATATTCGACGAGTCTCTTAGACGTCTTCTTTCACGGTACTTTCACGGTAAAATAGTATTAGCTTCATTTTCCATTTCTTCAATTTCTTCATCCAAAATGAAGCTCCAAATAAAACTCATTTTAAAAAAAGTAACTAATACAAAACAGAAATTTTAATTTTAAATGTTAATTTTTTTTTACACAAATTATTTTTTTAAAAGTCAATATTTGTTTAGACAATTATTATTTCAAAAAATTTGTTATTTCAAACACAAATCCACACAAATCTATTTATTTAACAACTTCAAATCTGTGAATAAACCACCTATTCAAAATTATCAAAATAAAAATTCAGAACTGACATTTAATTTTGAATAAGATAATGCAGTTTTCGTTTTTTCCACAAAAAATTTTTCACACTACGGCAGTATTGTTTATGACAATTCTTTTAAATTTTTAAGACTTTCATGATTGCGTGACTTTTTTTTAAAGACTTTTTTTAAAAGAAAAAAGTCTTTTCTCACAAGACTTTCATGATTGACACCACAGTTGCAAGATTTGAGGTGATTTTCAAAAAATAAATTTATATTAAACTCAATTTTCTTTTGAAACACCCGATATTTTGGGTACATGGAAAAGCATATTTGAAAATAATGTTATATTATGAGCTCTTAAATTCTGTACTTAATAAATTTTTCTTTCTTCACCGTTTTCGAGGTATAAAGAATAGAAAAATGTGTTACAATGGGTAAAAATTTTAAATTTTAAAATACATTGATTGCTTGTCAGTAATTAGCACTTATTAAAAGCATTTTAAAATTAATGCGTGATGGGTATAATGAGTCTTCGGCTCTCAATAATCTTCTTTGAGCTGAGTGATTGAGAATGTTGAGACAAACAAAAAATTGTTCTGGAAGAAAGGGTCTAATTTTAACGGTTTCTCAGATAACTCATTCATTATTCAACATTATTCGTATATGTTTTTAAAAATAAAATCATATCTTTTTCCGTATACAACATAAGAAGATAACATTTTAAATATTAGAATTATTTGCTAACATTTTAAATATTAAAATTTTTCAAAACCGTATAAGTTATTAAATTAAGTGTAATAACAAAAATTAAAGCTGAGAAAAATATTTTATATATTTTTATGTAAGTACCTATATAATTTAAAAACGTTAAGAATATAAACATTTATCTTTACCGTTTCTATAATTTTTTAATTCAACCAAATATTTTTTGTTTCAGATGTGAAGTAAAAAAAAATCTATTAAACTTCATTCAACAATAATATTTAATACATGAATACATATCGCATTCATATACATGCTTACAAAAAAAAAATGCAAATAAAAAATTCTTTCTCAAATTATCTTCTTTAAATCTTTATACTATAGTTAATCGACAGTCACGTGACATATTTATATTTTTAACTCTCTTAAACATCACAACATGCCGCGGAGCCAATTGCGACAGCGATCATTTCCTTGTTGTTGCAAAAGTAAGGCAAAGAATATCAAATATTGCAAAAAAGGGTGGAGTTAAAAGAGTGAAATGGGATAATGAGAAGTTTAAGGAAACTGATTTAAAAGAACAATACCAAAGTGCAATAAGAACAAAAATAGAGTCCCTAGAAGGTGCAAATGAAACTATAGATGGAAAATGGTCGCAAATAGAAGAAAGTTTAATTACCGCAGCGAGAGAAGTTATAGGAAGAAAGCGACCTGAAAGAAATTCTGAATGGTTTGATGAAGAATGTATACTAGCAATAGAAGAGAAGAATAAAGCTAGAGAAAAGACATTACAGAATAACACAAGAGCAAATAGAATGCAATACATCGAAAAAAGAAGAATATCTACAAAAATCTGTCGTAGGAAAAAGAAATTAATGATGAGAAACAAAATAATTGAAATCCAGAATGAGCAAGATCAAAACAATGTAAAACGGTTTTACGAAAAAATAAAGAAAGAAACCAGAGGCTTTCAACCAAGGTTAATAGCCTGCATAGACAAAGACAATAAAATATTGTCAGAAGAAAACGAGGTTTTAAATAGATGGTCCGAATACTTCAAAGATCTGTTAAATATAAACCATATAAGTGCAGAAATTAACAATGACATAATGTACAACGTGGAACCTAAAGACATACCACCATCAGCAGAAGAAATTAGTGAAGTAATAAAAAAACTCAAGCGTAATAAAGCCCCGGGTGATGACCAAATAACAGCGGAATTATTACAAAATGGCGGGGAATTTTTACATGATAGAATTCACAGATTAATAGTTGAAATATGGAGCAATAAAGTTATGCCTAAAAAATGGAGTATAGGATTAATATGCCCCATACACAAGAAGGGGAACAAGTTAAACTGTGAAAATTACAGGGGAATAACGCTGCTAAATTGTGCATATAAGGTTATGTCAAATGTTTTATATGAGAGAGTAAAACCAATATATGAAGAGCAAGTCGGAGAGTACCAGTGTGGTTTTAGAAATGGCAGATCGACAATAGATCAAGCATTTCTGGTTAAACAAATCATGGAGAAATGCTACGAGTATAATGTAGATTTGCATATGATATTTATAGACTTCAAGCAAGCATTCGATAGCATTAACAGAAAAGAAATTCCGAAGACCTTACTGAAACTGGGCGTGTCCACGAAGTTGACTGGTCTTATAATGATGACAATGCAAAATTCCACGAATAAGATATTAATACAGGACTCTACATCAGAAGAATTTATTAGTACAAGCGGTGTACGACAAGGGGACGCTCTTTCTGCAATAATTTTTAATATGCTTCTGGAATATGCAATAGGTAACATGGATTTGGGAGGTAATATATTCATGAGAGAGTATCAGATTATAGTGTACGCAGATGATATTTTGATTATTGCCAAAGCTTATAATAAAATGGCAGATATTATTTAAATTAATCAAAGAAAAATCGCGTAAAATAGGCTTAAATATAAATATGGCAAAAACTAAATACCTAAAAATGTCAAGAAATGAAGAAAGAAGACTTCCACAAAATATAAAAATCGAACAAGATGAAATTGAAGGTGTTAATAGCTACAAATATCTTGGCATAATATTAACAAACAATAACAGTAGCCAAGCCTGCGTACAAGACCGAATACAGGCAGCAAACAAATGTTACTACTCTCATAAAAAGCTGATGACATCCAAGCTAATAACAAGAAGAGCAAAGTTGAAAATATACAAAACCATCATACGCCCAGTAGCAACTTATGGAAGTGAAACATGGACCATGAATAGAAATGAAGAAGAAATGTTAAGAATATTTGAAAGAAAGATATTTAGAACTATTTATGGTCCAATACGAAATGAAAACGGCGAATACCGTAGAAAGCACAATTCAGAGTTATATGCGCTAGCAGAGAACGAGGACATTGTAAAACATATAAAGTCCAGTAGATTAAGTTGGGCGGGGCATGTCATCAGAATGGCGGAAAATAGAGCACAGTACAAAATTTACAATGCTAGACCATTGCTTAACAGAGCAAGAGGTAGGCCTAGAAGCAGATGGGAAAATAACATTGAAGACGATACCAGAAAACTAGGGGAAATAAACTGGAAAACCACCGCGAGAAACAGAGATGAATGGAGGAAGATAGTGAAGAAGGCTAAAACTCACCAGGAGTTGTAATGCTAAAAGATGATGATGAACTCTCTTAAAAGCTTTTTTAATTTTTAACGTATAAATGTGTGATGATATTAGACCCATATTAGGGTTTTATTTTTTAAAAAAAATTTTACATGGGAGTGCACATCTAGTTGTATTCATTATTTTTGGTCTTACGATCAAACTAACAAAAGCTTTTATGGTTTTAAAATTACTTATCAACTTCCCATTAAATTTGAACCAAATAGATGTAGGGTATTTCTCAGTCGGTTGCACCGACTAACTGTTTCTTTACATGTTTTCATATTCAAAGAATCATAGGAAAAAAAAAACAAAAAAGTCTTCAAAAATGGACGTGATAATTTTTTTAGAAGAGCCGCGCTGAGAAGCATTTCGTGTGAAGTGATGAGCCTTCAAGAATTATTAACACAATAACTAGTTCTTTACCTTAAATAGACAGAGAATAAAAATGTATTATAAAAAAATTTAGAATTATTAAACTTTATATTGCTTTGATAAAAATTATTACGTCTGTAGGAAAAAATCTTTGAAAGCAAATTCACATTACGCTTTTCCAAAGCGGTAACATATTAAATTCTTATAAATATAATTGATCTTAATGAATGACACATACATGTAGTTCATTAGTTAGTCCTAGACCTTATATGATGTAGAAACGTCTCAGATTTCATTGGTTGCAATTCTATTTGTTATATAGAGTAATAGTTTCGAATTTGAGTTTATAGAATTTTTATATTTGTGGGTTACTTTAATTAACCAAATTGTAGGGTTATATTTTGTGTTGGTCTATTATTACATAGAACTATTAATTATTACTTATCGTAAACATTTTTTGTAAATTACAGACAAAAATTTGATTCGTATTTCGTAAAACAAAATTAAAATTTAAAAAACAATTAAGTACGAGTATATCTGCCTATCTGCCGTAACGGAAGTCAATGTTTCACTATTACATTATATTACTATTAAAATATCAGCGCAGATAAATATATTATACAGATGTCTCATGTCGATATAAAAAAGCGATACCATTTTTTCTGTAGCCGACATCTCGCTGGCTGACAAAAAGCTTTAATAATAAAATAATGAAAAAAAAACAAGAAAAATATAAAGTTTGAAAGCTTTCTTATTGTATACTAAAATTAAATATGTATGTATATACTCGTAGTAATCAAAATTAAAACAAAAGCATAAAATATATTATACCTTCATTACTTTATAAATGTATTTAATTATATTGAAGTGAAAAACAAGGCAGTATGTAAAATAAAGGTTTTTAAAGTTGCGCATTTAAAAAGAGAAATAGAATTACTATATTTTTAGTTTAACATTTGTAATATTCTTTTTGGAATTTTTATGTAAGAAAATCCCACAAGTAACAATATGATATTGGATGTTTAATTTTATAGTTTTACTTAAAAGAAATGTCTAAAGGTTCCCAATTTACAGGTATCTAGACATAAAAAATTTTACATTTTGACCCTAAAAAACTCTTAAGAAAGGGGGATTACGAAGGCTCAAAAATTGTACAAAGTAATTGTTTTTTTAATTTTTTTTTTCTAAAAAGAAAAAAGTGACGAATCAAGAAAGACTGAAAATATTTTACTTAACTTTTTTTACCCCAAATGCGAATCAAATCAATTATTAGATATTGTTTATTTTTTGACCAGTCAGACAACCAGATCAAATTGTGTATATTTTATAAAATGAAATCATAAAATATGTATTGTATGTCTCACTAAAAATATTAAAAAAATCATCATATTGAGTTTCTTTGACAACAAACGAATTTTATTGAAAAAGAAAAAAAAAAAGTATAAAAGTATGCATCATGATACATCTTAATGCAATATAATAGACGCGAATCAGTGAATGTATGTATTAAGCTTTGTATAAATATATATATACGTACGTGTAGTGTTAGTGTATAATATATGCCATCTATTAATATACATAATATACTTTACTTAGTTAATAGTATGCGTATGCTTATATAAGGTTTTGTTTAGGCTTGAAAATGTTTTATTTTATGTGACTGCGTTAGTATATTTTGATCACATCACAATTTTTTTTAAAGCTTTTATTATTCATGTTTTGTTTTTTTTGTGAGCTTTAACGGTAAATATCGCTTTTTTATATGGGCATGAGACATGTGTATAATATATTTATCTGTGCTATCAGGCTTAATTAAATTGCTTAAACTACTTTATATGTAGTTATAAAATATATTGTAGTACTATGTTACCATAATAGTAACATAGTTATTTATAATAATGCTACGTTATCAATTGCAGCTAAATTTAGTCCAACTAATATTTAAACCAGATAATGAAACTAAGTATCTAACAATACATTTAAATATTTTTAATTACATTGAGCAGTCTATTTATAATATATTAAAAATTTGTAGATTAATTTTCATTAATAAATATTTTTAATAAATACATTTGTGCTATATTTTCTTAATTTAAATTAATTATTTAATGACATGTAACATAAATAAATTTACTTAATTAAAAAATGTATAAATAGTAAAATTAAGTAACACAAGATCAAAGAATTAAATTAATTATATGTTTGAATTTAAAAATACCAAACATGCATTTTAATAAAAAAAAACACAACTAACTTTAATTTGCGTTTCTGTCAAGTTAAGTCAAATTCTACATTATTAGTGAAATAAATTATGCATTACAAATATTTGTTTTATATTAAATTGATAAAAAGGATTTGAAAAATGAAGTTTTGTGTTCTATTTATTTTTAAAAAAAATCTGCAGTTTTAAATAACTGAAAATTTGTTCGAAAACTTTGAATTACAATTTTTTTTTATATTATTTTGAACGAAAATCTAATAATAATAACATAAAAAACATTTCTGTTTAAAATTTATAAATGTATATAAACGTAAAACGCTTAATCTGAAACTAAAATTAATTTTTGTCTATCGGTTAAGTGTGAAGTTGTATTGTAACAGTCTTTATTTATTTAACAAAACTAAAACAAAATTTAAAATAAATTTTCGTAAATTTAGTGAATTGTTCAATATTCTATACTCAATAAAAATTACATATTTCAATTTCAAATTTCAATTAACCTTATTATTTATAAAGTTACATTTTTTATCATCTTAATGTTATTTATAAAACTAATTGAACTTTATAATAATATTGCGGATATAATATCTATGTGCGAAATTTCCTTTTTATTTACCAATTTACAAGATTTTAGAATAAAAAAAAACTTAAAAGTTATTCACTATAATTATAAAAAAATTAAAATTAATGTATTATCAAAAAAAAAATTTATAAAACAATCCACTAAAGGCGAAAACAGAGGATTGTTGTTTTATAAATTGAAATAATTTGAACTTTTTATATTTTTTATATAAATTAAAGGTATCATTTATCTATTTATTTTCCAGATAATTTTATCACAATAAATAGTTTTTATTCTTATTTATTTTAATCATTTATTTAAAATTGTGTGTAGTAAAACTTTAAGATTTTAATTGTTCCTTTTCACTTTGAATTTATTTTAAATCTCTTATATTGATAAAATATAAATTAAATTATCAAAACGGCAAGCTAAAATACAGGCCCGCATCGGGGGCCACCCGCAATCTCTATAAATATCGTGGTGGTCCACTACAATATGATGGTTGTGGAGATGGTCCCGGTTGCTGCAGATTTTGATGTACTTGTGCTTGGGCTCCTGAATTTAAATGATTGTGTAGGTCAAAAGGTGATTCAGAGCGTTGCACAAAATGATGATGATTATTCGGTTGTTGGTGCTATAAAAAGTAATAATACTTATTAATAGAAAGGAATATACAAAATTTAGAAATAAAAAATAATCTATTTATTTATAATAATTAAAAACTTAGGTTTATTAGAACAAAACTGTTCTATTTTTATTTATTTTTTTTCTCAATTTCAAAATTTTAAAAAATTTGATTATATACATAATTTGAACTCAGTCTGTCCATTTGTTCATTTGGTCACAAAATTTTTACACTTTTTGGAATAAAGTAAAAAAATTTGAATGTGGGAAGGTACCGCAAAGAAAAACCCTAAAGAAAAACACAGTCCGGAAAATATATATATTTTTAAATTCTTATATCAAGAGTTCTGTAGGGTATATTTTCAATCTGAAAACGGTAAAAGACAGCAGCTTTTACAAACTTTATAATTGAATATAAAATAAATATATTCGATTACGATAGGGCACTTTAATTCACCATTATGCCAAACTCAGTTCCTGCAAAAGATTGGTTTACAAATCTTTAGGCGCGCAACAAATCAATAGGCGTTGCTCCCGCAGAGTTTTATTCATATAAGCTGGCAAGCAACATAAACTGATTTTAAATAATTCTTCCTAAAAATTTTTTGCTCTTTTTAAAGCCTGGATTAAAATCAGAAGAGCTGCAAAAAGAATGCTTATGTTTAATATTAAAATTTTTTTTCAAAACCCTTCTTTTATATCTTTGTCAATTCTCATATATAAAGTATACATTAAATATTTTTATTTTCCATTAAAGATGGCTGAAAAATTTAAAACAAAAATTATTAATATAAAAAAAAAATTCAAATCTTTTTTTAAAATTTTTTTTAAGTTTCGTCATATTATTTGAAATATAAAAAATTTATAAATATTTCAATGCCTTTAGGTACTGAATTTTCAAAAAAGGTTTGTGAACACAAGTAATCAACAAAACTTTGGAGTTTATGAACGTACTATAAATAAATTTAATTTAAATATTTTCTCAAAGCATACTTATGTTTTTTAAATATACTAAAAATCTTATTTTGTTTTAGTTTTATTGGTTTCATTTTTATTTATTTTAATTAATTTTTTGGGTTAAATTATAATTTTAAATTATTGTGGTCAATTTTTTTTTTTTTTTAATAATTACGTTAAAAATTATGTAGATAACCATTTAGACCATAACCGTGTGATAATAAGAACCATATATCATAATAATTTAATTTTAAGGTGTATAAAATACATATTTAAACCTATTTTTTTATGTCTAATTATAAGGATAACCAAAAAAATTCTCTAAATAACCCCTTTTAAGCTTTTATAAAATACTCTCAAACGCTGAAAATTTGCACTTAAAATATGGTTTTTCAATGGATAAAGACGAAAATATTACTATTTTTGAACTTTATTTTTCTATTCCAGAAAAAATAGAAGGATAAATTACTAAATTAAAAACGAACAATTACAAAGTTAAAGAAAAACGAGGAAGACTATAGTTTCCCTTGTCAACTTTTAGATACCCGTGCGTACACTATTTTGTATTAAATAAATAAGAATTTCATATATTGCAATTGAACTGTTTGACAGAAAATTCAAAATATTTGTTTCTATATTTAATTAAAAAAAAAAATTAATAAAAAAAAGATGAATTAAAAAAAAAAGATGAATTTAAAAAAAAAATTTGCTCTGAACGAAATTCGAACCCACACTTTTCAATTAAAAGGCCGACGTCCTAACCACTAAGCGATCGATTTTTTGTTTATCTTAATTTTTTTTTGAACATTATTATAGTTGCTATGGTATCAATTGTATTGTTATGAAAAAATGTTTTGAGTTTTGTTATGAAAATATTAAAAAAAAATTAATAATTTATAATATAAATGAAATGAGAGTTTTCTCTCAAATTTTTTATAAAATAAAATTCCTCATATATAAAATAAATACAGATTAAATTTTAATTAAAAAGAGAATAGATAAAAAAGATGAATTTAAAAAAAAAAAAAACTTTGCCACAGTCTGGATTCGAGCCGAGACGTTTTGACTACTAGTCGCATGTTCTTAAACCTACACTATAAAACGATTAATAATTTACCTACACAACTAGATTTTATTTATCTTAATTATTTTTTTAAATAATTATAGTTCCTGTTTTGAATTTTTTTTATAAAAATATTAAAAAAATTAACGAGGAAGAGTGTAGTAGAGTAAACTGTGTCAACTCTGGGATACCCGTATGACTGTAACATATACATTATATCATCCGGTTAATTACTTTTGGCAAAATTTCAAACATTCAGCTTTATTAGGTGTAGAGTAATGCTTATATAAAAGAAGGAGTTGTATGGCAGCAACTAGAACCCTTTGCAGTAGACCAACCAAATTTTGCAGTAACTTTGGCCATTACACTAAACTATTTTTGGCAAAATTTTAGACACCCAGCTTCATTTGGTGTAGTGTAATCCTCATATAAAAAAAGGAGTTGTATGGCAGCTACTCGAACCCTCAGCAGTAGACCAACTAAATTTTGCAGTAACTTTGGCCATTACACTAAACTATTTTTTGCAAAATTTCAGACACCCAGCTTCATCAGGTGTAGTGTAAAGCTCATATAAAAGAAGGAGTTGTATGGCAGCTACTCGAACCCTCTGCAGTAGACCAACCAAATTTTGCAGGAACTTTGGCCATTATACTAAACTACTTTTGGCAAAATTTCAGACACGCAGCTTCCATAGGTATAGAGTAATGCTCATATAAAATTATAAGTTGTATGGCAGGTACTCGAACCCGTGGACCAAAATGGCTGAATTTCAAACTCGATTCCGTTTTTTGCATAAAAACGAATTTGTGAAAATTTCATAATCCTAGCTCCTTTACTTTTTGAGTTATCGTGATGACGGACGGACGGACGGACAGACGGACATACATAGCTAAATCGATTTATTTTTCGATTCTGATCCGATCCATACACTTGAGTCTATATCTACCCCCCCTCCTTCTCTGCGTCACAAACGTAATGGCAAATTTATTATACCCTTGGACTATATAGTCATACGGGTATAATAATTTTTAATATCAATGAGAGTTTTCTGTAAAATTTTTTATAAAAAAAAATTTTTCATACATAAAATAAATACATATATTTTATTAAAGAGAAAATAGAAAGACAACAAACAGATAACAAAAAATGAATTAAAAAAAAAAAAAGGTTAACCCAGCTTGGATTTGAACCGAGACATTTTGAATACAAGCCGCATGTCCTAACCACTACACTAAGAAGCGATTAATAATTTAACTACATTTTGTTCGATTTTATATTTGGTTTCTATTTAATTATTAATTTTGAAAATATCCATATAATTTGAAAAAATTTGTATGGCGGCTACCCGAAGCCTTTGTCCGATTTTAACCAAATACAATAGGGAACCTACAAATTGTCTAAAAATAATTTTGTGAAAGTTTCAGAACTCTAGCTCTTACAGTTTTTGAGTTATCGTGCTGACGGACGGACAAACTGACACACATAGCTAGATCGATTCACTTTTCGATGCTGATTCGATACGTAGCCTTGACACTATATCTAGCTCGTCTATTTCGATGCGTTACAAACGGAGGAGTAATTTTAATATACCCGATGTTCATATATGTATGCACGGGCACGGGTATGCACGTGCAGTTTTTTGTTTTAGTTTCTTTTAATCAATTTTTTTTTGTTTGTTTTTTTTTTAGTGTTATAATTCATAAATCTTAACTTAAATATTAAAATAAAATATAACAAAATTGCAAGCATAGTAGGTACATGTTTTTTTTTTTATTCCTTTTCCACTCCTTTAGGAGTAAAGGACATTCACCAATTTTATTTTAAACTAGTTTCTCTAATCATAATATTCACTAAGCCGTTGATTACTCGGCTGTAGCTATTGTATAAGATTAGGAAATATGAATGCACAAATGTTAAGTTTGTGCGCCATCTATAATCTTACACAAAAATTATTTATATATCTTTATTAAATCTTATTTTATATTACGATGTAAACTATTACGATATAATTATACAATTTTACGATATTTTTATACCCGTATGACTACATAGTCAAAGGGTATAATAAATTTGCCATTACGTTTGTGACGCAGAGAAGGAGGGGGGAGGGGGGTAGATATAGACTCAAGTGTATGGATCGGATCAGAATCGAAAAATAAATCGAATTAGCTATGTATGTCCGTCCTTCCGCCCGTCTGTCCGCCTGTCCGTCCGCACGATAACTCAAAAACTAAAGGAGCTAGGATCTTGAAATTTTTGCAAATTCGTTTTTTTGCAATAGCCGTCATCGCTATTTAAATCCAGCCATTTTGGTCCATGGATTCGGGTAACTGCTATACAACTTCTTTTTTAACATGAGTATTACTCTGTACCTATTACAGCTTCATGGCCAAAGTTACTGCAAAATTTGGTTGGTTTACTGCAGAGGGTTCGAATAGCTGCCATACAACTTTTTCTTTTGTATGAGCATTACACTGCACCTAATAAAGCTGGCTGTCTGAAATTTTGCCAAAAATAATTTAGTGTAATGGCCAAAGTTACTGCAAAATTTGGTTGGTCCACTTCAGAGGGTTCGAGTAGCTGCCATACAACTCCTTCTTTTATATGAGCATTACACTACACCTAATAAAGCTTTATGTTTGAAATTTTGCCAAAAGTAATTAATGTTTATAAATGATATAATGTTTATATAACGGTCATACGGGTATCCCAGAGTTGACACATTCTACTCTACCACACTCTTCCTCGTTTTTATTAGATATGATCTGGCCGGGGTTTGAAGCCGAACACTTCGATATGAAAGGCGGCGTCTTTACGCCATTGGTCAGTGGGCACATAACATTGCAAAAATATGAAATACTTAAATAATAATAAGAACGGTTTAAATTTCTAAATAAAAAATTTTAATAAAAAAAAATATAGAAATAAAAAATCAAGAATTAATTTATTTACGACCTTATTAATGAAAAATTAGTTTAGTTTCACAAACTACTTTATTCACTTCATGGCTTGTGCTATTTTTTGATTTCCTTCTTAAAATGAGCAATATTTTCTATACTTTTTAAGTTCACTTGTTAATCCGTTATACATTTTTACACAGTTATAATGGCAATTATTAATTTAATTGTTTGTTTTTAAACAACATCAATAAAAGTAATTCCCGTTTACGTATGCACCTGAAAATCGTATATTTATCTAAATATTACATACTAGCAGATTTACCCGGCTTTGCCCGTGAGCGTGCAAATTGTAAAAAAGGCAAGTTTCAGCCAATTTTTTGAAGTACTACTTTGGTTAAAAAGAAAGCCTCAAAAAAATATTTGTGGAGTTCCGTTAACCCATTGTGACCCAACAGCTTTTTGTAGGTTTTTTTTGTTACTTTGCTATAAATTAGAAATGGTTTAACCTATTGACTTCAAATTTTATATATGTGTTTCACTTTGAGAATGGAGTTGACGCTATTAACAGACATGGAATTTGTTAACCCATGCCGACCCGACGATTGTTCAAAAAAAAATTTGGAAATAAATTACGTTCTATTTTTGAAAGTAGGTAAAACTTCTTTAGGTATTTTAATTTACCATTATGCCAAACTCAATTCCTGCAAAAGATTGGTTTACAAATCTTTAGGCGCGAGTTACGTCATCTGCATAACAACCTAACATATTTTTAAGTACAAATACTAACCTTGTAATTTTTACTTTTATTAACTTAAATTTATAAAATGTTATTAACCTTTTTGTACAGACAATGTCAGCAAAACTAAATTCTAAATTCAATTAAATTCAAATTAATAATTATTGGGAAACTTTTAATTATAAATTTCCCAAGATTCAAATTACTTTTATAAAATATGTTTCGCTGACAATGCATCTTTTTTTAATATAAATACTTGTAACTTTCTAATCAAAATCAATTAATATTTTACTTAGTTAAAATAAAGTTCGAATTTATAAAAAAAATATAATTTGGTTTTTTTTATTAAATATAAAAACCAAAGTTATAACTGGCGCAGTCGTGCAGATTTTTTTAAGCAAAAAAACGTCTCGTATTTAGAACTATTAAAACGACGGTTAATCGTTTATAATAAGTTCAATTAAAATTATAATTAAATCGACGGATAATCGGTTAAAAATATAAAAAAAAAAATTTTTTTTAAATTTTAAATCTAAATCTAAGTTCAATTAAAATTATAATTAAATCGACGGATAATCGGTTAAAAATATAAAAAAAAAATTTTTTTAAAATTTAAATCTAAAGTTAACTAAAAAATATATATATTAAATATTATGCATAAACTCTAAAACTAAAATCAAAACAAATATAATATTTTAAAATCTTAATATAAAAACTAAGTGAGACTTAAATAAATTAAGAAAATTAAATAAACTAAATTAAAGCAATAAATAAATTAAATAAACTAAAATAAAACAAATAATAAATTAACAAAATTAAATAAAATAAATCCACTAAAAGTAAATTAAATTAATTAACAAATCAACAAATTAAATATACTAAATTAACTAAGAAAAAATATATTCAAATCAAACAAAAAAAAACTACATAATAAATAAACATTGAACTGTGAATTGTGAATTGTGTTGTGAAAAGAATTGTGTTGTGTTTCAACTTACTTGAGGGAATATCAAGATTGAAGACGCTGAGATGCTTAAAAGGACCTACATCAATTTCATGTAAGTAATTTTTACAATTTTCTTTTCTAAACATATTTTTTCAATTTATTGAATATTTGTTATCAAATTAAAACTTTTTTTTCGTTTAATCAAAATTAAATAATTAATGTCAAAAAGACAAATTCCATATCCCTCTTCCCTAATAGAAAAAATCAAAACAAAAATTAACATCGCTTCAAGTTCTAACAGTGAGTTAAAAGATATAAAATTAGTCCCAGATTCAAATAATAGTTTAGATAATTCTGCAATCCATTGGTGTCAAATATCAGAAACTTCCGACATAATGACTAACCCAGCTTCAACCGTTACTACCACTGACATTTTTAACTCATTGCGTGTACCTGACGCAGTGAGAGACCTACCTAAATACGAGGGTAATCCTAGATTACTCTTTGATTTCATTAACAATGTTGAAGAGATATTGTCAATAATTTCCTGTACGGTAGGAACTCCCTATCATAAGCTTTTACTAAGAACAATTAGGAATAAAATCGTTGGTCCTGCCAACGAAGTTTTAAATATGTACGGAACTCCTCTGATTTGGAAGGACATAAGAGAAAATCTTATCCTTCATTATTCAGATAAGAGAAACGAAACATCTCTTATCAAAGACCTACGTAAACTGAGACAAA
Organism: Dolichopus griseipennis; assembly: GCA_963082915.1. Classification (NCBI taxonomy): domain Eukaryota; kingdom Metazoa; phylum Arthropoda; class Insecta; order Diptera; family Dolichopodidae; genus Dolichopus; species Dolichopus griseipennis. The sequence goes on from OY720441.1 coordinate 274,356,304, forward strand.
ACAATTCGACAGTAGAAAAATTTTATAGTGAGGTTATTGAAATTTTGGCTAACATGAATAATCATGTTAAGATCCACGAAACTAATCCAAATGTTATATCAGCCAAAAAAGTTCTATTTGAAGAGATGAGCCTTAATACCTTTTTATCAGGATTAAGAGAACGTCTTGGCGCAACTATAAGGACTATGAGACCCGATAGCTTAGCCGAAGCATTTTCGTTCTGCATAAAAGAACAAAACATATTCTACTCAAAACCATTTACCTCGAATAATAGAACAAATGATAATAGACCAAATAATTATGGTAGAAATTCACCTTCACAACAACAAAACAATAGGACGACCAATTTTAGAAATCAACCAAAACAAACTCAGTCATACCCAAATCAAAATTACCCAATACGACAACCATTTCAAAATAATCCTGCATCATACCAGCCTTTTAATAATGCAAATCGTTTGAATTCGTCCAACTTTCAAAAAAATTTTAGTAGAACAGAACCTATGGACACTACTTGAAGTCTTAGAAATTTTCCTATTCAAACGTATCAAATCCGAAATAACAATAATAATTTCAATAGACCATATGTTAATACAAATAACAATTTTAACAGGCAAACAAACCAAACTCATAATAATAATAGTAACTTCTTTAGACAAACTGGAGCACCCAGATTCACCAGTAAAGAATTATTTCACATATCCGATAATAGAGATATGAATAATTATGAACCAAATTCAATTGACAATTTCCAAAATTTAGACCAATATTACGACTACCAGAATTCCGACCGAAATTATGTCGATAATATAAACGACATGACAAATCCAGAAATTGATTATGGAAATTTTCCATCGAAAGCCTCGACGAAGCAATTGGATACCTAGACGTTAACAAACATGGTTCAGTCTTACCATATGTTAATATAAGTTCCCCATTTGGGCGTCCACTCAAATTTTAATAGACACTGGTTCTTCCTCTTCTTTCATAAACCCCAAATTTCTCAACCCAGAAGATTTTCAAAAAATTAATCCAATAACTATCACAACAATTTTAAATAAGCATCAGATCGATAAACAAATTAAATTTCCTATTTTTTCTGAATTCAACCAAAAGGGTGAAATAACATTTCTAAGTTTCAAATTTCATGGTTATTTCGATGGTCTCCTAGGCCTAACAACTTTAGAAGCCAAAGTAGACATTTCAAAAAAGTTATTAATTACAAAAAATTCTACACTACCCTTAGCTTTTAAACCTAACTATATGTCCAATAAATATATAATAAATTCTAATTCTAAATCCACTTTCAAATTACCAGTTGATTCAAAAGATGGAGATATTTTTATAAAAAGTATTGAAATCAAACCTGGTCTTTATATCTCAGAAGGAATATATTCCGCCAATAATTGGTATAGTCAAATAGAAGTAATAAATTCAACTCCAAATTGTCAAGTAGTTTTCCTTGAACAACCTTTGAAAGTAAAACCTTATAATTCAAACGAATACATTGAAATCAACAATTTCAATATTTCAAATGTTAATCCAGATTCTGAAGATATAATTAAACTTCTAAGAACATCTCATCTTAATAAAGAAGAACAAACCGTTCTAATTAATCTTTGCAAACAATATGACGATATTTTCTTTCGTGAAGGACAAAATCTAACTTTTACAAATCAAGTTAAACATAGAATACATACTAATGACGAAATACCAATTTTTACAAAATCTTATCGATACCCATACATATACAAGGACGAAGTAAAACGTCAAATTAACGACATGTTAAACCAAGGCATTATACGACCAAGCTATTCTCCCTGGAGTTCCCCAGTTTGGATCGTGCCAAAGAAAAAAGACGCAAGCGGTAGACAAAAATGGCGCTTGGTTATTGACTACCGAAAACTTAATGAAAAAACAATTAGTGATCGGTATCCCCTGCCTAATATTGCCGAAATACTGGACAAACTCGGAAAAAGTATGTACTTTTCGACATTGGACTTAGCTAGTGGATTCCACCAAGTAGAAATGGATCCAAACGACATCAAAACGACAGCTTTTACAGTCGAAGGTGGTCACTTCGAGTATGTTGGAATGCCATTCGGGTTGAAAAACGCCCCGGCAACTTTTCAAAGAGTAATGGACAATGTTCTTCAAGATTTACAAGGTAAAATCTGTTTGGTAAATCTTGATGATATAATTGTGTACTCTACTTCTCTACAAGAACATGAAGAGAATTTAAAAAAGATTTTCGAGAAACTCCGACAATTTAACCTAAAAGTTCAGTTAGATAAATCGGAATTTCTGCACAAGGAGGTAGCTTTTCTAGGACATATTATCTCAACAGCAGGTGTCAAACCCAATCCTGAAAAAATTAGTGCAATTAAAAATTTTCCTATTCCTAGAAAAAAAGAAATTAAAGGTTTTTTGGGTTTACTAGGGTATTATCGCAAGTTCATCAAGGACTTTGCAAAATTAACAAAACCTCTTACTAATTGCCTAAAAAAGGATATTAAAATAGATCTTAACGATGAATATATAAAAACATTTGAAACGTGTAAAAATCTTCTAACAAATGACCCAATACTTCAATATCCGGACTTCACTAAACCATTTATTTTAACGACGGACGCAATCAACTTCGCAATTGGAGCAGTGCTTTCACAAGGACTAGTTGGACATGACCTACCTATCTGCTACGCGAGCAGAACTCTTACAAATTCAGAAATAAACTATTCCACAATTGAAAAGGAATTGTTGGCCATTGTATGGGCAACAAAATATTTTCGACCGTACCTTTACGGTAGAAAATTTCAAATTGTCACTGACCATAAACCTCTTTTATGGTTAATGAGTCTAAAAGATCCAAACTCTAAACTTGTGAGGTGGCGTCTGAAATTAGAAGAATTTGATTACCGTTTACAAAAAAGGTACTTTAAATTCAAATACTGACGCTCTTAGCAGAGTAAAAATTTCGGAACAAAATTATATCGATTTAAATACAGCTGAAACTAATACAGAACCAGGACCTTCTTCTATTCAGGTAGAACCTACTACAACTAATGATTCAGACGATATAACACCAAATTCAGAAAGACCACTTAACGAATTCAACCTTCAAATTATTCTTGATAAAACTGATAAAAAAACCTTTTTCATCATTAAAAACTATTTTTAGAAATAAACAACGTAGAACTTTTCGTCTTCCAATCTTTACAATTGAAAGTCTGACAAAAATCTTTAAAGAATACTTAGCACCAAATAAGCTTACTCCAATTCTCACTGACGACGAAACATTTAAATTAGTTCAAACAGTATATTCTCAATTCTTTTCCAATAGTAAAACTTTTAAACTCATTCGATGTGTAGAAATTTTAACTGACGTAATAAATGACGATGAACAAGAAAATATTATACAAGATTATCATACAAGTAACAATCATAGAGGTATTAATGAGACATTAGGCCATCTAAAAAGAAAGTACTTTTTTCCTTTCATGAAAAATAAAATCAATCAAACAATAAATAATTGTGATACTTGTAATAAACTTAAATATGACCGAAATCTGACAAAAATAATTTTTGAAAAACCAGAAACTCCTTTTTCATACTATCAATTTATACTATCAATAAACAATTAAAACTTACAATAATAGACAAATTCTCTAAATTTGCTGCTGCTTATGCTGTACAAACAAGAAACAGTCTCAACATAATTAAATCCCTAAAAAATTTCATTAGTACTCATGGTATACCTACAAAAATCGTATGCGACCAAGGAACTGAATTTTGTTCAAACCTCTTCAAGGATTTCTGCAAACAATATAAAATTCATTTACATATCACTTCATTCCAACAGTCAAGCAGTAACTCTCCAGTACAGAGGTTACACTCAACCCTTACGGAAATTTATCGTATAATATACTATAAATATAAAGAAAATAAACTTCCTTTAGATCATGACGATATACTGACAGAAACTTTAATTACTTATAATAATTCTATTCATTCCTCAACTAAACTCACTCCCTATGAAATATTTTTCGGAAGAACTTCCAAATTTAACGAAAACATAGACTTTAACAACGAACATGAATATCTGAAAAAATTAAATATATTTCAAGAAACTCTTTATCCTTCTATTAAACAAAACTTAGAAAATCTAGTAAATAAAAATATTGATAAGCTTAACGCAAATAGAAATGAACCAATAGATTTAAACGAAAATGAAACTATATATAGAAAAGAATGCAAACTAAATAAACTTACTCCGAGATTTTCAAAACATAAAATAAAGAAAAATAATAAAGTTACCGTTTTAACTTACAAGACCAAAAAATTCATAAATCTAAAATTAAAAAACGGAAATTTCAGGTTAATTCACCTAATACTAGGACAACGGATGGAAATCCAAGACCTATCCAACCATAGAGGCATTTTACCAATGCAACTTGGTACTGCTAAAATTATACAGGGACAATCGAATTTCATTCACATAATTAAATTGCAACAATACGAACAAAATATAGATAAATTAGAAAATTCTATAGACTCTTTAGATAAAATACCAATTCTTGAACAATCTATTACTATAACAAGACTTAAATTAAAAGAATTAAAACAAAAATTGCAAACTTTAAAACCAACATTTAGGATAAAAAGAGGCCTGATTAATGGTTTAGGAACTGTAATTAAAAGTATAACAGGCAACATGGACGCAAATGACGCTCTTCGTTTAAACGAAGAAATAAAAAACTTAACCGAAAATGAAATTAACTTAGAAAACAAAATTAACAGTCAAAACTTTTTAAATAACAAAATGATAGAACGTTTCGAAAACATAACCAAACATATTGACTACCAACAAGATGCTATTGTGAATTATCTCAACGTTTTAAAGATCAATTAAGGAATCAAATTAGAACAGAAAACAGAAACTTTATGTATTTACAATTTCTAAATCAAATAAATTTCAACATTGACATTCTGCAAAACCACCTTAACAATATTGCAGAAGCAATAATTTTGGCTAAATTAAACATTATATCTAAACAAATTTTAAACCCTACAGAAATTGATGAAATTCATTTGATTTTTCAAAACCAAAATATAACTTTAAATTCAAACGAAAATATATACGAACTTTTAGAACTTCAAGCCTACTACAATAATACTAACATAATATTTAACATTCAAATACCTTTAATTTCAAAAGAAAATTATTTATTTTTCCGCATAATCCCACTTCCCATTAACAACACTAAAACCATAACAACCAAACCTTTCCTAACTATAAATGATAACAATATTCAATATTTCGATAAAAAATGCCCAAGAATAGAAAAAATTTATTACTGAAAGGAAACCTTACATAAAGAAGATGTCAACAAATCAAATTGCATCGGAAATATTATCAACAACAAAATATCAATTCACCAATAGACAACCTATAGAAATAATTCACGGTCAAGAAAAAGAAATTTATGTTACAATCCTCATTAGTAATACCATCTCAATAATTATTACATGTTTAATCATTTTCGCAATATATATTTTAAAAGTACGTCATCCTAATAAAACATACATAGTGAATAGTCCTGTCACTCCTGCCAATGAACCTCACGATGTTCAATTCATCTGGCCATCGCTCCAGACTAAGGGGGGACGAGTTACGTCATCTGCATAACAACCTAACATATTTTTAATTACAAATACTAACCTTGTAATTTTTACTTTTATTAACTTAAATTTATAAAATGTTATTAACCTTTTTGTACAGACGCAATGTCAGCAAAACTAAATTCTAGATTCAATTAAATTCAAATTAATAATTATTGGGAAACTTTTAATTATAAATTTCCCAAGATTCAAATTACTTTTATAAAATATGTTTCGCTGACAATGCATCTTTTTTTAATATAAATACTTGTAACTTTCTAATCAAAATCAATTAATATTTTACTTAGTTAAAATAAAGTTCGAATTTATAAAAAAAATATAATTTGGTTTTTTTTATTAAATATAAAAACCAAAGTTATAACTCGCGCAACAAAAAATGAATTAAAAACAAGTAAAGAAACAGTCAGTCGGTGCAACCGACTTAATACCCTACACCTATTTGGTTCAAATTTAAGGACATATCCATAAGTCATTTTAACACCATAAAAGCTGTTATTAATTTGATCGTAAGACATAGTTAACCAAATTAACTTTATAATACTAAAACCATTTTCTAATTACACTATCTATTAAAAAATATTACAAATTATTACTAATTTATCTATTTAAAAATATTAAAAAACAAAAAAACTTGAAATAAATGAAAATATATTTATTCCAATTCAATTACAAAATGAAAAAATTCTAATTATTAAATTTTGTAATAAAAAGATAATCAAAGCATAATATAATTAATAATCAAAATTTTTAAAAATTGCAATTATTTTAAATGGTTAGTTTATATACCTATTAGAAAAGCTTATAAACGCAAAACATGCAATAAATGTATTTCTAAAATACAATTACAAATTAAGACCTTTTCATATAATTCATTTAAATATAAAAATAAATTTTACATAAATGCAGCAAGTACCTTTGAACATAGCTGAACAACTACAATTAAGTCTAGATTTTGGAGACACATAGGACATAGTAAATATATTCTTTGGCTTCGAAATTAAACTCGACCACAACCAATTCCCATGGTACTTTCATTACTAGTAACCTAGAGTTTAAATTTCATCAAAATACCGGCATTATTTTTTGAGTTATGGTGTTTTTAAGATATATGTTTGTTAGTCCTTGAACTTTTCAAGGGTTCCAGAACCCGAAATTATGGTACGATTTCGCCCATATGCAGTCCCCGTCATACTTTCAATACTAGTTAAACCTTGTACCCAATTGGAACGTTCTATTTTAATTTTTATTAATTTTGAAGATAAGCTTTTACACATTGGGGGGGTCTAAGAAAGGTACTGAACCACCACTCCAATTGATCCCAAATTAGGGGGGAAGGAAAGAAATAGTAAAGTACACCCTGGGCCAAATTTGAAGCTTCTACATTTGTTTCAAGTTACTATCTTTATTATTTTCGAAAATATGCTTTAAGGTCCTCGGAACTGAGTGGCTGGTCCCCGACCTACTAGTCCAATGGGGCCCAAATTTCAAAGACACTTATGAAATAGGAGGGGATACCCTGATACCAAATTTGGAGGTTCTATCTTCTTTGGTTTCGGAATTATGCAAGTTTGGCCTAAATTCGATCAGAAAGTTCTAAGTTCCGAACCCGTTGTCCAATCCTCACCGTACGTAATCACCGCCGTAGTTTCATTACCAATAACGTACAGCACAAATTTCATGAAGATAGCCTCATTAGTTGTTGAGTTATCGTGATTTTTTATATATGTTCGTTAGTCCTGACACCGATTAAAAGGTCCAGAATCCGAACCCTTGGGCTGATTTCGTCCTTATACAGTCCGCGCTGTACTTATAGTACTAGTTAACCCTTGCACACACTTTGAACGTGCTAAATTAAAATTAAGTTAATATTTTTAGTAATTTCGATTATAAGCCTTTAAAACTTGGGAGGTCTGAAAGGGGTACTGAACCACCACTCCAATTGATCCCAAATTAGGGGAACACGCAAGAGATAGTAAAGAACACCCTTGTGGCAAATTGGAAGCTTCTATATTTATTCAAGTTGTTATCTTTATTAATGTTAAAGATATGCTTTAAGGTCTTCGGAAATGTGTGGCTGGTCCCCGACCCACTGCTCCAATGGGGCCCAAATTTCCAAGACACTTAGGAAATAGGAAGGGACACCCTGATACCAAATTTGGAGGTTCTATCTTCATTGGTTTCGGAATTATGCTCGTTTGGCCTAAATTCGATCAAAAAGTTCTAAGTTCCGAACCCATAGTCCAATCCCGAACTTACGCAATCCCCAAAGTAGTTTCATTACTAGTAACCTACAACACAAATTTGATGAAGATAGCGTCATTAGTTGTTGAGTTATCATGATTTTTTATATATGTTCGTTAGCCCTTCGATCGATTAAAAGGTCCAGAATCCGAACCCATGGGCCGATTTCGCCCATATGCAATCCCCGCCGTACTTTCAGTCCTAGTAACCTACAGTTAAAATTTCATCAAGATAGCTCCATTATTTTTTGAGTTATCGTACCTACGGATGGACGGACGGACATGGCTATATCGACTCAGGAGGTCACGCTGATCACAAATATATATACTTTTCCATGTCTAGCTCGCTTCCTTTAGGTGGTTACAAACACCATACCAAAGTTAGTATATCCCTTTACCTATTCTATAGGTGTAGGGTATAAAAATACAATTACAAATTTAGACCTTTTCATATAATTCATTTAAATATAAAAATAAATTTTACATAAATGCAGCAAGTACCTTTGAACATAGCTGAACAACTACAATTAAGTCTAGATTTCGTAGGGTAGGGTATTTCTAAGTCGGTTGACTGACTGTTTCTTTACTTGTTTTTATTATTATGAATATATCTCATTTAGCTTTTGCACCATTTTAGACTATTTAAGGAGAACAAAAAAATTAGTCTTATTAATTAAGTGAGCTTTTGGAATAAAGATTAACTTGCTTTAATACCAAAAATTTTAAAATTTCATTAAATCCTTGTTCAAAACGCGTAAACAGGTCAAAATCAAATTAACCCTGTGGGTTTTTATAATTAAAATGCTGGTACAAAATTTTCAATAAAATTCTTTTAATCGTTTAAACAAATAAAATTTATATTAATTTATAATCGTCTTGGAGCCTCCAGCCTATCTTTTAGACTGCAAAAACAACATGTAAAATTGAACACAAATCGGAAACATAAAATTTTTGGAAGGGTTAATTTATTACATCCAAATTTATACAGCCAATTCCGGTTGCTAAGTTCAACAAAAATTGAAAAAGCTCATTGCGCCCTCGTGGCCAAAAGGGGTTAACCGAACTCAACAAAAATTTGTGTCAGCCTCTCTTTTCGACTGCAAAATCACCCTGTGGTTCGCCAGGTCGAAATGCATTAATTTATTCGAACCAAATTTATAAAATTAATTCCGGTTACTAAGAGGAACATTTGTACAAAATTTCAAGTCAATCAGTCAAACCGTTTTGACTCGACATCAAAAAAACGAAAAAACTTAAATCGGCTCTGGAGCCACAACCTGTTAACTTTTGTCACCCGGGCTCTAAGAATTATTCCTTTAAAATTTTGTCACAATCGGAACAGTGGTTTTCACGTAAATCCTGGACAAACAAACAAACAAATAAACAAACAAATTTTCTTCTTTATATATTAGATTAGTAGGGTGGCTAATTGTAATGATGAAATGCTTTGATAGATTTTTTGTGAAGCATATTTAGTATATTAATCGTATTCTGTTGTGCTGCACTCCAAATATGGTTTAAATACGTTATATTTGATAAAATGTGTGAGAAGTAGATTACGTATAACGTTTGACTATCAAAAAAAGTTCTAAGTCGCCTTACAATAAAGATGTACTGGAAAAGTTTTTTTACTACCAAATTTGTTTAATTTTCTTATTTTAGGTTGTTGTCTAATGTTATTATTCTTCAATATTTTTACCATTGTAAAAAAGTTTTGGTGGTGAAATTTTTATGTCCGAATAATTTTAATTTAGTTTTTCTTACATTTGGGTGGCACAGTATTAAGAGTTCGGACCTTTCATGGGAAAGGTCCGGGTTCGAATACCATCGAAAGTGAAAAAACTTCTCTAGTTTTAAACTCGACTCAGCTACCATTTGTAATTGGTTACAAATTAATAGCTTAGTCAATAATTAATAAAAAATACATAAATATAACAATATAAACAAATACAAAATGTAAACAAATAATTCAATTAAATAATGTAACTCACAGATATAGAATACTATATAATGCAAATACAAAATGATTACAATATAAACAAAATAGAACTGCAGTAGTTACTCTGTCATGGGAAAAATATTTTTCTCATTAATCATATTTTAATGGTTAATGAGAAAAAAATATAGATGACATATATAGATCACTCGAAAGTAGGTCATGTTATCTTGTTGTTGATATTGTAATAGGGAATCATGTAAAAGTCGTAAGTAAAAATATTTCCTTATAAAATTTTTATTTTTAAGAGTGCGTATGCAAATTAGCATGCAAAAAGAAAATCCAGTAAAAAAAAAAAAAGGAAAAATGCAAATTCTTTAACAGTAAACCAGTTTTCTGTGTTTAAATAAAATGTAATTTTGAATATGCGAGTTGCTGATAGTAAACATAAAAATCTTTTTCTACCAGTTTGTTATTGTTTAACTGGTTTTTGTTATTGGGAATAAAGATTAATATTTATATTTAGAAAAGTTTAAGGTATTTATATTAAAAACGAAAATAAATAATTTGTTTTGGTTAAATAGTTAAAAGAAAACACAACAAAAAAGGCGTTAATTATTACCTATGTAGCATTAATATAAAATTGCTTATGATACATCAACCCATATATTTACATCTATATGTGTAAGAAAAATAATCTGAAATAAAGCCCTAGTATCTGAAAATAAAGCAACAAAATGTTTTAACAAATTTTTATTTAAATATTTTTATTAAATTCTTTGTTTTAAGTAATAGTCGTACATGGCAAAATAGTAAGCAAAATATGTCTTAAAGTAGTACAAAACAAATTTTTAAAGGAACAAAGGAAGTGCATAAGAATACTTTATCGTTTTTTAATTGTGGTTTAATTTTAATAAACAAGATTGTTAAAGTGCAAATGTTTAAGAGTACAGAAGAAGTGACTAATAAAAACTTGTTTGTACTACATAAAAAATTTTAAAAACACAAAGTAATTGTATTAAAAAATTTGTGTTTGGATTGGTCATCTAATTTTAATCTATGTTTAAAATTAAAATGAGAAACGAAAACTCATTCTGTTTTCTGCTTATGCAAAAATAAAAATAACTTTAAGAAAATAATTGTTTGATTGCACATTTTTGTTCTTCTTATTTTATATGCATGAAAAGAGTGAAAAATAAAAATAGGTTAATTGCTTTTGGTATTTATAGTAAACGTAAAATAAACGAGGAAGATAATAGTTTTTATCTTTATTAATAGTATAATTTACATAATTTACAAAACATTATTTTTTTATGAATTACAATAATTTGTTTTTATAGCCTTAGATTTATAGCCTGATAAATTACAAACGTATATTTTTTTGTTTATTTAAAGTATTTATGTATAATATATTAATTAAAAAAAAAAAAAATAAACAAAATTCATCAAAGAAAATTTAAAAAATTGAAATATACATTAATATGTTAATATTATGTAACGAGAATATGAACCTATATACATTTTGCCTACTTACAATTTATTCACATCTTATAGACATCTTATTATACCCGTATGACTACATAGTCAAAGGGTATAATAAATTTGCGATTACGTTTGTGACGCAGAGACGGAGGGGGGCAGATATAGACTCAAGTGTATGGATCGGATCAGAATCAAAAAAAAAATCGATTTAGCTATGTTTGTTCGTCCGTCCGTCTGTCCGTCCGTCCGCGAGTATCCCAGGGTAACGGTCATACGGGTACCCCAGAGTTCACACAGTCTACTCTACTACACTCTTCCTCGTTTTTTTACATAGTTAATACAAAAGTTATTTATTATATTTATGTTTTATTTTTACTATTCAAATATTTCAAATTTAAATTTTATACATACTTTTTCTTTTTATTCAGCTACAGCTACCTGATAACATTTTTTTAAGTTTTTAAATTTTCAAGTGCTTTCTAATTGTTCCTCCAACACATGTGCTTTAATTCTATTTTTGAAGATTGCTAAATTATATATTATTTTTAAAATTTCCGGGAGTTCATTTTAAACTTTTAAGCAATTATATAGACAATTATTTTTTTGATTGTTAGTGCGATATAGTGTTAAATAGAAATTATCTTTGTTGCGGGTGTTATAATTATGAATATCTATGCTCCTATTTAATATAAAGTTATGCTTAATTTCGATATTAACTATATAATTCGTAATTGTAAAGAAAATATATTTTTTTTTCTTTATTAATTTTATTAGTATAGTATACTATTTTTAACTCATATCCCAATATAAAATTTAATTTACAATTTTGAAATAAGAATTGAAATTGTACAGAAAATTAGTACAAAATTTAAGGATTTTGATTATCTACATTGTCTAACTATCTTTTAAAATTCATTATGAATCAAATACTGGATCAAAGTTTTTTTAAAACTATTTATATTAGTTAAATTTCTAACTGCAGTTGGAAGATCATTTAATAATTGAAAGCCTTTATGAAACAAATTATTTGGGGTGTTATTTCTCCGGAAAAGTGGAAGCCTAAATAAATTTGCCGATCTTAAATTATAATTTGTTGATTCTCCAACATAATTTATAAGATTTCTTAAATATTCTGGCAGCATGTAGTTTTTCATTTTAAAAATGAATACCAGAGTATTGTAATCAAGTATCTGGCGTACAGACATCCATTTTAGCTCTCCCAGCATAAATCTTATGTTCGTTCTTCAGCCTCATTTTAATATGATTCGCATTGCTTTATTTTGTAAGATTTGTAATTTTTCTTTTTTATTTTCATTACATAAGAACAACAAAGACGCACAGTAATCGAAATGTGGAAGAATCATTGTATTGTATATTGTTATTGCACTCTTTAATGTAAGTTTATTCCTTATTCTGCCTAAGTTTTCTGGGATATCTTGTTGTTAAATTGTGATCAATTTGCACTCCTAAATATTTAATTATCCTTATTCTTTCTATTGTAATATTGTCTATTCGTATATCAGTATTGCTTCCCGTTCTATCATTCATTACCATGCATTTTGTTTTCTCCTAATTTCTAGATTTTTTTTTTTTTTTTATTTAAATTTTTAAATTTTAAGATTAATTTCCAAGATTTTTTACAAATTTTCTAAATTTACTTTTAAATATATTTAAATTTTGGCTGTTTTTAGTTTTATTGCGCTGCATTTTAGACTTTTTTGTTTCAACGTTGTTTTGGCTTTAGGAATTTCGATATTTTTCCTGTTTCTGGTTAGATAGTTATGAATATTCTCCCTATTTTGAAGTTTTAGTTTTGACTTAATATTATTGTTCAGGATATTATACATGTATTTACATTTTTCAAAGTAAATTAGTTGGTTAATATCCAGTGTGTCAATTATTTTATATAAATTATTAGTTCTGGTTCTTATATTCAAATTAAATAAAGTTTTCAGGGCTCTATTCATTACTGCACTCATTTGATTTTTATGAAAATATGAACAATGACTCCAACTGCATATATTATACCTAATTCTTGATAATATATGGCCATTATATATAAGTTTACCAGCTTAATTCGGAATACTCCCCATTCTTCTGACAGCCATTGTTATAGGAATAATTTTTGTTTTAATGATTTTTATATGTTTATCCCATCTTAAGTTTTCATCAATTATCATTCACAAGTACTTAACATTATCAACTTGTTCTATTATAGTATCCTTTACCTTAAGCGGAATATTATCATTTGTTTTCTTTTGCATTTTAAATATCATATAATTAGTTTTTTTCGCATTTGTACATAATTCATTTTGGTCCAACCAACTGCAATATATCTTTAAGTCATCATTTAGTATATTTTGAAGCTCTTCTAATGTTTTCGCCTTTGCTATATGGTTAGTGTCATCCGCATAAATGTTGTATTTTGACATAATATTGTTTTTAGGTAAGCCCATTATATACAGCAGATATAATAACGGTCCCAGTAATGAACCTTGTGGTACACCTGTTTTTATTACTAGTTCATCACTTTGTACTTCATTAACTTCAACACATTGGGTTCTATTTGTCAAATAACTTTTTAGTAAGAGATCACTGTTACCTCTAATTCCTAAGTTGTCTAGCAATCTGATAAGTCTGGAATTACTTACCATATCAAATGCTTTTGTTAAGTCAATAAAAACTCCGCCAACATAGTAGCCGTCATCCAACGCATCGTAAATATGTTCCAAGGTTGCTGCGATAGCTGATTCTGTTCCACTTTTTTCTAAGAAACCATATTGATTAAAATTATTGTTTTAGTAATGAAATTTCTTTTTCTTGAATTAATAACTTTTTCTTATATTTTTGAAATTGAGTTTAGATTCGAAATTGGTCTATAGTTTTTTTCGGCTTGTCATGAATAAAAGGTGTTATCCAGCTATTATTTCTCGTTCTCATTGGTATTGTCTTAGTACATAATCTTTTTGCTTCTTATATAATTTTTACTAAGGTTTCGATTTCTGGTATATTATTATTTTCTATTTTGTATTTTACTATGGAACACATTTGATTATAATCGATTTTGTTTATGTTGTACTTTTTCAACTTCTCAATATTAATTGCTTTAATAGTTAAAATTGCCAATTCATGGTCCGATAGGCAGTTATTTTCTATTATATAATTAACATCATAATTGCCATTCATGTTTGTAATTATGTGATCAATTATACTATATCCAGAAGTTGCTATTATATCTTGATACTTAATAATTACATTGGAGTTCTCAAATAGATTTAGATTGGTATCTGCAAAAAATATATGATTTTACTTATCTACCAGTTTAAGTTCAAGAAACTCCATAAATAGGTTACTGTTTTCCACAGGAGCTTTATAAAATATACCGATTTTTAATTTTGGTTTTGAGTTCAGGATTGCAATTACAGTAAAGTTATAATTTTCATCTTTACATATTTCATTGAAACTAATATTATTTTTAATAAAGATGGCAGTCCCACCTCCTCTTTTTTTATTTCTACAGTTGTAAACTGCTTGATAATTCGGGATGTTGTAGGTATCTTTTTCATAATCATAGAACCAAACCTTTGTATTCATTAATTAATGTTTCCAATTCCAGTATTTTATTTCTAGTGCTACATATATTTGAATTAAATATCTTTAGATCTCGAATTTGCATTATATTTTCTTGTTCTGCCATTATTATCTGCCGATCAAATAATTTTGCCAAGATTCTGTTGTCTTTTGAAGAGGTTCCCTATATTTGTTATAAACATGTCGTCTGTATGTAGCTAGATCATTCGAAACATCTTTATTGCAGATTCCTATGTTTTCGTGGTATCTGTCATATATTCACCGAAGTTCCGAATAGTCAGTTGATAGTCCTTATTGATTAATTAAAACCCTTATATTGGTTTGTTTTATACCATCAAAGCAAATATCATTTTGATCGTGGAAAAATGCCAAATATAATCACACATTGTTATATATTCTGTAATCCCTTAATCTGGAAAGAACATATACACTATCTCCATTTTCAATTGCTGTTTTTGTAAGCCTTACAATTGGGGATGACATGGGATCAACAAAACTTTTGCTATCATCTTGGAATTTGGAGTAACCTATTTTTCTTTCAGTTGTGTTCTGCGGATTTATTGTTTCGCCTTTATTCCAGTTTGGGTACTTGGAGACTTTAATTTCTATATTATTATTACTATTATCATTGGTTTGGTTAATTGTATCATTTTTAATCTTACTAATACTATCATTTTCTCATTTTCTGCATTATTATTATCATTGCTTCGGTTAATTTTATCATTTTTAATGCTACTTTTTACATTATCATTGGTTTGGTGAATTATATCATTTTTAATCTTACTTGTACTATCAGTTTCTCCTTTTTCTGTATGATTATTATAATTTTTATACCCTACACCTATAGAATAGGTAAAGGGGTATATTAACTTTGGTATGGTGTTTGTAACCACCTAAAGGAAGCGAGCTAGATATGGAAAAGTATATATATTTGTGATCAGCGTGACCTCCTGAGTCGATATAGCAATGTCCGTCCGTCCGTTCGTCTTTCCGTCCGTCCGTAGGCACGATAACTCAAAAAAGAATGGAGCTACATTGATGAAAATTTAACTGTAGATTACTAGGACTGAAAGTACGGCGGGGATTGCATATGGGCGAAATCGGCCCATGGGCTAACGAACATATATAAAAAATCACGACAACTCAACAACTAATGACGCTATCTTCATCAAATTTGTGCTGTAGGTTACTAGTAATGAACCTACTTTGGGGATTGCGTAAGTTCGGGATTGGACCATGGGTTCGGGACCTAGAACTTTTTGATCGAATTTAGGCCAAACGAGCATAATTCCGAAACAAATGAAGATAGAACCTCCAAATTTGGTATCAACGTGTCCCTTCCTATTTCCTAAGTGTCTTGGAAATTTGGGCCCCATTGGAGTAGTGGGTCGGGGACCAGGCACTCAGTTTCGAGGACCTTAAAGCATATTTTCGAAAGTAATAAAAATAGTAACTTGAAACAAATGTAGAAGCTTCAAATTTGGCCCAGGGTGTTCTTTACTATTTCTTCCGTGCCCCCCTAATTTGGGATCAATTGGTGGTTCAGGACCTCTCTTAGACCCCCAAATGTGTAAAAGCTTATCATCGAAATTAATAAAACTAGTAACTTAAAATTAAGATAGAACGTTCCAATTGTATACAAGGGTTAACTAGTATTGAAAGTATGACGGGACTGCATATGGGCGAAATCGTACCATGGTTTGGGTTTCTGGAACCCTTGAAAAGTTCAAGGACTAACAAACATATATCTTAAATTACCCTAACTCAAAAAATAATGCCGGTATTTTGATGAAATTTAAACTCTAGATTACTAGTAATGAAAGTACCATGGGAATTGGTTCTGGTTGAGTTTAATTTCAAAGCCAAAGAATATATTTCCTATGTCCTATGTGTCTCTGAAATCTAGACTTAATTGTAGTGGTTCAGCTATATTCAAAGGTACTTGCTGCATTTATGTAAAATTTATTTGAATATTTAAATGAATTATATGAAAGGTCTAAATTTGTAATTGTATTTTAGAAATACATTTATTGCATATTTTGCGTTTGAAAGCTTTTCTATTAGGTATATAAACTAACCATTTAAAATAATTGCAATTTTTAAAAATTTGGATTATAAAATATATTATGCTTTGATTATCTTTTTATCACAAAATTTAATAATTAGAATTTTTTCATTTTGTAGTTGAATTGGAATAAATATATTTTCATTTATTTCAAGTTTGTTTGTTTTTTAATATTTTTAAATAGATAAATTAGTAAGAATTTTTAATATTTTTTAATAGATAGTGTAATTAGAAAATGTTTTTAGTATTATAAAGTTAATTTGGTTAGCTATGTCTTACGATCAAATTAATAACAGCTTTTATGGTGTTAAAATGACTTATGGATATGTCCTTAAATTTGAACCAAATAGGTGTAGGGTATTTCTAAGTCGGTTGCACCGACTGACTGTTCCTTAACTTGTTAAATAGATAAATTAGTAATAATTTGTAATATTTTTTAATAGATAGTGTAATTAGAAAATGTTTTTAGTATTATAAAGTTAATTTGGTTAACTATGTCTTACGATCAAATTAATAACAGCTTTAATAGTGTTAAAATGACTTATGGATATGTCCTTAAATTTGAACCAAATAGGTGTAGGGTATTTCTAAGTCGGTTGCACCGACTGACTGTTTCTTTACTTGTTTTGGTTAATTTTCTCGTTTTTAATGCTCCTTTTTGAATTATTATTAATAGTTTTATTTACTTTTATATTACCTTTGAGGATAGTGTTTTTATTTGACCATAATTTTGGAAAATATGAAAGAATAAAGCTACGGTTCTTTTTATCTTTATTATAATCAATTTTGTTAGGCTTTTCACTGTTGTGGTTAATATTATTATTATTATTATTATTATTATTTTTATTATTATTATTATTATTTTCATTATTATTATTTTCAGTTTTTACATGAGTTATATCACTGTTAGTGTCTCTAATATTATTAATACTTGGTTTAACATTAGTATTATTCCTATTAATATTATCATTAATATTATCAGTTCTGCATGCAGAATCACTTTTTTTATTTTCATTTACATTTATATTTAATTTGTTATCTTCCTCTTCTAGTTTCCTTAATTGCTAGTATCCGATTTTTTGTTTTCTTATGCTTAATTTATTTTTATACACTGGACATGATCTACTAAAAGTTTTATGATTAACATAAAACCCCAAACTGAATTGTTCTTTCGATTTGAAGCAATTAATGCATTTATTAATTTCCTCTTTTTGGCATTCACTTGTCTTATGTTATTGGTGGCACTTCAAGCATGTTTCTTTATTCGTACATTCCGCAACCCTATGGTTAAGTCATTTACATTAATAGCATCTAGAGACTCTTATGCCATCAAAAATCTTGCACCTTTCCCATCCAATGCATTATTTTTCGTTAGCAATTATTTATGGGAATGATTCCTTGTCCACTTCTATAATTGCATTAAACATTTCTTTGTTGTATTTTTTCAAAAATATGTGTTCAAAATTGAGGTATCATTTTGATTTTGCCGCCATTTTTTCTTCTACACGGAATTTTAAGACGAGGTTTCTTTAGGTATATTCTAACTTCATTCCGGTTAGTTAATATGGAACGTTACACGAGGGAACAACGTGTTTTTGTTATTACAACTTTTTTGAAAATGGTAAAAGTTTTCAAGATGTAATTAAGAAATTTCGAACAAAATTTGGTAAAGAAAATGTTCCAACAAATCGTGCCATCAAGCTGATGGTTGATAAATTTCTAAAAACTGGATCTGTTCTCGAGAACAGAGGCAACATTTATCAACGTAGTGGCCGTTCAACCGAGAATGTAGCAGCTGTGAGCAGAAGTGTTGAAGAAGATCCAAAAGCTTCTATTCGTCATCGTTCGCAGCAATTAAACATCAAACCATGACACACATAATTCAACATTTTGCATCGTGATCTCCATTTAAAGGCTTATAAGATCCAGCTGACGCAAGAATTAAAACCAACTGACCATGCATTACGTCGGCAATTCGTTTCTTGGGCAATCGAAAAACAAAAAGAAAATGAGAATTTTTTTAACAAAATAATCTTCACCGACGAAGCTCATTTCCAGATCAATGGCTACGTCAATAAACAGAATTGCCTCATTTGGGTGAAGAGAATCGAAGGGTTATCTTAGAGCAACCATTACATCCACAAAAAGTTACGGTTTGGTGTGGTTTGTGCTCAGGAGGAATCATCGGACCATATTTTTTTGAAAACGCAAATGGAAATGCGATTACGGTCAATAGAAATCGTTACAGGGAGATGATCCGAAGCTTTTTGTGGCGGGAAATTGAGGATTTGGACGTTGAGAATATGTGGTTTTAACAGGACGTTGCCACTTTCCACACAGCAAGAGAAACAATGGATCTATTGAAGGAAAAGTTCGAAGATCGCATTATTTCTCGTAGAGGAGGAGTGGATTGGCCACCAAGATCGTGCGATTTGACACCGTTGGTTTTTTTTTTGTGGGGTTTTGTGAAATAGAAAGTGTACAGCATTAATCCCACACCAATTCAAGAGCTTAAAAACAACATTATCGAGCATATTTCAACCATTGAGAACAGTTTATTGAACTACGTGATTCAGAATTTTCGTAAAAGATTGGAAGCCTGCCGAAGTAGCAGTGGGGGCCACTTGGCCGACATAATTTTTCATTATTAACCGGAACCTTTTTGTAGTAAATTAAAATAATAATATATTTAATATTTCAAAAAAAAGTCTTTTTTTATTAAAATTAAAATGATACCTCAATTTTGAACACCCTTTATCTTTAATACTTTAAGTTCGCTCATTTGTAGAAGAGAATTTTGTTTTTTAAGTTTTTTCACAATATCATTTTCACTAAATTTATTATTCAAGTGCACAATTTCTATATTAGGTTTAATGACCACAGGTATTTTGATATCATAATTCTCTTTCATTTTTTCTTCTAATTCCTTTTTGATATTTTCACGATCTTCGATGGTTTCCATTTCTATTAAAATCATCCAATTACTTTCATTTTCAATATTCTTTATTGTCACATGTTTTGGATCCACCTTTGTATTTAAATCACCTTTTGTTTTTTCAGTTTTCTGTTTATTCTTCGGTTTTATTATTAAACTTTACTTTCCTCATTTTTAAATTTACGCTTGCTTTAGTATTTTTAATTACATCAACAAATGACACTGTTTGACCCATATTCGAATTTATATTATTTGTGACATTAATTTTTTTGCAGACCTCATCATTTTTTTTAATTGCACTAACAAATTCATTCACTTTTTTTGTTTCAATTTTGAAGAATTCAGTAAATTTTTGCATTTTTCTATTTCAGTAAGTTCAGTAAATTTTTGCTTTTGCACACTCCTGCAAATTCTTTACCCGTTTCTCCTTTAATTTTTAGTTTGGACTTTTGGCACGAAGCCATTTCGCGTAATTAATATATACAAAATTTTTTTTTTTTTCCTTAATAGCTGATTAGTGCTATTTTTTTTTATCTTTTATTTATTAATTTATAATCGATAAAGAAAAAAGTAAACACATCCGCACCGTACTGTAGTAAACGAATTACCGTAATTACAATAATACTCTAATTTTTTTTAATTACGAATTACAATAATGCTCTCAATAGCTTGATTTTCTTTTGATTTTGTTATGAACTTTCCGATTGATCTCCACATTGCTTTATTGTCTCCTTCACAATTTTTAATTTTATTTTAAATAAATCAATTTTTTGCTCTTTTAATTTAATGTTATATTTGTTTCTATTTTTTTTATAGATTGCCCAAAGATTTGAATCATTAGTTAATGCAACTCTTTGATGTGCTACTATTTTATTATTTCTGAGTATTTGTAATTCATTATTATACCATTCCTGCTCTTTAAATCTAATAATAATTTTCTTCTTACAATTATTTACCAAACTTCCAATATTATATTTAAGCAAATTTGCACAAAGGTTAATATTTCCTATTTGACAAATATCCTTTATATTTTCTGTTATTAGCATATTTTCAAATCTATTTTTATTAATTTTTATTACATCTATTTCCCTTGGTTTTTGAGTTACAATTTATATTTAATCCAATAGCTTGATGATCTCCAATTGTGCAATAAAATTGTTTTCAATTGATATTCTACTATTTTCTGCAATATCTGTTAAAACATTGTCAATAAGTGTTGCTGTATTTTTCGATACTCTGGTTGTAAACTATACAATTATTGAATTGTATATTGAATTGAAATTGCATAATATACAATTCAATAATTCTTTACAAACTTACCGTATCACTATTTTGAGCAAGCCAATTTACGTTAAAATCTCCACCAATACATTTTTGTTCGAAATACAAATATTCTCCTCCATCCACATTTCAAAAATTTCTAAATTTGTGAAATGGTCTAAATTTGTAATTGTATTTTAGAAATACATTTATTGCATATTTTGCGTTTATAAGCTTTTCTATTAGGTATATAAACTAAGCATTTAAAATAATTGCTATTTTGAAAAATTTGGATTATTAAATATATTATGCTTTGATTATCTTTTTATCACAAAATTTAATAATTAGAATTTTTTCATTTTGTAGTTGAATTGGAATAAATATATTTTCATTTATTTCAAGTTTGTTTGTTTTTTAATATTTTTATACCCTACACCTATAGAATAGGTAAAGGGGTATATTAACTTTGGTATGGTGTTTGTAACCACCTAAAGGAAGCGAGCTAGATATGGAAAAGTATATATATTTGTGATCAGCGTGACCGCCTGAGTCGATATAGCCATGTCCGTCCGTCCGTCCGTCCGTCCGTCCGTAGGCACGATAACTCAAAAAATAATGGAGCTATCTTGATGAAATTTAAACTGTAGGTTACTAGGACTGAAAGTACGGCGGGGATTGCATATGGGCGAAATCGGCCCATGGGTTCGGATTCTGGACCTTTTAATCGATCGAAGGGCTAACGAACATATATAAAAAATCACGATAACTCAACAACTAATGAGGCTATCTTCATGAAATTTGTGCTCTAGGTTACTAGCAATGAAACTACTTCGGGGATTCCGTAAATTTGGGATTGGACCATGCGTTCGGAACCTAGAACTTTTTGATCGAATTTAGGCCAAACGAGCATAATTCCGAAACCAATGAAGATAGAACCTCCAAATTTGGTGTCAGGGTGTCCCCTCCTATCTCCTAAGTGTCTTGTGAATTTGGGTCCCATTGGAGTACTGGGTCGGGAAGCAGCCACACATTTCCGAAGACCTTAAAGCATATCTTTAAAATTAATAAAGATAACAACTTGAAAAAATGTAGAAGCTTCCAATTTGCCACAAGGGTGTTCTTTACTATCTCTTGCGTGGTCCCTTAATTTGGGATCAATTGGAGTGGTGGTTCAGTACCCCTCTCAGACCTCCCAAGTTTTAAAAGCTTATAATCGAAATTACTAAAAATAGTTATTAAAATTAAGATAGACCGTTTAAATTGTGTACAAGGGTTAACTAGTACTATAAGTAAAACGTGGGCTGTATAAGGGCGAAATCAGCCCATGGGTTCGGATTCTGGACCTTTTAGTCGGTGTCAGGGATAACGAACATATATTAAAAATCACGATAACTCAACAACTAATGAGGCTATCTTCATGAAATTTGTGCTGTAGGTTATTGGTAATGAAACTACGGCGGTGACTACGTACGGTGAGGATTGGACAATGGGTTCGGAACTGAGAACTTTTTGATCGAATTTAGGCCAAACTAGCGTAATTCCGAAACCAATGAAGATATAACCTCCAAATTTGGTATCAGGGTGTCCCTTCCTATTGCGTAAGTGTCTTTGAAATTTGGGCCCCATTGGACCAGTGGGTCGGGGACCAGGCACTCAGTTTCGAGGACCTTAAAGCATATTTTCGAAAGTAATAAAAATAGTAACTTGAAACAAATGTAGAAGCTTCAAATTTGGCCCAGGGTGTTCTTTACTATTTCTTCCGTGCCCCCCTAATTTGGGATCAATTGGTGGTTCAGGACCTCTCTTAGACCCCCAAATGTGTAAAAGCTTATCATCGAAATTAATAAAACTAGTAACTTAAAATTAAGATAGAACGTTCCAATTGTATACAAGGGTTAACTAGTATTGAAAGTATGACGGGACTGCATATGGGCGAAATCGTACCATGGTTTGGGTTTCTGGAACCCTTGACAAGTTCAAGGACTAACAAACATATATCTTAAATTACCCTAACTCAAAAAATAATGCCGGTATTTTGATGAAATTTAAACTCTAGGTTACTAGTAATGAAAGTACCATGGGAATTGGTTCTGGTTGAGTTTAATTTCAAAGCCAAAGAATATATTTCCTATGTCCTATGTGTCTCCGAAATCTAGACTTAATTGTAGTGGTTCAGCTATATTCAAAGGTACTTGCTGCATTTATGTAAAATTTATTTGAATATTTAAATGAATTATATGAAAAGGTCTAAATTTGTAATTGTATTTTAGAAATACATTTATTGCATATTTTACGTTTGTAAGCTTTTCTATTAGGTATATAAACTAACCATTTAAAATAATTGCAATTTTTAAAAATTTGGATTATTAAATATATTATGCTTTGATTATCTTTTTATCACAAAATTTAATAATTAGAATTTTTTCATTTTGTAGTTGAATTGGAATAAATATATTTTCATTTATTTCAAGTTTGTTTGTTTTTTAATATTTTTAAATAGATAAATTAGTAATAATTTGTAATATTTTTTAATAGATAGTGTAATTAGAAAATGTTTTTAGTATTATAAAGTTAATTTGGTTAACTATGTCTTACGATCAAATTAATAACAGCTTTTATAGTGTTAAAATGACTTATGGATATGTCCTTAAATTTGAACCAAATAGGTGTAGGGTATTTCTAAGTCGGTTGCACCGACTGACTGTTTCTTTACTTGTTTTGGTTAATTTTCTCGTTTTTAATGCTCCTTTTTGAATTATTATTAATAGTTTTATTTACTTTTATATTACCTTTGAGGATAGTGTTTTTATTTGACCATAATTTTGGAAAATATGAAAGAATAAAGCTACGGTTCTTTTTATCTTTATTATAATCAATTTTGTTAGGCTTTTCACTGTTGTGGTTAATATTATTATTATTATTATTATTATTTTTATTATTATTATTATTATTATTATTATTTTCATTATTATTATTTTCAGTTTTTACATGAGTTATATCACTGTTAGTGTCTCTAATATTATTAATACTTGGTTTAACATTAGTATTATTCCTATTAATATTATCATTAATATTACCAGTTCTGCATGCAGAATCACTTTTTTTATTTTCATTTACATTTATATTTAATTTGTTATCTTCCTCTTCTAGTTTCCTTAATTGCTAGTATCCGATTTTTTGTTTTCTTATGCTTAATTTATTTTTATACACTGGACATGATCTACTAAAAGTTTTATGATTAGCATAAAACCCCAAACTGAATTGTTCTTTCGATTTGAAGCAATTAATGCATTTATTAATTTCCTCTTTTTGGCATTCACTTGTCTTATGTTATTGGTGGCACTTCAAGCATGTTTCTTTATTCGTACATTCCGCAACCCTATGGCTAAGTCATTTACATTAATAGCATCTAGAGACTCTTATGCCATCAAAAATCTTGCACCTTTCCCATCCAATGCATTATTTTTCGTTAGCAATTATTTATGGGAATGATTCCTTGTCCACTTCTATAATTGCATTAAACATTTCTTTGTTGTATTTTTTCAAAAATATGTGTTCAAAATTGAGGTATCATTTTGATTTTGCCGCCATTTTTTCTTCTACATGGAATTTTAAGACGAGGTTTCTTTAGGTATATTCTAACTTCATTCCGGTTAGTTAATATGGAACGTTACACGAGGGAACAACGTGTTTTTGTTATTACAACTTTTTTGAAAATGGTAAAAGTTTTCAAGATGTAATTAAGAAATTTCGAACAAAATTTGGTAAAGAAAATGCTCCAACAAATCGTGCCATCAAGCTGATGGTTGATAAATTTCTAAAAACTGGATCTGTTCTCGAGAACAGAGGCAACATTTATCAACGTAGTGGCCGTTCAACCGAGAATGTAGCAGCTGTGAGCAGAAGTGTTGAAGAAGATCCAAAAGCTTCTATTCGTCATCGTTCGCAGCAATTAAACATCAAACCATGACACACATAATTCAACATTTTGCATCGTGATCTCCATTTAAAGGCTTATAAGATCCAGCTGACGCAAGAATTAAAACCAACTGACCATGCATTACGTCGGCAATTCGTTTCTTGGGCAATCGAAAAACAAAAAGAAAATGAGAATTTTTTTAACAAAATAATCTTCACCGACGAAGCTCATTTCCAGATCAATGGCTACGTCAATAAACAGAATTGCCGCATTTGGGTGAAGAGAATCGAAGGGTTATCTTAGAGCAACCATTACATCCACAAAAAGTTACGGTTTGGTGTGGTTTGTGGTCAGGAGGAATCATCGGACCATATTTTTTTGAAAACGCAAATGGAAATGCGATTACGGTCAATAGAAATCGTTACAGGGAGATGATCCGAAGCTTTTTGTGGCGGGAAATTGAGGATTTGGACGTTGAGAATATGTGGTTTTAACAGGACGTTGCCACTTTCCACACAGCAAGAGAAACAATGGATCTATTGAAGGAAAAGTTCGAAGATCGCATTATTTCTCGTAGAGGAGGAGTGGATTGGCCACCAAGATCGTGCGATTTGACACCGTTGGTTTTTTTTTTGTGGGGTTTTGTGAAATAGAAAGTGTACAGCATTAATCCCACACCAATTCAAGAGCTTAAAAACAACATTATCGAGCATATTTCAACCATTGAGAACAGTTTATTGAACTACGTGATTCAGAATTTTCGTAAAAGATTGGAAGCCTGCCGAAGTAGCAGTGGGGGCCACTTGGCCGACATAATTTTTCATTATTAACCGGAACCTTTTTGTAGTAAATTAAAATAATAATATATTTAATATTTCAAAAAAAAGTCTTTTTTTATTAAAATTAAAATGATACCTCAATTTTGAACACCCTTTATCTTTAATACTTTAAGTTCGCTCATTTGTAGAAGAGAATTTTGTTTTTTAAGTTTTTTCACAATATCATTTTCACTAAATTTATTATTCAAGTGCACAATTTCTATATTAGGTTTAATGACCACAGGTATTTTGATATCATAATTCTCTTTCATTTTTTCTTCTAATTCCTTTTTGATATTTTCACGATCTTCGATGGTTTCCATTTCTATTAAAATCATCCAATTACTTTCATTTTCAATATTCTTTATTGTCACATGTTTTGGATCCACCTTTGTATTTAAATCACCTTTTGTTTTTTCAGTTTTCTGTTTATTCTTCGGTTTTATTATTAAACTTTACTTTCCTCATTTTTAAATTTACGCTTGCTTTAGTATTTTTAATTACATCAACAAATGACACTGTTTGACCCATATTCGAATTTATATTATTTGTGACATTAATTTTTTTGCAGACCTCATCATTTTTTTTAATTGCACTAACAAATTCATTCACTTTTTTTGTTTCAATTTTGAAGAATTCAGTAAATTTTTGCATTTTTCTATTTCAGTAAGTTCAGTAAATTTTTGCTTTTGCACACTCCTGCAAATTCTTTACCCGTTTCTCCTTTAATTTTTAGTTTGGACTTTTGGCACGAAGCCATTTCGCGTAATTAAAATATACAAAATTTTTTTTTTTTTCCTTAATAGCTGATTAGTGCTATTTTTTTTTATCTTTTATTTATTAATTTATAATCGATAAAGAAAAAAGTAAACACATCCGCACCGTACTGTAGTAAACGAATTACCGTAATTACAATAATACTCTAATTTTTTTTAATTACGAATTACAATAATGCTCTCAATAGCTTGATTTTCTTTTGATTTTGTTATGAACTTTCCGATTGATCTCCACATTGCTTTATTGTCTCCTTCACAATTTTTAATTTTATTTTAAATAAATCAATTTTTTGCTCTTTTAATTTAATGTTATATTTGTTTCTATTTTTTTTATAGATTGCCCAAAGATTTGAATCATTAGTTAATGCAACTCTTTGATGTGCTACTATTTTATTATTTCTGAGTATTTGTAATTCATTATTATACCATTCCTGCTC
Organism: Dolichopus griseipennis; assembly: GCA_963082915.1. Lineage (NCBI taxonomy): Eukaryota > Metazoa > Arthropoda > Insecta > Diptera > Dolichopodidae > Dolichopus > Dolichopus griseipennis. Next base: position 274,383,442 of record OY720441.1, read on the forward strand.
TTTAAATCTAATAATAATTTTCTTCTTACAATTATTTACCAAACTTCCAATATTATATTTAAGCAAATTTGCACAAAGGTTAATATTTCCTATTTGACAAATATCCTTTATATTTTCTGTTATTAGCATATTTTCAAATCTATTTTTATTAATTTTTATTACATCTATTTCCCTTGGTTTTTGAGTTACAATTTATATTTAATCCAATAGCTTGATGATCTCCAATTGTGCAATAAAATTGTTTTCAATTGATATTCTACTATTTTCTGCAATATCTGTTAAAACATTGTCAATAAGTGTTGCTGTATTTTTCGATACTCTGGTTGTAAACTATACAATTATTGAATTGTATATTGAATTGAAATTGCATAATATACAATTCAATAATTCTTTACAAACTTACCGTATCACTATTTTGAGCAAGCCAATTTACGTTAAAATCTCCACCAATACATTTTTGTTCGAAATACAAATATTCTCCTCCATCCACATTTCAAAAATTTCGGCGAATTCACTAAAACTAAACTGATTAGGGGATTAATACAATACAGAGAAAACCCATATTTCTCGATTTAATTTTATTTTTGTTTGAATAATCCATAATTTGTTATTGTATTTAAAATTTTTTTGTGTTAAAATTTTTATAGAATTTTTTGCATGTATCACCCCGTATGCCTAGTATTTGAATTGCACTTATACATATTATATTATATCCTTGTAGAGAAACCAAATTTTCTTGAATATCATCTGTTATATGTGTTTCGCTAAGTAAAATCAAGTCAAAATTATATGTTGCAATGCAGCTAATTTTCCAGTTAGTCCTTGAATGTTTAAGAATATTACTTTCACAAAACTATTTGTGATTTGACTCCTATATAAAAATTTTTACAATTTTTCTTTGCAATATGGGACATAACTTATCAAAAGATTCATGTTTAATATTTATATTTAAATTAAATGACTCATTTGCCCTTATGCAATTTATTCATTGTACTTTGTCAGCCTTACATTCATTAGCTTTATGATTTTCACCACACCTTGAACAGCTTAAATTTACAGTACATTTATCTGCTTTTGATTAAATGGTAAACATTAATGACATCTTCGTACATCATAACTTTAAAAAATTTTGCATATATCCCAACCAATTTTTAATTTCCTTAATTTCATAATATATTACTACTAAATTTTTCGTATTTTAAAATTTTAATATTATCAGCATATGTAAAATTATTTTGGTTTTTTATTTTACTTAATCTATCTATTCCTTCATAATGTTCTGACATACCAGTAACAAGAATGTTTGGATTTCTTTTTTTTGTCGTGATAACTTCATATTTCTCTGATAATTTTTTTTTAATTTCATTTTTGATACAGATAACTGATTCATTTTTATCGCAAAAAACTGCTATTCACCCATTTTTTTTCTCAGATAAATTATTTATTTTTAAGTTTACTTGATTTTTGTGACATTTTAATTCAGCTTTTGTTAGGTTAGCTGTTTGCATTTGTTTTGGTTTAACAATAATCAAAGGATCTTTTCTTAGTATATCTGAATAGCTAATTTTATGAATTGGATTATTTATTTTCATATCAATGTACGTTTTTTCAATATTTTCAACTCTGTTATTAATTTTGGACGTTTGATTTTAAATTTCATCTCCAGTATCAATTATTTTTCGGGTTTATATCATATTCTTATCACAATTATCTAAAACGTGACTTCGAAGTCTTTTCGAATATCTTACTTCGATTTCTCTAAAAGATTTTTAATTAAATCTTGACTTTATTTCAAAGTGTTCTGATATTCACTCTTATACTCTTTCAGATTGTTCTTGTCTTCCAACACCGCATACTGAATTTCCTTTAAAATCATGTCTACATTTTGTATATATACCATGCAATCATCGCAAAAAAATCTCATCATTGGAATTGTATTCACAATATTTGCGTTAAAGCGATGGAGGCCGCTACATTTAACAGTTTGGTGAAATATCTTGCCACAAACACCCACACATCTTACTCGAGATTCACCACTAATTGAATTCCTACAAGTATTGCAATTGTTATTCGACTTTTAGTAATATTATATCTTTATTATTAATATTATAATAATTATTATTAAAATTATAATTATTATATTATTTTATTTAAATTATTATTATTATTTATTGTTCTTCTTATTTTGATGACACTATTATTAGTGCTAACACTATTTTAGTGCTAACCTTATTCTCAATTCACTTGAGAAATAAAAAATTGAACATATCTACTTTTTATAGTTTTCAATTAGTTTTGCAATTTAAATTGTAAGTTAAAGTTCTTATTTTAATGTTTTTTAAATAAATATTTTCATCAGGAATTACAATTTTCAATTTTATACAGGGTGTTCCCGACTCGATGGTCTTCCTTCAAATGGGTGATCGGGCATATCGAGCAGAACAAAAAATTGTATGGGACGGGGGGGGTCTATTTTAATTAGTTTAGAAGTTATGGGGCCTTAAATGTTTTTCGACCATAATTTAGTTTTATTTCGATAAAATTGGAACCAAATAAGATAAAACAAAAATAAGTATAGCATTTAAATGCTTATTAATGCAGATTTCTTAAGTACTATCAAACATTACTCTAAAGTTTCTCAGTCTGAGGTTATAAGGGCTTAAAGTCCAATATTTTTAACAAAATATCAATTAAATTCCTTTTATCAAGAAAATAACGGTATTAACATAACAGTTTTTTTACTTCAAAATATTACCCTTCTCTTTCCCTGCATTTTGAGTATACTAGCACTTTTATAGCTCAAAAACTTTGAAAGTTATAAAGTAAAAACTTTTTTGTGATACCTGAAATTTAACTAAATTTGAATTTTTTTGAAAAAATTTTTCAAAGTTTTTGAGCTATAAAAGTGCTAGTATGATCAAGAAGGTCACCTCTTGGATCTGTTTCTAACCACACACCCTGAAAAGTATGTGGTTTCAGTTGGTTTCCCCCTGGCGGCTCTGATCACTGTTTGGTTAATACAAGCTTCCGGGCAGACTCGGTGTCCAATCAAAGGTCCCTTCCCAAAAAATTGGTATGGCATTATAACCATGCTAACTGGGAAGGTCTGAACAATTTTTACAAAACCTTTGATTGGTCACTGTGCTTCCGAGGTAGGAATGTTGACTTCGCTGCAAATGCGATTAGTGAAACTATTCTACTTGGAATGAGATTATTTATACCTCACTCCATGAAATCTATTAAACGGAAACCCAAAACTTGGTTTAATCGCATTTGTAAAGAAGCCATTCTAAAAAAAGAGGAGGCCTTCAAAAAGTACCGGGTCAGGGCTTTGGAGGCTCACAGGACCAACTATATAGTGGTTCGGAACAGATGTAAGAGAGTTATCAACAAGCAAAAATTCTTGTTCAACCAAAAGTTGAAACGAACTCTAATACACATGCCCAAGAATAGCAAGTCCTTTTGGACTTTTGCAAAAAATCTAAAAGAGGACAATAGCGGGTCCTCTTTTCCTCCACTTGTTGATATAAACAACCACATCGTATCAGATTCAAAAGAAAGAGCGAATTTGTTTGGCAAACAGTTCGCTTCTAACTCATCACTGCCTCAGTCAACTCAAAGACCTCCATCTATTCCAGAAGTTGGCTGCTCCTTTGGTAGAATATACTTTAGGACGCGAGCAGTGATGAAAATCTTGAAGAATCTTGATACAAAAAAATCAGCCGGTCCGGACGGTATTACAACTACCGTTCTCAAAAACACATATACTTCCATTTCAAAACCTCTGCGCAACCTTTTCCATCTTTCCTTTACTTCGGGTATTCATCCTACCCAATGGAAGGTTGCACATGTTTTTCCAATTCCTAAAAAAGGCGATAAAAGCGATCCCTCTAACTACCGACCTATTGCTATTACTTCGGTCCTCTCCAAAGTAATGGAAAAAGTTATAAATTATAAGCTTTTGAAATATCTAGATCGTAAAGGTTTGCTTCATGATCGACAATACGGGTTCAGAGCCCGTCGTTCAACTGGTGATCTCATGACCTACCTGTGCGAAAAGCTTAATATCAGTCTTCACCTGGTGAGTCTGATGTTGTAGCTTTGGATATTTCTAAAGCTTTCGATCGAGTTTGGCATGATGCTTTATTGGCAAAATGCAGGGCTTTAGGTCTAGGCAGGGTTTTCGTTAAATGGATTGGAGATTTCCTTTCGAATCGCACGATTCGTGTTCTTGTCGATGGATATTCATCCAAAGATTTCAAAATAAATGCTGGTGTCCCTCAGGGATCTGTTTTATCCCCCAGTCTTTTCCTAATATTTATAAATGACCTACTATCAATAACCTCCAATCCAATCCATAGCTTCGCAGACGACAGTACCCTTGTTTGTTCCTATGAATTTCATAGCCGCTGTAACATTAATCACCAGATTAATTCAACAGCAAAAAATTTCACTATAAGTGAATTAAACAAAGATTTAATTAAAATCCAAAAATGGGGTGAAATCAACAGAGTTGAGTTTAACACCAAAAAAACCCAATGCTGTCTAGTCTCGCGAAAAATAGCTACTACTATTCCGAACCTTACTTTTCAAGGAGAGGCACCATTCGGAACACTTGAACATTTTGGGGATTGAGCTAAACCAAAAATTGACTTGGTCAAATCATATTTTTGGAGTAGCTAAGGACGCTGCTAAATGTTTGGGTTTCTTGTATCGCTGCAAAACTTACTTCTCACCCTCTGATTTCCTTAACATCTATAAAACTTATATCAGGCCGAAAATGGAGTATAATGCACATATTTGGGCTGGTGCTCCCATTACGGCGCTGGGATATCTTGATAAAGTGCAAAATAGAGCTATTCGTCTTATAAATGATCCCAGTGTTACCTCAACGCTCACTCCACTCAGCCATCGTCGCACTGTTGGGTCACTGACCTTGTTTTATAGATATCTTGTAGGGACTAACACCTGTTCTAAAGAAATCAAACAACTTATGCCTCCATTCAAGATTTTCCAACGGGAAACAAGGAGGTTAACAGATGCTCATCCCTACACAGTTGAACTAGCCAGATGGCGTAACACGGCTTATGGAAATTCGTTTGTCATGCGCTCATCTCGTTTATGGAACCATCTTCCACCAAATGTGTTCCCCAAAGTTGATAATGAATATATGTACGATTTAACCAAATTTAAGAAGAACATTAACATCTTTCTTCTAAATATCCCATCCAATTTTCCCCATCCCCCATAATCCAGATATTCCAAATAACTTCCACCATCATCCTAAATCCTTCCATATCCTCATCCCTGTAACCAAACTGTACATTTGTATTACAGGTTCCCTCCTAAAGTTTGGTTCAAAAAGGGTGTGGTTTTGGTGTGTTAAAATCATACACTACCCAGCGAAACACCGCACAGTTTCAAAGAGTGGCTTTCGAGCTTTCCATTCCCTCGTAAAAAAAAAAAAAAAAACTTCTAAACTAATGAAAATAGACCCCCCCCCCATCCTCCCATACAATTTTTTGTTCTGCTCGATATGCCCGATCACCCATTTGAAGGAAGACTATCGAGTCGGGAACACCCTGTATATTATAATTGATTTTATATTATTTTTCCAAATATCTTAAAAAAAATTACACAACCTATTCAAAAGCTGGAAGGATATTGAATTCATCTATGAATTATCTTAATACATTTTTTTCTAAGGACGTCTAGTTTATTAAGGTAAATTTGAGGAGCTCTGCTCCATATTAGGTTTAGATAAGTGATGTGTGACTTTATAAACGATGAATATATCGTGAATAATGCTTTATTTGACAGAAAATTTCTTAGCCTAAGTAATATGAAAATATATGGAGCAATATTTTTTATTATGTGCCAATCTGGTAGTTCCAGACTCCTTTGCTATCTAGAATTAAGCCTAGGTAGTTGAATTTTTTTACTACTTCAATAATTTCACCGTTGTGGGTAAGCCTGGTCTCTTGGGTTATAGCCTCATAAATTACAAACGTATTTTTTTTTTTTTTACTTAAAGTATTTATGTATAATATATTAATTAAAAAATATCTTATTGACATCTTATTATTTTACATAGTTAATACAAAAGTTAAGTTATTTATTATATTTATGTTTCATTTTTACTATTCAAATATTTCAAATTTAAATATTATACATACTTTTTCTTTTTATTCAGCTACAGCTACGTGATAACATTTTTATACCCGTATGACTATATAGTCCAAGGGTATAATAAATTTGCCATTACGTTTGTGACGCAGAGACGGAGGGGGGGCAGATATAGACTCAAGTGTATGGATCGGATCAGAAACAAAAAATAAATCGATTTAGCTATGTATGTCCGTCCGTCATCACGATAACTCAAAAAGTAAAGGAGCTAGGATTATGAAATTTTCACAAATTCGTTTTTATGCAAAAACCGGAATCGCTATTTAAATCCAGCCATTTTGGTCCACGGGTACGAGTACCTGCCATACAACTTCTAATTTTATATGAGCATTACTCTATACCTATGGAAGCTGCGTGTCTGAAATTTTGCCAAAAATGGTTTAGTATAATGGCCAAAGTTACTGCGAAATTTGGTTGGTCTACTGCAGAGGGTTCGAGTAGCTGCCATACAACTTCTTCTTTTATATGAGCTTTACACTACACCTGATGAAGCTGGGTATCTGAAATTTTGCCCAAAATAGTTTAGTGTAATGGCCAAAGTTACTGCAAAACTTGGTTGGTCTACTGCAAAGGGTTCGAGTAGCTGCCATACAACTCCTCTTTTATATGAGCATTACTCTACACCTAATAAAGCTGATTGTTTGAAATTTTGCCAAAAGTAATTAACCGGGTGACATAATGTATATGTTACGGTCATACGGGTATCGCAGAGTTGACACAGTCTACTCTACTACACTCTTCCTCGTTTTTTCTAGTTTTTATATTTTCAAGTGCTTTCTAATTGTTCCTCCAACACATGTGCTTTAATTCTATTTTTGAAGATTGCTTAATTTTCTATTACTTTTAAAATTTCCGGGAGTTCATTGCACACTTTTAAGCAATTATATAAACAATTATTTTTTTGATTGTTAGTGCGATATAGTGTTAAATAGAAATTTTCTTTGTTGAGGGTGTTATGATTATGAATATCAATACTCCTATTTAATATAAAGTTATGTTTAATTTCGTTATTAACTATTTTAAAAGCTAGTATGTATAATTCGTATTTACATATATTCATAAGGCTAATAAATGGAGTAGAGTAAAGTAAGATTGAAGGATATTGAATTGGATATCTATGAATTATCTTAATACATTTTTTGTTAAGGACGTCTAGTATATTAAGGTAAATTTGAGGAGTTCTGCTCCATATTGAGTTTAGATAAGTGATGTGTGACTTTATAAACGATGAATATATCGTGAATAATGCTTTGTTTGACAGAAAATTTCTTAGCCTACGTAATATGAAAATATATGGAGCAATATTTTTTATTATGTGCTCAATATGATAGTTTCAGATTCCTTTGCTATCTAGAATTAAGCCTAGGTAGTTGAATTTTTTTACTACCTCAATTATTTCAGTGTTGTGGGTAAACCTGGTCGCTAAGGTAAGAAGTTTATTCTCAAAAAATAAAATTTTGGTTTCTAGAACATTCAAACTAAGGCGATATTTTTCTAACCATACTTGTATGCTATTAAGATCATTTTTTATTGCACACTTAATCACCGCTTCATCTGCATATAACTGCAGAGTTCCTTCTATTTTCAAACGAATAATATCATTTATATAAATCTTGTAGAGATCAGGACCAAAAATGGATCCCTGAGACACTCCTCTAGTTATTAATTTTCTGGAACTATATGTCATTTACCTGGACCATTTGCTCTCGATTACTAAGGTATGATTTAAACAAACTAACTGCGAGTTGGTAAGAATAAGTCTTGCTAATTTATGTAACAGTTTTTCGTGATCAACGCAGTCAAATGCTTTCTGGAGATCCAGGAAGACACATCCTACATATTTTTTTTTATCTATATAGAAATAAGTCAGATAAGTATAAACCAGCAGCTGTTGTATTTGATCTTTTTTCAAAACCAAACTGGTCCTCGCTTAAAGTACCATTAGAATTTATGAAATCTTTCAACCTATTTTTAATTATAATTTTAATATTTTCGAAAAAGCTGATAATATGGAGACCGGACGATAATTAAAACAATCGGTTTTATTCCCTTTTTTAAAAATTGGAGTTACAAAAGCTGTTTTCAGTGAAGGGGGAAAAGTACCCGATTGAAAAGTATTGTTTATGAATTTCATAAGGATGGGAATTAGATATCCAGCGAACCTGTTAATAAATTTAGTTGAGATACCATCATATCCTGTTGCTGCGTTTAAATTTAAAGACTTAATCGCTGCACTGACTTCATCTATGTTAGTTAGTGTTAATTGAAAATTAGAAAATATTAATCGCCCGAATTGATTCATAAAATTTTGGTCAACAACATTGTTGGAAATTTGTATTTCTTTAGTGACATTAATTAAATAATTATTCATGTCCTCAGAGATATCAAAAGGATTCTCAAGAGTTTTATTGTTGTGATAAATAGCTTTTAATTAAGTTTTATTTTCACCAGTTTGATTTGTATTGAAAATTAATTCTTTCTATAATTTCCAGTTTTTTGTTTTCTAAATTTCTTGAAATTTTGCCCGAGCAGTATTTTTTTTTTCGTCTCGTGTATTAGCTTTTTCACTTTATCTCTATATTGAAGGTATAAACTATTGATATGATCGTTATTTGGGTATTTTTTTTTTATTTGATATTTTTATTTTAATGTTATTGAGAATTTCAACCGTGATCCATTCACTTTTCTTTTTTGCATTTTTAATTAATATATTTTGTGTGTTGTTTTTGATTACCAAGCTAAGATTGAGTGCAAAATCATCAATATTCGTATAGGAGTCAAGGTTTGACCAAAATCTATCATTCGCTATTTTATCATAGTTTAGGACTGTTTTATATTGTAATATTTTAGTTTTAGTGGGTTTATGATTTATAACAAACAACATTTGGTGATCGGACAGACAAGTATCTAAGACATGGAAATGATATTTTGTTTCAATTATGTCAGTTATTAGGTGGTCTATAACTATTTTACTCTGCAATCCGTTTCTAGTGGCGTATTCTTCTAAAATATTATTGTAAACTATAAAACCGTTGCTAATCAACGTGTTAACATATGATCTTGTTTCTAAATTATCTCTTTTTAGCAGATTAATAATAAAATCATCTACTATTACAGATATTTTATATTTGTAAGTTATTTCATCGATCTTAGTTATGAAATCCGAGATACGTCTTTCGTGCGATCTATATACTCCTATGATATTAAAATTTTCCTTTAACAGTTTTACACCTTTTATATTGCTATTTTCAAACTCTTCACTAAAAACTATATTACTATTAATTGCGTCTTTAACATAAATAGCGACCCCACCATATGCTTTAAGTCTATTAGCGAAGTAAGGAGTGAATCCTGGAATGTTTAAAAACCTATTTTCTGAGATGTGCAACCAAATTTTTGTCAGAACTATAACATGCACATCACAGACAATATCCTCAATTAAAGCTTCAACTTCAGACAATTAATTAAGTAAACTTTGAATATTCAGATATATAATATTTAAATTATTTTTATAAATATGTATTGCGAAGTTAGTATCAAAATTAAAGTAATGCTTTACACTAATATCATCTTTAATGTTATTAATGTTGTTGGAATTCATTGTGAAAAAAACAAAAAAAATAAATTACTAAAACTAAAACATGGAGACGACATCTTTCAATAAATAAATAATTTATCAGCTATAAGCAAGTATTTATTTACTTCGTATCAATTCGATCAGCTGATTTGGCAGCACAGGAAAATAAAAATGCATTTTTGTACTCATAAGAGTAAGAATTAATGTGGTATCAAAATGGTTCGATACAATAAAATTAAAGCCGTGTAGGTTCAACAAGAAAAAAATGTGTGTTCTTTTATTTTTTAAGAAATGTGAATTATTAAAAAAATAAATGTAGATAAAATTTAAAAATGTAAAGAAAAATTAAAATGTATAAATAAAATTTTGGTGAGGTAAAAAATAAGTGAATGTATGAAATATAAAATTAATATGTAAATTGGATAAATAAAATTAATAAAAAATTTTGTAAATGTTAATTTGATTTTTGTATTGGAAAAAATAAATAAATAATCGAGATTTAGAAAAGCAAAAATATAAGAAATACTTAAAAAGTTAGTTAGAGCTATTAAAGTGATTGTAAACAAAGTTAATATCATTGAAACTAATAATTTTAAAAACCTTTGATTCCTTGGTTTGTCGCAAAAATATACATTCGTCTTTGAACCATAAAAATTCCATATCTTGTTGTATTTGATTTTTTTTGGCTGCAGCATACAACTTAGCTTGATGTGGAAACAGGTGGTGACAAAAAAAGATTTCACGATTATCAGTCTCTGGTACTTTTAGCTTCGTGGTAAAAAAGTGTTTATACGTGCGTTTCTTCGACATCATCTCTGTTTTTGCCGCCAACGTTTTCAGTTCCAGTAAATAAATTGGATCTTTGGACCGTTGATATATAGCCGAAACTTTTTTGATATCCGTTGCATTGATGTTCGCATTGATTTTAGTTGCAATATCAAAAATTAAATTTTTATCAACTTTCGTCCCCTTTGGCATTTCGGCTAACACTATGTTCTTTTCATTATTTAAATTATGTGTTTTATTTATGCCTCCAGATGGTTTATTTTTTTGTGACTGGTTCACAGTTTGTGTGGTATTGTCTCGAACAAACTTTACATTTCAAAGCTTTAAATTTAGTATTTAAACCTTTTGTGCATAGATCACATATACCCATATTATATATTTTTGTTTTTTTTTTTTTTTTTTTATATAGTAAATTAATTAATTTTTATTATTATAAAAATTTATTGATATTATATTAAGTTATATTAAATTTATTTTATATATTTTTTCTTCTTCCTTTTATACGTCTTCGTCTGTTCAATTCAAAACTTTTGACAGTTTTTGTCAACTTTTAGATACCCGTGCATATCCACTATAATGTATACCATAAAATAAACTTTTATTTATTTCCCTTAAGTTATTATATATATTAAAAAAAAACCCTAAAATTTCACGGAGAGAAATTTAATAGCACAAATCATTCATTTTTTAGGAATAAAACCAACTATTTTAACTAGAGTTAAATTTATTCTTACTATGAATATTGATTTCTTAATATTAACATATTATTCCTATTAAGAATAAAAGTACATCTCAAAATATTAAGTTCAAAAATTATCAATTATTCTTTTAAGGAATAAACTAAATTATTATAGCTTTCATTTTATCAACTAAAACCAAAATATATAAAGGATAAAATATTCGTTTTAAGAATAACTTAGCCCTGTAAAAATAAAAGTTTGATCTTGTTAAGAATACGTTATTCGTATTAGGAATAATTTTTTAACATCAAGCACGCGGAAAAATTATGATTTTTTACTGTTAGAAAGTATTCCTATTAAGAATAATTTATGGTCGCTTATGAATGTATTCTTCTTAAGTTAATATAAAAAACATTAGCTGTATTCGAATTTTGTATTCAAACAATTTTATTCTAGTACAGTCAATAGTCACTTTAAGATTTATTTTTAAAGAGTACGGTTATAACTTTTTCTGTGTATATTTAAAATATTTTCTGAATAGTTAAAAAATAAAAAACCTATGTTTCTATACAAAAAAATAAAAATATTTATATATTGTTACTACCAATTGAGATCCAAAAAAATTAAAAAGTTTAATAAGTAAGTATGATAAATCACAGTTTTTAATTTCTAAAGGGCTTAAAAAAAATATTAACATTTTGGTTTACTAGAATTTTTTTGATGTTTTAACAAATGACGGTATGGAGATGAAAGTCAGTTCCAGTGAAAATTCAAGTTCCATACAAGGAAATATAGAGCACTATCGAAATCCTATAAGAAAAATGGTATTTTTTAATGTACAGCTACGATGTAAATCGAAATCATCTTGTAATTATTTACTTCCTTTTAAATATTCTCTTATTCCTACATTTCTTTTTTATAGATAAAGAAAATTATGTAGTATTGACAGAAAATGATGACTTATTCATAGATGATATAGAATGGTTATTGCATCATACTAGTCCTTGGAATACAGCCGAATGTAAATGGAAAAATACTTTTACGGCAAGGAAGGCAGAAGTTGATAAAAAATTCAGTTCAGTAGACGAAATTGTTAAAAGATGGATGATTTTTAATTTATAATAATTTATTTATAATAAAAAAATGGATTAAAAAAATATTAAATCTTTTGATTTCCATATGTAAGAATCAAATTTATTATTTGTACCGATAAATTATTCCCAAAAAAGCATAACAAATACTCTTTTCTATGAATAATACATTCATTAATTAATTCATGTACCGTACAAATAATTCCCTTTGAAAGCAGGAAATATTCTTTTAAATGAATAATGTATTCCTTGTGAAGAGCGCTTTATTCCTTAAAACTGTAAGAATCATTCTCTTATGAGAATAAGAAAGCATGTCCATTTCCATGCATAAACTAGGTTTCTATCATTCTTTTTCAAGAATAAAATTAAAGTAACAAAGAAAAAATAAAAAAATCTTATTCCGAAGTAGGAATAATATTCGCAGTTTTCAATCGCGAATATATTATTCTCAACGAAGGCTATATTATTCTTTAGTTAAGTTGGGCACAATTTTGAACTTGATTTTGGAATAATATATTATTATGCGAAAAATATATATAAAATATATATAAAATATATTCTTGAATTTCTCTCCGTGTTGGTCCGAGTGATGTCCAACTGTCCAAGTAACTTGCCCTATTAGTTTACATGCCCAATTTTATTTTTAACCACGTAGCTTCATTAGATTCACAGTTATTGAATTGACAACTTTGTATGGCAGCTGCTCGAAAATGGGGCCGTAACATTTTGAAACTTCATATAAGTGCTCGATTCATTATATAACTAACCGTGTGTAATTTTCATCCTCTTAGTATGGTTAGTTTTGAAAAAATTCATATTGGTGCAAAAAAGTTGTATGGCAGCTCCTTGAAGCCTTGGTCCGATTTAAACCAAAAACAATAGGGAATCTAGAAATTTTTTTTTAGTTTATGAGTTATTGTGCTGATACACGTACGGACAGACGGACAGACACAAATGCTGGATCAAAGATGCAGTATATCACATTATAAAACATATAGATATTGGAGAAAGTTTTGAGGAACGTGGCCCTGCATTCATAAATTTCAAATCAGCGAGCGAACTACAATTTCTGGATGTTTGGGATATTATATCTAAAGTATTTCAAAGCAATTCCGAAGGTAAATTATAAACTCCTTTGTTTGTTTGTTTTTCCCTTTTTCTTTTAATAAAAAATAAAGACAACCTATGTCTTCCGCGTACACTAGTTGTTGCTATAACTAAAGTTGAAAACTTTGCCGAATATAGAATAATATTAAATGATACAGAAAAGCTTCAAACTTTATCGGCGTTATATTTAGTAAATAATTCTGGAGTTGCAATTCCACCTGAAGGTTGTGGAATACAAGAGTTGCAGCAATTTCAAAGTTTTTTACATAAACATAAAATTGTTATGTACAAATATGAAGAAGCAAGGAGAAGAGATGTAATTTTTAAAGGAAATAATTATGGGAAAAGCATCAACTTACTTTATCACGATCATCATTACAATATTATTACTTCTCTTACAGCTTTATTTTGTTGTAGCTGTTATTGTGAAGATTTTCATATTCCGTATTATGTCAAAAATTAACACAGATGTTCAAAGAACTGTCCTTGTTGCTAAAAATCACCTCAGTGCCCTAAAAATATAAAAAATATTTTATGCAAAGAATGCAATCGCACATTTCGAGGTCAAACTTGTTTAGACAATCACAAGGCAATCAATATCAACGTCAAAATTAAGTATTTGTGATGAAATCTCGAAGTTGGAGTTCCTCAAGGCACAGTTCATGGTCCTATTTTTTATTTAGCTTATGTGAATAGTTTTAACAAAATTGGGCGAAATGAACATTAATCAATGCTTGCGGATGATTTTATATAAAGGCAAAAGCAGTAATCAACACAGAGAGAAATAATATATTTTGATTTAAAATTTTTGTGACTTTGATTTTAATTTTGTTCATATCCTTGATTCTAAATGTTTTTTACTTTGATTTTAAGAAAATATATTTTAAAATTAAGTTTCTACTTTTTCGAACAGCATTTATTTTTAAGACAAGAAATATTTTAGTTTTAAAGCCAATAAACTTTCGATGAAAATGACATTTTACTTTAAAATAAAATATATTTTGCTTTATTTCTCACATTAATTTAAAAAATGACTTTAAAACAAAGTCATTTATCACTTTAATTTATATCAAAAAATATATTCAATTCCAATAAAATGTAACAAGGTGGCTAAAAACGTACGTTTCAATTTTAATATGAAATATTTTACTAATTTGTAAAAAAAACTTTACCTAATTACCTATTTATTTTTATGTATAAGGTAAATATTTAAATATAAGAATTGATTCGAAAATAATTGCATGTGGTGGAGGGAATATAAATGAATAAATTAATAAATATAATATGCAAAAGTGAGAATTTAAAATTTTAAAAAAATTTTAACAAAAGTTGAAAATATACCTATGTATGTAACTATTATTCAAAACATATGTAACTAAAAATAAAATATATATACTTATTAAATTTTATTATCTTATACTTTTATTATAATTTTTTTTTTTTAATTACATTGGACCAATGAATCAAAAACAACTTGCTAAAAAATTTATATCCTAATCAATATAATAATTAATAACTAATTCAGGGCCGCGCCAAGCGGGGGTGCAAGGGGTGCATGGCACCCGGGCGGCAGGCATTGGGGGCGGCAAATGAAAAATACGACAAATTATTTATTGATCGATATTTATTACTTTCATGATGGTTTAAACTTTAACCAAACAAACACTGCTATTAATTAAATAAAAATATGTATAACTTGTAAGCATTTTATATACTAAAGTATGAAAATAAATACTACATATATTATAGTCTATAAAAGTACCATACTGGTACTGTATTAATATGTAGTGTGAAGTATCAGTAATCAGTATGAACCTGTAGTCTGTACTGAATTCTGATTCTTTTTAGCGTATATTAAGCCCGACATGGATGCATTCGCGATTTTAGATTATATATTTTCAAATGATCTGACTCCAATGTTTCTAAACATAACAATTGCATTAAGAATATTTTTGACAATACCTGTGACAGTGGCTTCTGGTGAAAGAAGTTTTTCTAAATTAAAATTAATAAAAAATTATTTAAGATCGACTATGTCACAGGAGCGGTTAACAAATTTAAGCTTAATCAGCATTGAAAAAAATATAGCTGCAGATTTAGACACAACGGAGTTAATTCACGAATTTTCGCTCAGAAAGCAAGAAAAGTTAATTTTTAAGAAAAATTTATATATAATTTTAATAAACTTGTTGATACATATATATTATGTTGTTATTGGTTTTTGTTTTTTTTTTTCTGTAACTAATTTGTTTTGAGAATATGTATATGCAAAATAAGTAATTAATAATTATATATACACATTTGTTTTATTATGAAAAATATTAAGTTTAGGCTAAAAGAAATTTAGCTAATTACGGGCGGAAACTTGTGTCTGGCACCCCGGCGCCAATATACCTTGGCACGGCCTTGAACTAATTCATCATACTACTTTCGCTACTCTCATTTTTTACTAGGTATATTTTTTTTTCTTTTTACAAATAATTTTTGTTACCAAGAAATTGTAAATAGCAAAATCCAAGTTTTTAAAGTTTGCTTCAAATATTTTTTCCTTTAATTTAAAGCAACAACTAAAAATCTAAAGAAAAAACAATTTGTTGCAAAGTAATTTTTTTATAAAACCGTTATGCCGCAAAAATATTTTACATGTTCATTATAGAACAGCGCGTACAAGTTCATTCTCGTTGAAGTACTCAATATAAGTGTATGGTAATAAAAAAATTATTTAATTTTATAAATTTTTAATAATGTGCAAAAGTTCCATTTTAATAAATGAAGTTATAATTGATGCAGAACTTCATAGCATTATTGAAACTTGGGGAGTTTCAATTGAAACTATGAACTTGCTGACAAATCAAAAAATTACTCACGGTGTCTTTTTCAAGACCAGCCGAAAGGAGAAAAATTTTTATTTAAAGCTGGGTTGCGTAATTGGCGATCTCAAATTGTAAGTAGAATTATAAATTAGTTAATAATAGTTTTTATGGAAAATATTTAAAAAAAATTTAAGGGAATTCCTTTACCATTATCTGATGCAACACGATCAATGAACTCACGCATAGAAAAATGGATTGAAGAACAAAATTCAGTAAAGAGTTCAAACTCATTTAGTTCTCCTCGCTTGTGAGTCAAATTCTTAGACTTACACATATAGTAATAACTAATAATTTATACACATATTGTAATTCTAGGGATTGCTTGGAAAAACAAAATAAAAATACAATTCAATGTATTTTTAACGATACATTGCAAGGTCAGGTGGTACTGGATTATTACAAACAAAACCAAAAATTGAATAAAGATCAACAAAAACATTTGGTTAATTGTTTAATATCCAACTATATGTCAAAAGGTGTTTTGCTTCGATCTACCGATTTTATAGACATATCACATGGAGTTACAGATCTTTTTCCTACTGAAAACCCAGTAAGTATTATGTAGAATTACATTTTACATATACATTTTATATATGAAATACATATATGCGTTTAATGCATTACATATGAAATGTTATTTCATTTTAGATGGAGTATTATTCACCCAGTATTGGAAAAAAAAAAGCTTCTGGAAAACTATTTTCTAGATATGACAATTTATGCTTCAATACAAAATATCGTAAACGAGTTAAGCCCAATAAAGAAAATGAGTGTATGAATAAAAGAAGTTGTCTTGAAGATCATGATTATACGTACTTTGAAAATGAAAATGGTATGAGTATTTTACAAATTTATATACATAACAGCCGATTTTTTTATTTACAATTTTTTTCGTAGATGAAGCATTTTTTAATGAAGCAAAATTTAACAATGAAAAACAAAATCATCTTTTTGTTAATTTAAAAAGAATAAATAATTATTTTTAAGGATGTAATTAACATTTAAATGAATTAGTATTTTAATTTTAATATATTAAATAATATAAAATTATTAATTTTGGCATTTGATATGAAAAATATAATTTGTAAAAGAAGAAAAAACACCTAATTAAACTCAAACTATAAATTCAATATGTATTTATATTTCAGCTAGTTTTTATGTTTAATTTACCTATAATTAAAATTTTTTAATATTTTAGTTATAAGTTTATATTTTATGTTCATATAAGAAAATGAAATAATAATAAAAATTAATACAAATTTAAATTATATTGTGTGACTTATTTCAAAACAAAATTCTTTTTAATCAAATCTTATTTTTCCTTTATTATAAAAATTTAGGCATTTGATTCAAAGTAAAAAAAACTTGGAATTAAATTTCTGGATTCTTTTTTTTTAAAACAATTTTTCTTATATCTAAGTTGCTATTGTACTTTGTTCTAAACTTAATAAGGTTTTGTTTTAAAGGTAATTGAAATTTGATTCAAATTTTTTTTTTCTTTAGATGAAATTGTGATTACCTTTGAGTGATAAAAAATATCATGTATTTGAAAGTCCTATTTCACTTCAAAATTGAGAGAAAAATCATTTATTTTAAAGTTTATTTGATACTTAATTTTAAAAGAAACAAACACTTAAAATCAAATTAGCAAATTCATTGCGCAAAAATTATAGTAGAAAATCCTTTGGAATTAAATACATTTATTTTATTTTTAAGTTATTTTTCTCTCTGTGAACTAGAAGAAAATATTAATTGTCATTTAAATAAAGTTGGTGGGTGGCTAGACTAACGATTAACGTCTCTAAAACTGATCTCATCATATTTAAGCAAAAAAATAAAGAAAACTTTAACCTATCACAAATAGAAAGCGTAAAATCCACGAAATACTTAGGATATAAATATAATTATACTTATGATGAAAACCTATCTTGGAAAATACACATTGAAAAATTAAAAAAATCAATAATGTCGCTAATAGGTGCCATGGGATAATGTCCTAGATTAAGCGAACATGCAGCAAAATTAGTCTTTTAATCTCACATTCAGTCTAAAATACGGTATTTAATTCCAGTTTGGAGCCAGGGTTGCAAATACATCATTATTAACTCAGTGTTATAAAAATTTTATATAGATTACCATATGATTATCCAACTTCTCAACTGTATTCTATTAGCAACCTACCTTCTGTTGAACAAATAGTATTTTTAGATAACTGTAAGTTGATTTACAAATTATCAAATAACCCAATCAAAAGCAAACTAAAATACTGTATACTTAGTGAGCCTTTCAAAAAAAATTTTTTTAAGGGCTCTCTATATAGGTTTAATAATCAATATTTTGGTTTATTATTGTCGAAAAAGAAATAAGAATTTTTTTTCTATGTGACAATTTTTTGGTTTTAGAAATATAATCGCTCGGTGTGTGCGTATGATTTAATTTTTTTTTTTAAATATAGATTATAACTTGTTAAAAAAAAATTTAGTAATATTGTTATATTTAGTACTAATTAAATTGCTTTTTTTTATATTGGTTTTACAAGTTTTTCAGTTTGCAATCAATTCCTTTTTAAGTATGTTATGCGTTTTAAATCGTATGCAAATAAACTTTTAATATTTAATTTCAAATAATAACGATGCGAACAAGATAAAGTTTAGTTTACTACCTAATTAGTTATCTTTTGCTATAATTAATTAGGTCCATTTCATATTTATATTGGTACCTAGATGATATAATTAAATATATATGATATATATTATTATTTCAAAATTATATTCGAATATTTTAGTATAAACCAATTCTAAAAAACAAATTCTGTTATCTTCCAAAACTATGGTCTGTACAAGCTAAAAGAATAAATTTAAACATTTTATTTTAAAATGAAATAAGTAGCTACTCGAATTTTAATTTTTGTGTTTCGTTGAATCATTTAACCTTTTTTTCTTATTTTTAATATTTTAAGAATTGAAATTTTCCTATTTTTAAACACCTATAACTTATAACTTAAAAAATTTAAATCTACATCATAACATTTCAACATATCTTAAACGTTTTTCTTAAAATTAAAATGGGTTCGTTACATTGAAGATAGTGTCTCTCAGTTTTAACCAGTTTTGCATAGATAATTAAATTTTCAGTAAAATTTAAAATTTTAGTGGAATTCACAATTTAATTCCTAGAGCCAAAAAAAATGGAAAGGTGAGGGTAGATGGGAAGGTAGGCAACCTCGAGAATCTTCATAAGTTTGTTTATAAAAATTAAAAAGAAAGAGAACCTTCCCCATTGAAGGGCTATTATGACTAAAGAATTAAAACTTTCATGTTTTTATAAATCAGTAACTTATTCACCAGTGTAATAATTTCAAAATTAAATGTTTACATTGAAGCTCCAACATTATAATTCGCGCTTGTTTACAGCTTTTCTTGAGTGCATTAAATTATATTCTAAGTATTGATTTCACTATTGTTCATAATTATTAATAAATTGATGAAATAACTAAATTATAATGCATACTCGTATTATAATTTATTTTTATGTATATTTTTATAAAAATAAATGATAAAATACTCAGTAAGAACCCCTATATAATTTTGAAAATGTGCTTTTTTAAAAACACTTGGTCAATTGTTAATTCTTTTGTCTCTAATTTCAATCAAATCCTAAACAATAGTTTATATTTTAAATGCCTATGAGCTTGCTATGTGTTCGTATGTATAATACTCTTAAATAATATCATAATATATCATATTATGTATTGTTGTTGTATAATACACTATACACCAGTGGCGACTCGTAACATTTTATAGCGGGCGTTCAGACAAAATACACAAGTTAAAAAAATTAAATTAAAAATTTAGAAATATTGGTTATTGTACTTACGGTAAAATTATTTATAAATTAGGTCAATTCTTCTCGATTTTAATAAAAAAATTTCTATAATTTTGTCATAAAATGACTCTTCCAACTGTAATTTACGTAATAATTCCTTTTGAATGGATAGTATTGCCAACTCAGAAAGCCTATTCTGTCCCATAGTGTTACGTGAATAAGTTTTGATTCTTTTTAATGTTGAAAAAGATCTTTCCACTGATGATGTCGTAATTGGTAAAGCTAAAACTAACTCACATAATTTTACTATTTCAGGAAAAACGGAATTTAAATCTTCAACAAATAATTTTTTATAAATTTGCTGTATTGTTTTCTCGTAAAAATCACTGTGCTTATAAAATACAAATAGCTCATTTTTAAGACTAAGAAAATCAAAAAAATCACCGTATGAAGTTTTGAGCGCATTTTGTAAATTTAAAGGAAATTTTTTTGAGTACTCTTTAAAATGTTTTGAGTCTAGTAGGCCGACGAACATTAATTCTTTTAGATCTGCAAATCTAGTATTTATTTGCTCTACAATGCAATCTATAATTTCATAAAAACAAATTCTGTATTCCGTTTTTTCTTCAATGCCATGTCGAGCTCTAAATGATGAAACAATGGCTTCTAATTTATTTGTTTCTTCAAAAAACATATCAAAATTTTCTCGTAAATTAAATATATTTTGTTTGGTCTCTTCAAGAAATTTAATGCAATATGCCACATCCAATGCTTTAGATTCAAGAACATTGTATAAAGCATCGGAAAAGCAAAAAATTTGGGCAAATATCAATACCAAAAGCTGAGATTCAAAATCATTTAAAAATTGCAAATATTCTTGAGATAAATTAATTGTATTTGCGTCCCAAAACGTGTCTTCATCTTCGTAGTTAATTATTTTTTCAAAATATTTTATTAAATCATCCCTGTAATTTTTAATAACTTCTATTAATTTGGAATTGTATCTCCATCTAGTAGGGGCTACTTTTGGAAATCTTTTTTTTAACATTTTATCTAATAAAGCACATCTTTTTGAAGATTGGGAAAAAAAACTGGCCATACCCGACAATCTCTCAAAAAATCTTCGACATTTTCGATTATATTTAAGAACATCTTGCAATACTAAAGAAAATCGATGAGCCGCACAGTGTATAAATTTTGCATTTGGAAAAACCTGTTTCACTCTAACTTGAGTTCCCGACAAATGACCAGCCATTACTGCTGCCCCATCATAAGCTTGACACACAATTTTCTTCGTGCAATTGAAATCATTAATTATTTTAACTACATGTTGTGATAATTTTTCTGCGTTTCTTTCTGAACTAACATCGGAAAAAAATAAAAATCTTTCTTCAATATTACCGTGACATGTGCAATATCGTATCATTGTAGAAAGCTGCGATTTATTGCTAATATCATATGTTTCGTCCATTAATATAGATACAAAATTGACTTTATTTATTTCACTCCTAATAGAATTTAAAATAAGTGTACTAATCGCATTTATAATGTCATTTTGTATAGCACTGGAAGTTCCACGAAAAACTGTTGAATCTTCCAAATGAGTTGCTAACACTGAATCATATTTTGCTAAATAATTTAGAGTTTCCTTAAAATTTCCACAATTTATAGAATCCTCAGATTCATTATGCCCTCTAAAAGGAAGTTCCTGTTGTCCTAATAAGCAAACCGTGTCAATAAGTCTTTTCATAATAGTGCGATTTTTTTTAACCTGCTCATTACGTTTATTGAAACTAATTTGCTTTTGCTTATCTAAAAGAAGATCTATACTCGTTTTTCCAAACATTTTGAAAGTATACAAGCAATCAATATGAGAATATGATTTTAAATGTTTAGCGTAACTATCACTTAAGTGATTTAAATCAGAAAATCCAATGAAATTCCAAATATTTTTATCTTTTTCTGTAAGGAATAACAAGCATGGCCAACAGAACAATTTACTTAATTTATTACAACCTGTAATAAATTCGTATCTTTGATATGTTTCAACATGAAAATTTCTTATTGTTTCTTTTTTTCCAGATTTAAATTTCGATTTTAGATTTGGTAATAAGGGAGTTGGTCTTATCATATTTTTAATATCATTTTTTTCACTGACACTTCTTTGTGAAAATGATATTTTTAAAATTTTTTCAATTATGCAATTATTGCTGCAATCACTATTTTCACTAATATCTGTCATTATTCACTTTAAAAATTTTTCACTTATAAAAAATAGGTTTACTATTTATTTTAAAAATATTATGAATATTATACCAATTATTATAAATATTTCACACAATTAACAATGCTCATATTTTTAAATTCATGATTAAAGAATAGTAGATAAACTACAACGAAATTCGAAAATAAGGGTTTTGACTTTTGTACCTACCTACAAAAAAAAAAATAAAACTTAAAAAAGAATATTATAATCAATCATCATATCATCATAATTCTTTGTTACATGAAAATGATTGAAAAAATTATTGATAAAATAGAAATAAGAAATAGAAACAGAGACAAAAAGAAAAAAAAAACTATTCAAATACAAACCAATTTTTTAGAAATAGCGGCAAAGAGATTAGAGATGTACTCTTACTCTCTTGTCTCTATGAAAAATTTACGTTCAAAATGAATTTGAACGAAATAGCCGTCTAAAAACTATAGAGATGTTTTTTTGTTTTGATTTTATTTTGCTTTGCAATTTTTTTTTTGTATATTAAAATTGCGTTCATATTGAAAATGAACGATTCGCTTAGGCAAAACAAAAAGCAAAACAAAATCAAAACAAAAAAAAATAGAGATTTTGTTTTGCTTTGCAATTTTTTTTTTGTATATTAAAATTGCGTTCATATTGAAAATGAACGATTTGCTTAGGCAAAACAAAAAGCAAAACAAAATCAAAACAAAAAAAAATAGAGATTTTGTTTTGCTTTGCAATTTTTTTTTTGTATATTAAAATTGCGTTCATATTGCAAGCAAATGCACGAGTCGGTTTTGCCGTTGTCAACAAGAAAGAAAACAAAATAATATACGTGTGTTCTGCGACAATGTTAACCAAAAATAATATTGAACGATAATAATATAAAAAAATATGTTACGAAAAGAAAAAGTACATTGTTAAAATAAATTGTTTATGTTTTCTATGGATTTTTTTGGATTATTTTAAGGATTTTTCTAAGGCGTTCATGCACGAAATGAACAATAAGACGAGTCGCCACTGCTATACACTATACTATAAACAAATACATTCATCATAAATATTTACGACACTAAAAAATATAAAAAGCATTATCTATATCAGAGCTGTATAAATTTTAATATAGGTATACTCATTTTCAATGAGCATTGCTTTAAAATAATTTGCTCTATTTTACTTATGTAAATTACTTCATATAAAACTATTGGTTCTGCTCTCGTGAACTTTTACTTAAATTTAAATGTTAAGCTCTGAAAGGGTGAGTATACTAACATTTTTTTTATTGAAGTAAAAACTTCAAAGTAAGATCTGTGAGATTTGTTAAGATTATTTATACAATCAGCTCATGCTTTACTTTTATTTTACTTTTCTGTTATTGCTCTTATGAGCATGAGCTCTTATTTAAAAAAAAAATCTCGTGCTCATGCGAGACTTTGAAAAAATGAGCTCGAAAGCGCTTGTTCGAGCAATAAAATCAAACACTGAAAAAATCTAATTTCAACATGCAGAAAGAATTGATAGAATATTGCATTAACGATGTAATAATTTGGACAGAAGCCTGTCTGACTTTTAGAAAAATGTTTTTACAAGAGTCCAATGTTGAACCAATTTTAGAAGCTACAACAATAGCTTTAGAATAAAAAATAGCTATGAAATGGCTTATTTGAGAAGAAAATTTTCGTAAAATTAAACTGCAATGTGGAATTAACGGCAGAGAAAAAATAATTGCTGGTGTTAAAGTTGACGGGTATTGCGAGGATACTAAAGAGGTATATGAATTTTATGGGTGTTATTACCACGGACACCCTAAATATCTAACTACTAAAAGGGATACAACTTTGCATAAAGATTCTAATGACACATTAAATCGGAGGTATGAAAAAACACTATCAAAATCTGAACACTTAAAACTTCTTGGATACAATGTTGTTGAGATGTGGGAATATGAATTCCGACAGGAACTGAAAAAAAACAATAAACATGAAATACTTTCAAAATCATAAACTTTTGAACACAGGTCCATTAAATTTTAGAGATGCATTTTACGGGGGTAGGATTGGAAATGTTTACGCATACTGTAAATGTAAACCAGAAGAACAAATTAAATATATAGATACTAGTAAAAAAGCCTGTCGGACGACAGGTATAATTTTAATTTCTCTTTTTATATATATTCTTTTTTCCTGCTATTGCGCTACTGAATCAATAAAAGGAAATTCGTTACCTAAAGAACATTAAGTTAACATTATAATAGTTTGTTTTAGTTTTGTAAGTGATAATAAAATAGAAGTATGCATACTAAAGTGTAAAAATTATTAAAATATTCTGTATCTACCTGTTAACAGATTTCTTATACGTTTTGATTTTTTTTCTTTCTTCTGTTCATAATTTACATTTATCAGTTTCATTTTTTCTTTCTTTTTGTATATAAGTATTTGTTATTAGAAGTATGTTACATGTGTGAATAACACTTAACATTAACATAATGCAACAGTAGCAGCAGTTTGTCTTTTATTATATTTAGACGTATGTATTTTCTTAAAGACTTCTTATACGTTTTGATTTTTGTTTTCTTTTATAAAATAAAAACTACAAACTGTAAGTAGTTAGTTATTAGTTCTGTAAAATAAAAGTATACATACTGAAATGTAAAAAATAGCTCTGTACGTTTTTATTATAATTTTCTGTATCTACCTGTTAACAGATTTCTCATACGTTTTGATTTTTTTTTTTTTCTGTTCATAATTTACATTTATCAGTTTCATTTTTTCTTTCTCTTTTGAATGTGAGTATTTGTAAGTATAAGTATTTTACATGTGGGAATAACACTTAACATAACATAGGGCACGTCAGTCAGCAGCAGCAGCAGCAGTTTGTCTTTTATTATATTAGATATGCTCTCTATATCGGAATGTCTGCAAACGAGCAAACTTTCCTATTAAGCATCCAACAGTTTACAAAGGAGAAAATACTTCTAAATTAAATATATCAACCATCGATGGAATAATTAAGTATAAAATTTTATCCACACCACTTCTTTTACACCCTGATCTTCCACTAAAGCAAAATAAAAAATTAATTTTTTCACTTTGTAGAAGTTGTAATGAAGAAAAATACCAATTTTATTTAAACTTCTATTTTGTTTTTGTATTTTATTTTTAAATATTACCACAATTACAAAGGTTTATTTTTAATTAGATGTAATTGTGTATTTGTTTTATTTTGTTTGAGGTTTTGGTTGTACCTACTACAATAAGGGCACATACAGTTTCTATATAGATTCTATATCGTGCAAGCTAAAAACTGTTGGACGTAGTTATAAACCATTTTCTCACTCGAAAAAAGACTTTTAAATTTTAAATTTTTTTATAAATTTTTTTTTCATTTTTTTCAAAAGGTGTTGTCGATAGGTTGATAAAATCGTACATAAATTTTTTTTTTTATTAAACATCCCTTTTTGGATATGGTTAGTAAATCTTATAAAATATTATATAAATTATTACTATTTTTAACAAAGTACTTAGAATTACTAAGCATAACTTGTTTGAGTTTATAGAATCAATATCCTATTCTCTATACTACTTCTACAATTACATTACATTACATTATATGTATTTATTTATTTAATTAGATTATATGGTTTTAATCTTCTTAATCGTCTTGTGTTGTTGCGGTTGTTCATCAGTTGTAAAACTTCTATGTTAACATGCTGCGAAAGTCTGTTTTGATGTTTTGTGGCATATTCACCTATTACATCTTCGATTACCTTTATGTTAAGGTCATTATGAATTTCTTCATTGGTTACATAACGATACGCGTTGGTAATCGTACGAAGAAATTTATTTTGACTACGCTGAATAATTGCTCTATTTGATGATTTTGTACATCCCCACATCTGGATACCATATGTCCATATAGGCTTAATTATTGACAAATAATTGATGTTAAAATCGTACATAAATAAGCATTTTTTTTTTTTCTTTCTTTCTAATTTCTAGCAAAGATATCAACTTTAACCTCAATTTTTGTAATATTCGCGGTTTGCAAAGGAACTTCCATGCCGTTGAAGGTCATCTTAATTTAACTAAACCGGCAATCCTTGCTCTATGTGAAACGCAAGTTAGTAGTCACAATGTTAACTTCGATATTAACGGCAACTTACTCGTTTCACACTTCGTTCCCAAAAGAGGCATCGCCATCTATATAAAAAAAGACATTGCTTTTAACACTCTTGACAAATATAAATCTTCAAGCCCAACTTTCAATTACGTTTGGGTCAAAATCCATGTTGAAAAGCATGTTATACATTTCTGTTTTCTATACAGATCACCCAATTCAAGTGAACAAGAAACTGTTATGGAAATTGAAAACCTTTCAAACCAGATCAATGAAATTCTCGATTGTTTTCCTGAGACCGAAATTGTTCTGGCGGGGGATTTTAATGTTCATAACAAAGACTGGCTTCACTTTTCCAGTACCTCTTCTCCGAGTCAAAACTCGATTGGGAAACAAGTTGAATTATTTTCTTCTCTATTTCACCTTTCTCAACTTGTTAAAAATCCCACTAGAATCCCTGACCGTGCTGATCAAGAAGGTCACCTCTTGGATCTGTTTCTAACCACACACCCTGAAAAGTATGTGGTTTCAGTTGGTTGCCCCCTGGGGGGCTCTGATCACTGTTTGGTCAATACAAGCTTCCGGGCAGACTCGGTGTCCAATCAAAGGTCCCTTCCCAAAAAATTGGTATGGCATTATAACCATGCTAACTGGGAAGGTCTGAACAATTTTTACAAAACCTTTGATTGGTCACTGTGCTTCCGAGGTAGGAATGTTGACTTCGCTGCAAATGCGATTAGTGAAACTATTCTACTTGGAATGAGATTATTTATACCTCACTCCATGAAATCTATTAAACGGAAACCCAAAACTTGGTTTAATCGCATTTGTAAAGAAGCCATTCTAAAAAAAGAGGAGGCCTTCAAAAAGTACCGGGTCAGTGCTTTGGAGGCTCACAGGACCAACTATATAGTGGTTCGGAACAGATGTAAGAGAGTTATCAACAAGCAAAAATTCTTGTTCAACCAAAAGTTGAAACGAACTCTAATACACATGCCCAAGAATAGCAAGTCCTTTTGGACTTTTGCAAAAAATCTAAAAGAGGACAATAGCGGGTCCTCTTTTCCTCCACTTGTTGATATAAACAACCACATCGTATCAGATTCAAAAGAAAAAGCGAATTTGTTTGGCAAACAGTTCGCTTCTAACTCATCACTGCCTCAGTCAACTCAAAGACCTCCATCTATTCCAGAAGTTGGCTGCTCCTTTGGTAGAATATACTTTAGGACGCGAGCAGTGATGAAAATCTTGAAGAATCTTGATACAAAAAAATCAGCCGGTCCGGACGGTATTACAACTACCGTTCTCAAAAACACATATACTTCCATTTCAAAACCTCTGCGCAACCTTTTCCATCTTTCCTTTACTTCGGGTATTCATCCTACCCAATGGAAGGTTGCACATGTTTTTCCAATTCCTAAAAAAGGCGATAAAAGCGATCCCTCTAACTACCGACCTATTGCTATTACTTCGGTCCTCTCCAAAGTAATGGAAAAAGTTATAAATTATAAGCTTTTGAAATATCTAGATCGTAAAGGTTTGCTTCATGATCGACAATACGGGTTCAGAGCCCGTCGTTCAACTGGTGATCTCATGACCTACCTGTGCGAAAAGCTTAATATCAGTCTTCACCTGGTGAGTCTGATGTTGTAGCTTTGGATATTTCTAAAGCTTGCGATCGAGTTTGGCATGATGCTTTATTGGCAAAATGCAGGGCTTTAGGTCTAGGTAGGGTTTTCGTTAAATGGATTGGAGATTTCCTTTCGAATCGCACGATTCGTGTTCTTGTCGATGGATATTCATCCAAAGATTTCAAAATAAATGCTGGTGTCCCTCAGGGATCTGTTTTATCCCCCAGTCTTTTCCTAATATTTATAAATGACCTACTATCAATAACCTCCAATCCAATCCATAGCTTCGCAGACGACAGTACCCTTGTTTGTTCCTATGAATTTCATAGCCGCTGTAACATTAATCACCAGATTAATTCAACAGCAAAAAATTTCACTATAAGTGAATTAAACAAAGATTTAATTAAAATCCAAAAATGGGGTGAAATCAACAGAGTTTCAGCACCAAAAAAACCTAATGCTGTCTAGTCTCGCGAAAAATAGCAACAACTATTCCGAACCTTTCTTTTCAAGGAGAGGCTTTGCAGCATACGGAAGACCTAAACATTTTGGGGATTGAGCTAAACCAAAAATTGACTTGGTCAAATCATATTTTTGGAGTAGCTAAGGACGCTAGTAAATGTTTGGGTTTCTTGTATCGCTGCAAAACTTACTCCTCATCCTCTGATCTCCTCAATATCTATAAAACTTATATTAGGCCGAAAATGGAGTATAATGCACATATTTGGGCTTGTGCTTTTTCTTTCATAGAATTATGAAATTGTGAACTAAAAAAATTCCTTACCCTAATCAGAGTGAATATTTTTTGGTATAACTTTTGCTCTAATTGATTTTAAGGCATTTAAAATATTTTCAGCATGTTTTCACAGGTTCAGCATAGGCATATTTGGAAAGAGTGTCAATGACTCTCAACATATATTTATAACCTTCATTAAACTTTGCTTATGGTATCATTTCTACTAAAACAATTTGCCATGTGTCAATTAAACCCTTTTGTTTGAATTTTCTTCTAAGAAATTGACGCCTTGCCTGTCTATGAATTTTAGCCACTATTTGAGCTATTGACATTTTGTTTTACAAATGTTAAAGGTAATGATATAATAATTATTATACATAAAATGATAGACCAAAGCATGGTTTAAACTAATCAACGGATTGAGATTAATTTGCTTTTATACTTTTCTACAAGAGTATATAACTAGACTTTTATTTCCAATTTTATTTCAATTTTATTTTGACTCTTAGTAGCAACTCAATAAAATGCAGTCTGATTCTACCACATATCCGTTTCATGAAACTGAATATGTAAATACACAATGGCTAATACAAGAAAATGAAATTACGTTCACCATGAACGACGAAGACTTAACAGAAACGAAGGAATTTATAACCCCCTTTTATATAGTTGAATCGGAATATGAAGAAGAAGTGAAAGAAGAAATTGCTGAAGGTGAGAAAGAAGTTCGATTTAATGAAATTTGGGATATAAATAATCAGCAGGGAGATCCTGCCTACTTTGAAAAATTTTTCGAAATAATTTTTAGTGTTTTTAAATATCTATATAAATAAAAATAAAAACTAGTTATGTTATTTATTGTGATTTATTTTATTTATTTATGGAGATTGTTAAAAATTAACATTACAGGGATTTCAAAAAATAGTAAACATTTAAAAAATTTAATAATTTACAAAAAAAAAACAAATAGCAATAAACAAGAAATAAGAAAAGCATATTTATAGCATATTTACAAAAGAAACAGAAAATTATAATTAAGTGTATGTATATTACTTATTTGATGTTAATTTATTAATTATCGCCTGCATCATTCAGCTATGCTGGTTCGCTTATTGAATAACTTAGTGTTGACCTTGATGTTAGCCGGTAATAAATTATAGAGTCTAAGTGCTGTTGCCAATAAAGAATTATTATGCTGCTGAGTTCTGGATCTTATCGTATGCAGATGATTAATGAACCTCGTATTGTATGTGTTAATATCACTTCTCATTCTGATTAGTGATTACTATATTCGATTTGTATCTGATATTAATTATTTTATATACATAGTCACATACACCCCATTCCCTGATGATAATTCCACCACTATTGTACCAAATATTATTGTACAAAGAGATAGAATTACTCAACAGGCACATAAAACCCCATTCCTCTAATTAATTTTAACTTTAATTACTTTAATACTTTCATTTCTATTTTTTATACCCTACACCTATAGATATGGAAAAGTATATATATTTGTGATCAGCGTGACCGCCTGAGTCGATATAGCCATGTCCGTCCGTCCGTCCGTCCGTCCGTAGGCACGATAACTCGAAAAATAATGGAGCTATCTTGATGAAATTTTAACTGTAGGTTACTGGGACCGAAAGTACGGCGGGGATTGCATATGGGCGAAATCGGCCCATGGGTTCGGATTCTGGACCTTTTAATCGGTTTCAGGGCTAACGAACAAATATAAAAAATCACGATAACTCAACAACTATTGACGCTATCTTGATCAAATTTGTGCTGTAGGTTACTAGTAATGAAAATACTTCGGGAATTGCGTAAGGTCGGGATTGGACCATGGGTTCGGAACCTAGAACTTTTTGATCGAATTTAGGCCAAACGAGCATAATTCCGAAACCAATGAAGATAGAACCTCCAAATTTAGTATCAGGATGTCCCTTCCTATTTCCTAAGTGTCTTGTGAATTTGGGTCCCATTGGAGTAATGGGTCGGGGACCAGCCACACATTTCCGAAGACCTTAAAGCATATCTTTAAAATTAAGAAAGATAACAACTTGAAAAAATGTAGAAGCTTCCAATTTGCCACAAGGGTGTTCTTTACTATCTCTTGCGTGTTCCCCTAATTTGGGATCAATTGGAGTGGTGGTTCTGTACCCCTCTCTGATCTACCAAGTTTTAAAGGCTTATAATCGAAATTACTTAAAACAGTTACTTAAAATTAGGATAGACCGTTCAAATTGTGTACAAGGCTTAACTAGTACTATAAGTACAGCGCGGACAATATAAGGGCGAAATCAGCCCAACGGTTCGGATTCCGGACCTTTTAATCGGAGTCAGGGCTAACGAACATATATAAAAAATCAACTCAACAACTAATGAGGCTCTCTTCATGAAATTTGTGCTGTAGGTTACTGGTAATGAAACTACGGCGGTGATTACGTACGGTGAAGATTGGACAATATGTTCGGAACATAGAACTTTTTGATCGAATTTAGGCCAAACGAGCATAATTCCGAAACCAATGAAGATAGAACCTCCAAATTTGGTATCAGGGTGTCCCTTCCTATTTCGTAAGTGTCTTTGAAATTTGGGCCCCATTGGGGTAGTGGGTCGGGGACCAGCCACTCAGTTCCGAGGACCTTAAAGCATATTTTCGAAATTAATAAAGATAGTAACTTGAAACAAATGTAGAAGCTTCAAATTTGGCCCAGGGTGTTCTTTACTATTTCTTGCGTGCCCCCCTAATTTGGGATCAATTGGTGGTTCAGAACCTCTCTTAGACCCCCCAATGTGTAAAAGCTTATCATCGAAATTAATAAAACTAGTAACTTAAAATTAAGATAGAACGTTCCAATTGTGTACAAGGGTTAACTAGTATTGAAAGTATGACGGGATTGCATATGGGCGAAATCGTGCCATAATTTCGGGTTCTGGAACCTTTGAAATGTTCAAGGACTAACAAACATATATCTTAAAAACACCATAACTCAAAAAATAATGTCGGTATTTTGATGAAATTTAACACTAGGTTACTAGTAATGAAAGTACCATGGGAATTGGTTGTGGTCGAGTTTAATTTCGAAGCCAAAGAATATATTTCCTATGTCCTATGTGTCTCCGAAATCTAGACTTCATTGTAGTGGTTCAGCTATGTTCAAAGGTTCTTGCTGCATTTATGTAAAATTTATTTTTATATTTAAATAAATTATATGAAAAGGTCTAAATTTGTAATTGTATTTTAGAAATACATTTATTGCATATTTTGCGTTTATAAGCTTTTTTATTAGGTATATAAACTAACCATTTAAAATAATTGCAATTTTTAAAAATTTGGATTATTAAATATATTATGCTTTGATTATCTTTTTATCACAAAATCTAATAATTAGAATTTTTTCATTTTGTAATTGAATTGAAATAAATATATTTTCATTTATTTCAAGTTTGTTTGTTTTTTAATATTTTCAAATAGATAAATTAGTAAGAATTTGTAATATTTTTTAATAGATAGTGAAATTAGAAAATGGTTTTAGTATTATAAAGTTAATTTGGTTAGCTATGTCTTACGATCAAATTAATAACAACATTTATAGTGTTAAAATGACTTATGGATATGTCCTTAAATTTGAACCAAATAGGTGTAGGGTATTTCTAAGTCGGTTACACCGACTGACTGTTTCTTTACTTGTTTTTAAACTCAATTGAACTTAAATGCCTTATTTCACAATCGACCGTTTTTTTAAAACAAACAATTTTTTTCTTTTAAATAACTAATTAGCTGATCAAACATTTGTTTTTCTTTATATGAATTAAAACAATAACACATAAAATTAAATTATAGGGTAATTATCGAAAAACGCTGATAATGCAAAATCAGCATTTTTCTTTTCCTTTAATAAAATACTTAAAATAAAAATGTAAATTATTATGTAAAATTTAAAACGTGTAATAAAAAATTTCATACTAAGTAAGGCAAATCAATTTAAGCAGTTCTTTTTCTGATAAAAAGTAATAAACAACTACTTTTTTGAATTAAAGATTTTTGTTATTATTTTAAAATTCTTATAAGGCTAAAAAGTCTGAAAAACGTTAATGGCGCAGTCGGTAGGATCCCAAAAATTAATATAAGGGATCAAGTGATAAATGATTTTTTTGGTGAAGGAAAAATAAGAATTTAATAGTGTAACAAAGTTCTTAAAACAAAATAAAGTTGTAAAGAAAAAAGAACTCAAAAAAAGGTTGAAAATTTTTTTTTTTTTGTTATTCAGTTAAAATTATTTTCTTAAATAAACTGCACATATAAAAACAAGAACTCAATAATCTAATATCTAAATTATAGAAATAGTGCAAATAAATTAATAATAAATAACAAACTTTAAATAATAACTTTTAACATCATGGGATGCATCACAAAAACAAAAATGGCGTATCGTAATATTAATATCACAAATGCTGAATACAAAGAAGCAAAATTAAAATTCTTAATTACCACAGATCCAATATTAGTTTATCTAGATTTTTAAAAAAAACTTTTTACTTACTGCAGATGCAAGTAATTTCGCGATCGGTGCTGTTCTATCGCAGAATAACCACCCAGTTTGTTACGCTTCACGTACACTCAATGAATATGAGTGTAAGTATTCCACAATCGAAAAGGAGTTACTCGTCGTTGTCTGGGCAACTAAATATTTTCGCCCCTATATCTTTGGTCGCAAATTCACTATCAGAATAGACCATAAACCTTTACAAAGGTTGCACAATTTGAAAGACTCTAATTCAAAATTGCAAAGGTGGAAAATTAAACTAGAAGAATATAATTTTGATATCGAATAACTTGCGGGAAAGGAAAATAAAATCGCTGACGCATTATCTAGAGTACAAATCAATGTTAATGAAATGGATATTGATAAAACACACTCTACGATTAATGCTGTTGCAAATCCTATTGAAAATAGTATTGACAATCCCTGACATCGTAAATGTGTTTGCGACGTCGTGAATGCAATGTCACATGATCGTAAATGTAAACTTCAAAATTTTTACATTGTCGCATAATCGTAAATTCATTTTACATTGTATTCGCGACCCATCTCCACGAGGTGTGTTGTTAAATTGAGTATCGAAAATTTTTTGGATACACAAATAAAAATATTAAAAGTTATTTGAGTTTTGAAGTTGTAATTTGATTTTGGTCAGTTGAATTTTATTTTTGTTGTGGTAAAGTCCCTAATTTAAAAAAAAAAAAACAAAAAACCATGGAAGAAAAGTAAGTAAATTTTTAATTTTTGTGAGATGCTTAACTTTTTTATTACTATTTATATTAATAATTATTTTTTATTTTATTTTGAAATTTTTGACATTTCATTTTGACGCAATCGGAATTCTAAACAAAATACATTGTATTTTCGACACAATGTGTGCAGAAATTTTACATTGTGGTATTTTCACATTGTATCAGGTTGAAGTTTTTTTTACGACATTTACGATGTCACCCAATGAAATGGATATTGACGAAATTCGTTCAACCGATGCTACCATTCACTCAGCAAATGTAGATAACTCTGAGTACATTCCAATATCAGAATCACCAATAAATCTTATTAAAACGCCAATTATTATTCAAAAAGGTTCACCACAAAACTTCAATTTAATAAATATCTACAATAAAAAACGAAAAATTTTTACACATCCAGATCTAAATGAAAAATTCTACTTAGAGATCTTTAAAAATCATATTCCTAATAAAGGTATAGTAGGAGTTATGATAAGAAGATATTAAAATTTATAGTGCTTTCGAAAATACATATTTGAAATAATTCTCAAAAACTAATTTATTAAAACTAAATAAATGCTCGCTCTTACTTAACGATATTTTATATCGTCTAGAATTCCAAGAACTCATTCTTGACCAATATGTAAAAATAAACCACAATGTCCTTTATCTAAATTTAAAAAAGAAATATTATTTTCCTAAATTTAAAAAAGAAGTTCAAAGAGTCATAAACAATTGTCACATCTGCAATTCTGCAAAATACGAACGTAATCCTCTAAATTGCCAGTAAACCTTAAAAATAGTTCACACGGACATTGGGTTCAAAAACAAAGGCAACCCATATCTTAACTTTTTAGATAAATTTTCAAAACATGCGCAAGTTTATCTTATTAAGTCAAGGAACTAGTCTGATCTAAAAAATGGACTTATGAAATATCTTGCTTCTCTTGGTAAACCCAAAAGACTAGTCACAGATATAGAAAAAGATTTAAATATCCTAAATTTCAAAAATTACTTGAACAATGAAGGAATTGACATCCACTGGACTACTCCAAATAACCATAGTTAGTAATACGGATTTAGAAAGATTCCACAATACACTAAATGAACATCTTCGAATTATACAAGTAATTGAACTGTTGTCAAAGCTGTTAAAATCTTAAATAAAACAATCCATTCCGCAACTAAGAGAAGACCTATTGACTTTTTTAATGGCACCATTTCATTGGCTCTATATCCTACTATCCAACAAGAATTAATAAAATCTAAAACAAAAAGAATAAAACTTAATATAAACAAAAAAAAAAGAAAAAGCTTTCTTACTGGTACCATGGACAATAATAAAAGAGACGAAATTCAAGAACATCTTAAAGTAATTGAAAAAAATAATAATGCACTAATAACAAACGCGAATAAACAAATTTTTATAAATAAAAACTTATCAGATCAATTAAATAATATAACTGACCACATCAATTCCTCACAAAACAAAATATCAAACGAAATTACTAAACTACAAAATAGTATACAACGAATTGATTGGGATATTAAATTAATTAGAATAGAATTAGAAATAAAACTACATACTAACAAAACAAATATCAAATATTAAAGAAATAATATTATCTAGTAAATTAGAAATTCTATCAAAAAATATCTTGACAAATGAGGAAATTAATAATTTTAATATTACACTAGAAAAATTACCGTTTATAAAAAATAATGTTGTACTTTATGAAAATAAAATTGCATTTATTATCTCAATACCTAATTTTACTACAGATGTATGTTACAAAACCAATATTGTAAAAGTTTCTAAAAAAAATAAGAACTTATGAAATAGAATAAATAATGAAATAGAAAAAATTACTAATGTAAGCAAAAAATTTTGAAACATTTAGAGAAAATAGTAATAATAGATTCAGAACTAATGTCATTTAATGATAAATGCATAGATAACCTACTAAATACGGATGAAATGCTTTGCTCTTATCATAAGAATCACACTGGTGACATAGAAATAATTAAAAATGTATTAATAAAAAAAATTTAAATGAAACATTTTTATTCAATAATTGTAATTCACAAAATAAAATTAAAACTAGAGGTAACAACTAGAGTTTCCACCCCGAGTACTCGGATATTCGACTACTCGATAAATTCATCAATTCATCAAGTTTTCGAATACCCGGTTAATGGAATCGAGTACTCGAGTTTTAATAAAACTATTTTTTCTCTAAAATATAACTTGAACTGATGCATAATTTTAGGCATAGTTTTTGATTGTATTAATAATCTTAACAAATCTCACAGATTTGTGAATCTAATTAACAAATAAACACTCTTGCTCATATTATTTGAGCATAAAATTATTTTTTACTTTTCTGTTTTTACTTCAATAAAAAAAATGTTATTATACTCACTCTTTTAGAGCTTAACATTAAAAGTTAAGTAAAAGTTCACGAGAGCAGAAGCAATAGTTTTATATGAAGTAATTTACATAAGTAAAATGGAGCAAATTATTTTAAAGCAATGCTCATTGAAAATGAGTATACCTAAATTATAAATTTATACAGCTCTGATATAGATAATGTTTTTTATATTTTTTAGTGTCGTAAATATTTATTATGAATGTATTTGTTTTTTTATACTAAGTATATAATGTATAGTGAATTATACTACAACAATACATAATACGATTACTTTATTATTTAAAAGTATTATACCTACGAACACATAGCAAGCTCATATGCATTTAAAATATAAACTATTGCTTAGGATTTGGTTGAAATTAGAGACAAAAGAATTAAAAAGTGATGAAAAAATCCAAGGGTTTTTAAAAAAGCACATTTTCAAAATTATATACGGGTTCTAACTAAGTATTATATCATTTATTTTTAGAAAAATATACATAAAAATAAATTATAATACGAGTTTTATAATTTAGTTATTTCATCAATTTATTAATAATTATAGATAATAAAAAAGATATGAGCTCTGCGAGCAAGAGCAAACAAAATTTTTTTTTGTATATATTTAAGTATTATAACAAATTTTTTATTGCGTCTCGCTCTTTGAGAGCAGAACATAAAAATAAAAAAAAATAATAAAACTGTACAAGAGCTGTTTATGATAATCTTGTAAACAAACTCTTGAGATATACACAAAAATTTTTATTTGTATTGCTCGATACGAGCAGTCTTTTGAAATTTTTTGTTAATAAATTGTATATACCGAGCACTGTATGAGAGCTCATGAGCGATAAAATCAAACCTTGGTTTTTTTAGATTAAGGAAAATTCCCAACACAAGAGAACACTGCTAAAGAGCTTATTTTTTAAATTTTAAAATTAATTTTATTTGACATTTGACTACTTTTCATGTGTCTCAGTGTCTCATTGTTTCATTGTGTTAAATAAGTAAAGAATATTTTTATTATTATATTTTTATTTTATAAGGTTTCAATTTCAATAGTTTTATTAAATCGTTTTTTAACCAATTAATTACCCATAGGCATAATGAGTAAAAGAAAATCAGAAGTTTGGAATTATCTTCAGAAAGTAAACGCAAATGAAGCTAAATGCAATCAATGTGGAAGAATTCTAAGCTGTAAGGGAAGTAGTACCACTGGATTAATAAATCATTTGAAATTGCACGATTCGAATATTTCAAGAAATAGTAGTCGCAATGATATTGATTCTGAACCATCAACATCTAAAACAATGAAGTTATCCAATTCTTCCATTAAGAGCTTTTTTAAGTGTCAAATAAGTTTATCAGAAATTTTAGCGAAATGTGCAGCAAAAGATGGATTTACATTTAATGCTATGGTTAATTCTGAAGCTATTAGAGGGTATGTTACCAGCCGTAATTTTAACATGCCGAGAAGCTGTACTAGTGTACAAAAACATGTATTAAACTTTTTTGAAGAAAAAAAACAAGAGACCAAAACAGAATTAATAAGATTATTACATTCAAAAAAGAAATTTAGCATTGCAGTGGACGAGTGGACAGATGTTTTAATGCGGCGATTTTTGAATGTGACTTTGCGCTTTTCAAATTCAAAGGAGTATGTCCTTGGACTAGTTGCAATTAAAGAAAAATGTACGGCTGAAAAAACCAAAGAGTTGGTGGAGAACGTTTTAAAAGAATTTGGATTAAATTTAGAAACAGATATTGTTGCCTCAACAAATGATGGAGCCAGTGTAATGGTGAAGTATTGTTCACTTATTACCGCAGAAAAACAATTATGCTACAATCACGCAATTCACCTGGCTGTCCTTAAAACTATTCGTCTAAATCTAGCCTTAAAATTTATGTCAGGCAATTATTTCTGAGATTGTTTCCCAAAAATGAAATTGAAAATCGTGTAGCAGAAGATTTAGAAACTGAAATATTTGAATTAGAAGAAGATGAATTAACGGAATACGAAAATTTACAAAATTGTATCCGAAATTTGACAAAATCTAAACAAGCTAAAAACAATGAATTTAATATTGATAAAGAATTTAAAAATATTGAAGAAAATGGAGGAAAAAGAAGTGACAATATGGGTAGTTTGTATGATGCATTGTTGACTGTAAGTCCAACATCAACCTCTTGCGAAAGAGTGTTTTCTGTGTCAGGAAACAAAATGACAAAAATACGTAGTCGATTAGGCATAGATACATTGAATGCCCTGGTATTTTTGAAATATTATTTCAATCAAAACAAATAATTAATAATTAAGTATTTTTAACCAAAAATAAAATAACTAATTTTGTTTTTTTTATTGTGCAATGAATTATTT
This sequence comes from Dolichopus griseipennis, assembly GCA_963082915.1. NCBI lineage: Eukaryota > Metazoa > Arthropoda > Insecta > Diptera > Dolichopodidae > Dolichopus > Dolichopus griseipennis. The sequence goes on from OY720441.1 coordinate 274,422,364, forward strand.
CCATTTTATTTTGTTTTTGTTATAAATGTAAACAACAATGAACTATTTTTGTTTTTAAATAAATAAGTACTATCTAATATTAAAATGTCTATTTAGCTTTTGGTAAGAAATTATTTTTCCTAAAAATTATTTCGAGTATAATCGAGTAACCGATTAATTAGAAAAAAGGAACTCGACTACTCGAGTAATTAAAATTCGAGTAAAATGGAAACCCTAGTAACAACTTTTCAAATTTCAAATTGTAAAATTTCAATAAATAAATTTGAAATAGATGATCCTGAACTTAAATTTTATGTAAACAAAATTTTTCCGTATATCGAACGTGAAATAAAAGTAAAGAAAATAGTAAATGAAATTGATCTAGAAACTTTGCAGGCAAGTCACATAAATAATACCAGAACATTGAAGAAATTAAATTTGATAATACACGGAAATGGTATACCAGCGTAATTGCGGATTCAGGTTTCTTTATAATAATAATAGTGATCATTTTCATTGGAATCCGTTTGAAATCGCGACTCAAGTTTACTGTACCAAAGGTAAGCTTTAATTAGTTACATCCACACCATTCCCTGCGGATATTTCCACCACTATTGTACCAAATATTACTGCACAAAGGGATGGAATTAATCAACAGGCACATAAAACTTCATTCCTCTAAAATAAAAAATTAATTTAAACTTTAATTACTTTCATTTCTATTTTTTTTTAAACCCACTTGAACTTAAGGCACTTATTTCAAAATCGACCGTTTTTTTTAAAAAAACAATTTTTTTCTTTTAAATAACTAAACATTTGTATTTCTTCAAATACTTAAAATAAAAATGTAAATTATTATGTAAAATTTAAAACGTAGTCTGTAATAAAAAATTTCATACTAAGTTAAAAAAATCTGTTTAAGCAGTTCTTTTTCTGATAAAAAGTAATAAACAACTACTTTTTTGAATTAAAGATTTTTGTTATTATTTTAAAATTCTTATAAAGCTGAAAAGTCTGAAATATATATTTGCATTTTTACAATTTGGTTAATTGGTGAAGAATAAGTACGTTACACAAATTGTATACATAAGAAATTGGTGTTAGAGTGCTTATGGTATTTAGATTGTATTGACTGCCAACGATGACCAACATGTTAAATTGTATCTGATATGAGAGAGGATATGAGCATTCAGTTAAATTCAGTACACTGAGTAATTCTTTTTCTCAGTACGGTGCGGATGTGTTTACTTTTTTCTTTATCGATTATAATTATATTAATTAATAAAAGATAAAAAAAAAAAAAAGTACTAATCAGCAACTAAGCATAAAAAAAAAATTTATATATATTTTAATAACGCGAAATGGCTTAGTGCCAAACTAAAAATTAAAGGAGAAACGGGTATAGAATGTGCAGGTGTGTGCAACAAATTCTATCATGAGGCATTCAAATGTTCACGAATGGATCAATCCACGGTGAACTTACTATACACCAACAATAATATTAAGTTTATTTGTGACGACTGTATTCAATATATACAAAATGTTGATTTGGTCTTACAAAACATAGACAGTGCGGTTTCCAAAAATAATGAGTACCTTAAGGAATATAAAGAAGAACTTGAACGTGCAATAAAAAAAAATTAAAATGAAGTCCCCGAATTACCTAAGGCTATTGAAACTAATTACATGAAGACATTGGAAAAAATAAAACCAGCCTATTGGAGAAAAAGAAAAAGAGAAAATGCAAAAATTTACTGAGGTCTTCAAAATTGAAACAGAAAAAGTGAATGAATCATTTGTTAGTGCAATTAAAAAAAATGATGAGGTCTGCAAAAAAATTAATGTCACAAATAATATATATTCGAATATGGGTCAAACAGTGTCATTTGCAGATGTAATCAAAAATACTTAAGCAAGTGTAAATTTAAAAATGAAGAAAGGAGTTAACTTTAATAATAAAACCGAAGAATAAGCAGAAAACTGAAAAACCAAAAAGTGATTTAAATACTAAGGTGGATCCAAAAAATTTGACAATAAAGAATATTGAAAACAAAAGTAATTGGATGGTTTTAATAGAAACGGAAACTATCGAAGATCGTGAAAATATCAAAAAGGAATTAGAAATTTTTTTTTTTTTTATATTTTTACGTAGGTTGGTATGGAATCTTCAAAAGACACAATGAGCCCCGTAGCTTGCTATTGCGTGTGGGATTCTTACCCACTAAACCACACCCTTCCTCTATTGCGATCTAGTTCTATAGGGCTAATGAGCAATTTTTTTCTGGCTTTATTTTAGTTTTAAATGTAGATTCCATCCAGCGATGTCTATCTAACTGTTTCTTTCTTTTATTATAGCTACACTAACTCAAAAGGCTTTACTCTTTTGAGTCGTCTGGCTATATTTGTATTATCCAGAAGCTGGACTACCTCGACATTTACATGGTTTTGGAGTCTTTTTTCGTGACTTCTTGCAAAATTTTGGATTTCTCTGTTTACAAATTCTATTTGCATATCTCTATGTAGGTCATAGTTTCTAATGAACCAGGGCGCGTTCACAATATTTCTTAGAACTTTATTCTGGAACCTCTGAATAACATCTCTATTACTCTTTTTGCTGCATCCCCATAGCTGGATGCCATATAACCATACTGGTTTCAATATTTGTTTATAGAGCAGAAGTTTGTTTTGTATTGTCAAGGTAGAATGCTTACCTATGAGCCAGTACATTTTTCTATAACGGATTTGTAGCTCTTTTTTCTTGTTTTTGATGTGGGCTTTCCAGCGAAGCTTCGCATTAAATGTCATACCAAGTGAAATCCACATGAATTGACTTAGCATCATTTAATTTTAGTCTCCATCTTTTTGTATAATTTTGGATTTTTGTCATAGCTCTGCAGTTTTTCTGTAGATTCTTTATTATTTTCTCCGACAGCCAAAACCGCTGTATCATCAGCAAAACGTCGCAATTATATTATTTTCTAGTGCAGGAAAATCACAAGTATACAATAGATACAGTATTGGACCAAGTACACTTCCTTGAGGAACTCCAGCACTGATTTCTTTAAGATCGGAATATTCTTCTTCTTGTTTTATGTAGAAGTATCTGTCTGATAGATAACTTTCTATCATTTCCGAATGCTCTTTTGGAAGGATTGTTTTCAGTTTACAATTCAATCCCTTGTGCCACACCTTATCGAATGCCTGAGTCACATCCAAAAAGATTGCTGAACAGACTTTCTTCTCCTCTAAAGCTTTTTCAATAGTGTTTGTTATTCTGTGTACCTGGTCTACTGTTGCGTGTTTTTCTCTTAAGCCGAATTGGTGGTCCGGAATTAGATTCTTCCTTTCAATAACCCGGTTTTAGTCTTCTCAGACAAATTTTTTCAAATAATTTTGACATTTGTTAGCTTTTCCAAATATAAATTTATCGATTTGTTTTTCACTTCCTTAATTCTTCTTCTTAGTTGTTGGGTGAGATTATTCAGCCTAGTTTTATCTTGTGGAGCTCTAGTTTGTTGCAATTTTTTCCTTGCTCTGCGTTTTATTACAATTAGTTCTAAGATTTCGGCTGGATATTTATTTTCTTTTACTCTTTGTTTAATTACTGGAGTGTTTTCCCACACTGTAAGTTGTATATCTTTAATGTAGTTTTCCACCTCCGCATCCAATTGTTCTTTGTATTGCAACGGTACAGCTAGTTATATTTTTTCTTCCAGACATAGTTTAAAGCTTTCCTAGTCAGTGTATTTATTGGCGAGAATCGGAATGCTCTGCTTTTCAATAGCGTTTTCACTTACAGTTAGCAGAATTGGTGAGTGGTCAGAGTCCATTTCCTGCCTATCTTCTATCTGTATGAAATTATTCGAAATGTTTTTAATTATGAAATAATCTATTAAATCAGGTATTTTATTTGGATCTGTAGGCCAATATGTAGGTTTTCCTGTTGATATGATTTCACATCCAAATTCGCTTGTTGCTTGGAATAATTCCCCGCCTTTGGTTGTTGTTAGCCGTGATCCCCAGTGTGTATTTTTGGCATTAAAATCACCTCCTATAACAAACTTTTTTCCTAGTTTCTTTTTTTAGATCTAAATAATGATGTTTCTTCAGAGAATACTTAGGTGGACAATATATACTTGCTACTACAATAAAGTATTTTTTACATTTTACGTTTACGGCCATATCTTGTATTTCTTCTGTTTCAAATTTGGCTTCTTCAAAATGTTGTATACTTTGTTTTATAATCACTACACTTCCTCCTCTAGCAGAGTTACCTGGATGTATGCTATGATAAACTTTATAACCATGAAAATTAATATGCGTTTGTTTGTTAAAGTGTGTTTCTGACAAATAAGACAAATATCTATATTATTTATGTCAAGGACTGCTTGTAGCTCTTGTTGGTGTTGTAGTAGTCCATTGGCATTCCATGAAAGAATTTTTAGTTTATTTTCGATTTCGAAGCAGGTTTTTGGTACTGCCCTCTAGTGCTCCTATTCTACAATCCGTATCGACCATAGAACTTTTTATTTTGGTTACTTTTTTTAGTATAAGCAGAATGGATTGTTTTAAATCATTTTCTTGTTCGCTATTATTATTAAGTTTTTTACCCGTAACAACTTGAGTTTTACTGCTTCTATTTGTTTACAAATCTTGCTTTACTTGCGACGTTTGCAGATGGTTTCTGAATTGCTTTTTAGCGTATTGTGGAATATTCCGTTGTTGTCAATTTGGGTTCATATTCTTAAATTTGATTTTTTGCATTTCTTTTGCGATTATGCAGCCTCTATAATAAGCTGGATGTTGATTTCCGCAATGAACACATTTTGGTGGTTCAGTTTTAGGTTTTAAACATTAACTGGTATGGTGCCTACCTGCACATTTTACGCATCTTGGGGTTTTTCCACAATATTTTTGTGTGTGACCATATATCTGGCACGATTTACATTGAACTACAAGCTTATTTTTTCTTAGGGGCTCGATATTCACAATACATTTTAGAATACTTTTAATCTCGTATATTCTGCTAATATCTTCTTCCGCTTTGAAGGTTAACATAAACATGTTTAATGGTTCTTTATTCTTCCAGCTACATTTATTTGCAGCTCCGATTATTTTATATTATGTATTTTCAAGATTTTTAATTATTTCTTCTGTTTTACACGAGTGAGGCAGGTTCTTCACCATAACTCGTATGGTCTCTGCTGTTTGCTTTCGTATGAGTGCCAACTATATTTATACTCTGATAGCTCTTTTTTTAAAGTTCTGTAAGCATCTTCATCTAACAAATTGATTTTTATACAATTCTTTCCAAGGAACTTCATCTCAAACTGTTTTTCTGTTATTACTTTTTTTACTCTCTCACAGAATTCATTATAGTTATCAAATTCATCCACAATTATTGGCGGTGGAGATTGTTTTTTCTTAATTTTTTCCGGATCGGTTATTTTTTTTGGCGAAATAATCTTTTTTGGAGAAGTTTCTTTACTTTCGCTAATTCTCCTCATCTGTAGAGTATACTATTTTTTTTACTGTTTTCTGACTTTGATAAGTGTTGAACTTGTGAAACTTGTAGAACTTGTGGTTTCTGTATCTTTAAATTAGTAATTTCATTTTTAAGATCCTGTATTTGTTTTTCCATATTGCTTATCAACTCCTTTAGTTGTGTTGTTTCATCTACAGCCTTCTGCCATTTGTTATACAGTGCATGTTAATTTTGGAGTTCTCCATTTGGTGGTGATCTGTTAATTTTTCCGCTCTTCTACAAATGAGTGAAGTTAAAGTATTAAAGATATAACCTGTGAAAAAATACAACAAAGAATCGTTTAAGGCAATTATAGAAGTGGATAAAGAATCATTCTCAAAAATAATAGCTAACGAAAAATTATGTATTGGATGGGAAAGTTGCAAGGTCTTTAATGCCATAAAAGTCTCTAGATGTTATAAATGTAAAAAAAAATTCACCTAACCCTAAATCTAGAAGCTTAAATCCTAGCAGGGTCATCGACGGTTTATCGTATACCCAAGTATCACAAAATAGAGCAAAAGAACCTATTAGTGCAACAAAACAGAACAATGTAGCATTAGAAAAATAAGCTGAAAATAATAAAGCGCACTAACGTTAGGAATATAACTCATAGTACAAATAGCATTCATAAACCCAACACTAAAGCTGATAATAACATTTTAATGCAGATGATGCAAAATTTGTTAAATTCAATGGACGATATCTCTAAAAGAATAACTAATTTAGAAAACAATTCTAGCAAAAGCTATAGCGGTACTCCGAGAAAATTTCTAAATAATGGCCCAAAATAAAATTAGTATTGCTACATGGAACGCAAACGGCGTACTAAATAAAAAACTAGTATTAGAGTTATTTCTAAAAACTAAAAACATTGATGTGTGTCTCCTATCACAAACTCATATGACAAGACAGTCAAAACTAAAAATAGTAGGTTTCAGATGTTATAATGCGACACACCCTAGTAATAAACCACGAGGAGGTAGTGCAATTTTGGTGAAAAACTCTTTACTACATCACGAAGAGTGTAAAATAGAAACTGACAAATTTAACTCTCAGTAATACGTGTTAAGTCCCTTAAACAGGATTTAAACATTGAGGCTTTATATTGCCCTCCTAATTACAATTTAAAGAACATGATCCTTAAAGACCTCTTGAACCAACTTGGGGATAGGTTCATTCTAGGAGGTGACTACAATGCCAAACATATCGATTGGGGTTCAAGACTTACCTCAACAAGAAAAAGAGAGCTAAGGAAAGCTATTAGAGAGTTGGGTTGCTATTTTCATTTTACAGGCGAACCAACTTATTGGCCTACTGATACAAATAAAACTCCTGATCTACTGGATTTCTTCATAAAAACAAAAAAAACTCCAAATTTTATTAGCCTAGAAAATGATCAGGATTTAGACTCAGACCATTCGGCTGTCGTACTAAACCTGCATGAAAAAATTGTTAAGAAACAAAATAAGCCTACACTTGTTAATAAATCAACAAATTGGTTCAACTTTAAACAAGAGATAGAAAATAATATAAATTTAAGGGTTAAAATAACAATTAAAGATGAAATAGATTTAATAATTGAAAATCTTAATAAAATTGTCCAAAATGCTGCATGGAATAATACAAGAGAATGTAAATACATGACAGCAGGACCTAATTATCCTAGAGATATATTAATTGCGATTAAAGTAAAGAGAAGAGCTAGACGAAGATGGCATGAAACACGTGACTCAGCTGATAAAACTGTGTTGAATAGAATAACGCAGAATCTTAAAAGAAGAATTCTTGAAATAAAAAACAAATCATATGAAAAATATGTTGAGAATTTATCAGCTAAAAAGGAGAGAAATTACTCTTTGTGGAAAACAACAAAGAGTTTGAAAAAACCTGTAGTGCCAGGTGATGATTTCCCCAAGACAAAAAAAAAAAAAAAAAAAAATTTAAATTATTACATAAATTTAAATGATTACATATATAACATTATTTAAATTATCACATATATAACATTATTAAACAGCATTTATTCTAATGAAATACAAAAAACACTTAATCTTATTTCCTTATATATATGTACTTATATGACAGACTTACACACACTTATTTGATTACCTTAAACAAATCTTCTACATTCACTGAGTTGTAACTTAACAGCCAAGATTTAATTTTATTTAAGAATTGTGAGAGAATATTAATATCTCTAATTTCACGAGGTAATAGATTATAAGTTTTAGGAGCTACTATATCATGTAAACGTGCGTAGTGCTCTTTATTATGCCGCGGTAAATTTACTAAAGCTTTCTTATTGCTTCTTAAGTTATATGTGATATTTTGCCTAACGCTTAAATAACCAGACTTCAAAAAGAAGATTTTTAAAGTTTTATACAGATATAAATATTTAATTGGAAGAATTCTCAATTCTCTAAAAAGATCTTCGGTGTGTGCAAGGCGATGCTTTTTATTGATAAGTCTTAATGCATGTTTTTGAGAAATTAATAGTTTATTGATTTTGATGAAGTAAGTACCTCCCCAGCAAGTAAGACCATATTGTAATTTCGAATGGAAAAGTGCATAATAAACCATACATAATACCTTTTTAGAGCAGTATAGGCCGAGGTTGTATAATTGCCTAAGGACATTATTAAAATATTTTTTAAGGTAAGAGGTATGTTCGTCCCATGACATCTTGGAATCAATATATATCCCTAGATATTTGAAAAAATTTTCCCGCTCAACCTTAAAACAGTCGGAGTGACAGTCACAATATTGGTTTACCAAACTATTAATACAGAAAGGAAAGTGATAAAAAATATTGAAATCAGAGAGAGAATTAATATTATCGTTAAAAAGCATAAATTTGGTTTTCTTACTCATAGTTAGCTGGTGCTTACTGAACAAGCTTCTAAGTAAGTGAAGATCGTAATTCATATTTATGAAAATTTCCTGATTATTAATACCAATGTACGAAAAAGCTGTGTCATCAGCAAACGCTGTCAGATTTCCTTTAAATGGCTGACTAAAAATAGAATTAATAAACACTAAGAACAGAATTGGTCCGAGTACAGAGCCTTGTGGAACGCCGCACACTGTTTCTTGAGAATGACTAAATGTACTATTTAATTTTACCCTTTGCTGTCTATTAGATAAATAAGATTCCAACCACTTGTAAGTGCAACCTCGGAAACCTGCTTTGAATAGTTTTGATAATAATAATTTATGACTTACCAAGTCAAAAGCTTTAGTAATATCAATAAATAAAGCAGAACACGAATTATTATTATTCAAAACAGAGTAAATCTCCGAGCAAAATTTAAGAAGTGCGCTTTTGGATCTTCCTTCTAAAAAACCAAACTGACAATCACTAAAAAAATTATTTTTATTTAAGAAATTCACAAACCTCCTTTTCATTGCTTTCTCGAATATTTTAGAAAAAGTAGATAAGAGAGATATCGGACAGTAGTTATTAATATCCAGACTATTACCCTTCTTAAAGAGTGGAATTACTTCAGCGGTTCTTAATTTTTTAGAAAATTTACCGGAAAGTACACTTTTATTAAAAATATCCGCAAGAACATCAACAATTTGTAGAGCAATTTTTTTAATTATAAAATTGAAAATACCATCTGAAGTTTGGGAATTAGAACTGTAAGACTATTAATAATTTTAAGGAGTTCAAAAGAAGAAATCGATTCAAAGAAAAAGCTGTTGGGATTAAAAACATCATCTGTAATGAATTCTAATAACGTATAAATTATATACGTTATTAGAATTCAAGTTGTTATATATTAATTTTTTAGGTATATTAATAAAAAAATCGTTAAAATGGTTCGCTAATGTTTCGTTATCCGAAATAGATTTATCATTAATTTTTAAGACAAGATTGTTGTGTTCTGCCGATCTATTTAATAATTTATTTATCAAATTCCGCTCTTTCTTAGCATTTCCTTTAGCGTGCTCAAAATTCCTAATAAAATACTGTTCCTTACAGGTACTTACTTCAATTTTAATTTCATAACAAATTTTTTTGTAATAATTATTAAGACGCGAATTGTTAGGATACTTTAAAATAAGTTTCTGGAAATTGTTTCTTCTTTTTATTTTATAGAAGCTCGTCATTCATCCACGGTTTAAATTTTTTAAATTTATTGTAATTTTTAGAGGACGTAATTTTAAATTTTTCAATACAGACATTTAGAGTATTAATAAACACATCATAGGCAGAAGACGGATCATTATCCGAAAAAACATTTTCCCAACATTCAAATATTAATGCATTATTTAACTTAGAAAAATCAATCCTCTGAGAATTATTTTTAAAAAGAATATTAATCATAGCATGATCAGTAATTCTGAAGTCAGAAACAGATGTATGTAAGGAATGAAACAAATCCTTCTTATGTCTATAAAAAACGTGGTCAATACAAGTGGAACTATTATGCGAAGTACGAGTTAGTTCATTAACTAGTGAAGTAAAACCATTAGCAGAAAGAATAAGTAAATATTCATCAATATCACTAGAACTACCCGAAATATCAATATTCACATCACCAAGAATTATACAATTTTTTAGGTTGAACCGATTTAAAAAATTTGAAAATTCCAACAAAAAATTTCTAATACTATAATTTTGAAATCTATATATACATAAGAAGCAATAAGAAACGTCATCAATTACACAATTTAATTTTAAAATATGAGCACACACAAAGTTCAAAAATAAAACATCACATAAGAGATTTGTTTTCACAAATACTGAATACTGCATAAAGCATGGAAGTTAAAATTTGGTAGACTATAATTAATAATTTCATGATCGTATATCCATATTTCACTTAAGAATATTACATCAGGAAATTTGTTCAAAGAGAACAAACTCGCTATACATGCGTCGAAATTTTTTCTTATACTTCTTAAGTTTTGGTGTACTACAAAGAAATTATTATTATTATAAATGAGCATATATTTTTATTTTTATTGTTAGACACAATTTCAATGTACATAGTAAGAATGACGATTTTGGTACAAGTACAAGTGGATTTGTTTTGGAATAATTGATAAGAATATTGTATTGTGTGATTTGCAAGTAATAATATTATATAATAAATTTTAAATGTGATATAAATTTTAAATGTCAATAAATAAATCTTATATTTAATAATTATGAAGATATTTAAACAGGTTTTTAATTTTGTAATTAATTGCATTTTTTTTTTTATTTTTATTGATTATAATATGATTATTATTTGTGAATTGTTAATTATGATTTTATATTTTATAAGCAACATATGTATATATGTAAAAAAAAAAATATGTAAAATTAAAATAATAAAAATAAAAAATTGATAGTTTTAATAATGAAGTTAAAAATAATAAATTATTGTCTAAAATTAAAAACTTGTATTTTTGAAATATTATATAATGTGTACCATAATTTTTTTTTGATGCTTTAGTTAAAAAAAATAATTTTGTTGAGCAAAAAAGTTTTGAATGCAATTTGTTAATTTTAAAACATTGATGTTGATTGATAGTATTATTAAAAAAACCTTTGTTAGGCAAAATGTTTAGAAAAATAAACAATGTTTTTAGGTTATAAAAATTCAAAATATGTTTACATATTATTTCAAGCAAAGTTTTACATAAAGAAAAGCGAAGTATTGAGCATAAAATTTTTTGAGTGTAATTTGTTTAAAATTTAAAAGATATTGATATTGATTGATATAATTTTTAAAAAAATGTTTATAAAAATATTCGAGTGGCAAAAAGTATAGAAAAGTAAATAAAGTTTTAAGGTTATAATTACAAATAAATTTACATACTATTTTAAAAAATTTAATATAATAATTTTCGTTAATTAAGTTAAAATAAATAAAATAATTTAGTGAAAACTTTATGAAGATTAGAAATGTCATTATAAGATGAAATTTTATAAACCTTACTTCCTTCCTTTTCACGTAGAAAAATTCAGCTGCCTCTAATCCAAAGAAATCGCAAGTTTCTGGCTGCTTTAATTTCCTCCGCCTCTTTATATAGGTTAGCTTGAAATGCTGTGAGTTGATGTTGAAACAAAATTTGTTTGTTATCTTTGCCAATATTCAATTCGGAAGTAAATATACGTTTAAATTTCCTTTTAGCATCTATAAATTCTTCTTTTGATTCATTTGTTTTTAATTCCAAAAGGTATAGTCCGTTAGTTGCCTTTGTATTTTTGTTCCATAGTGGCTTTGCATTAGAAATATCTGCAACTGTTATTTTGGATTTAATTTTTCCCCTATTTTTAGGATTATTTCTTTTGGATTATCCAGATTATTAGGAAGACCTACTACAACAATATTATTTCTGATATTATTTTGGCATATTTCATCATGTAACCCTGCCATTTTATTTATTTTATATTCTAGTTGACAATTCTTCTCTTGGACACTAGCCAATTGTTTTTTTAATTCCATATTATCTCTTTTTATATCGTTATTTTGCTCTATCAAATCATCCAGTTGAATTAAACTTCTGCGATTTACGAATGTCAATTACTACATTTGCAAGTTTTTTAAGAAATGCAGCTAAAGTTTTATCCAAAATAGAATTTTGAAAATCAAAGTCAGATAGTTCATCAACAGAATCAATGGTTTCTGAGATATTATATTGCTCTCTAATTTTGGCAGAATCAGAACTAATTTCATTTCCAATTACATCAACTTCATCAATTATTATAACATTTGCTTGAAAAGGACATAATTTACACGACCAACTTACTCTTTTGGAAATAACGTCCTTGTAAGTTGTCTCGCTGATTCCAGCACATTTCAGGTAATGAGGTGCCTGACATGGTCCATTACAAATTAATCCAATGTTCCTTATTGTAAATTTTTTTTTGCAAATAATACATTGATTTTTGCTCACATTGTTTTTTTTTAATTCTTTCTTTTTTAAGAATCTTTCTCTTATGTATGTACGTCAGTATATTGTTATATATATAAATATAATAATAAATATCTATAGGTATTATTTTTATTATTGACTTTATAAAGAAAATATCGTGTTTCAAAATAATATTTTTGCCAGACTTCCGGACTAAATATTGTACGTATGTATATTAAATATGTTTTGATTTATAATATATATTTATTATATATGCATAAATGTATATATATATATTTATTTATATATTTTCTTTTAGTATTTTTAACTAAAAAGGCACGAATTAAATTTTATTATAATTGTTTTATTATTTAATAAAGTGTTTATTTTAAAAAATTGCACGTGTAACTTTTAAATTTTATTACATATTTAATTAATCTTTTATAAAAACAATTTATTATTTTTGTTTATTATTAAAAATAAGATTTATTTTGTATATTTATACGTAATATGAATTATGATTCAACAAGATTCCGCTTTTTACTTTTCTAGTAAATGAATAAACACCTTCACTGGACAAATGTCAAACTCAAACTGATGTACCTATTTATTTGTAATTTTTTGACAGAAATTATACGCCGAACACTTTTATTTAAGTTAAAAATTATTTTTTAGTTTTTTTTTTGGGAACATAATAAGGTATTTTCAATTATTTAGAATGTGTGTTTTTTTAAAAACAAATATTATTTTAAAATATTTTATTTTGAAAACTTAATCGTAGCAACATAAGAAAAAACAATTACAATATTTTTATACGCTTTGTCGAAATTTAAAATTCCGAAGTACAGTACATAACATACCTTTTGTTTGGGCAAACATATTATAGGGGTTTCAAGTATTTTGAATATATGTAATGTATTTTTTAAAAAAATATAGGTTTTTTCTTAAAACAATAATATTTTAAAAAATTTTATTTTTAGAACAATAACCACATAAGAAAAAACAATAACATTTTTATATGCTTTGTCAATGTTTAAATTTTAAAAATTCGAGGTACAGTAAGTTATTCTCATGGAATATCATGTACTACTAATGTAAAACTTTTTGTTAGCAATTATACACCATAAACGTTGATTTTGGTTAGGCCTTAAGGAACAAATCATTTAAATTACAAATTATTTTTTTCAGAAGATTAAGCAATCAGAAGAAAAAGCAACAACAATATACGAAGTAGCAAAATAATTTTTTTTAGCAAAAAAAAGTACATACAGTAGAGCTCGCTTATAACGACCATGAAGAGACAGAAAATATTCGTCGTAATAAACGAATGTCGTTTTAAAAGAATGCTGTGAATTTTGAAAAATTAGTATAAGAATTGAACATTGTAAAATGTGCTAATTCTAGAACGGACACTTTGAACTCATTTGCTAGAATTTTATTTGATGCGTCAGCCCCAAGCCTATGTATACTGCTTTTTCTTCTAATGAAATTTTTTTTGTATTTTTGATGCATTATTATGATTTTTTTTTATATTCAAAAATAAATATAAAAATACTAAATTATTAATCACCAAGCTCCATTATTAGATATAATAAGTTTAAATAAAAGAAATATGAATGTAATAAACAACTTACAGTTTAGTAAAGTTTATTATAATTAAAATCGAGTTCGTTATAAATAAAAACTACTGTATAAACCAAATGTATTGCTTCATTCCGAACAGAATTTCGCATTTCTCGTTCACTTTTCAAGATAAAAAAAAAAAAAACAAAACAAAAATTTTAAAAAAATTTCAATCTCCTTGTTCATTGAACAGTTGAACTACACAAAATAAAAGAAAGATATAAGTCGGCGCATATAATAGTTTAATTGAGCTGTGAGTTACAACCGAAAATGAATTACATTTACACAGAAAGTCGGCGCATAATATTAGAGTCATAAGCATCAACTTTTAACCGTGTGACCGTTAAATTCAAATTTACGTTAAATTAAAGACGGGTGTTCACCTGAAAAAATGCAATATTCTAAAACAAAAATATCATTGTAATATGAAAACAAAAGTAAACTTTCTTTTGGTTGTTGTTTCATTAAAAATGGTCTTATAGTTTACCCTAAAAAGGGATGTTTATATTTGTATGGGAAAAAATAAGCCGATTAAATATTATGATGTAAATTAAAATAAAAAAGTGAATTTGTATGCAGAACTGACAATATTGTTAATGATAATATTAATAAGAATAATACTAATATTAAACCAAATATTAATAATATTAGAGACACTAACAGTGATATAACTCATATAAATAATTAAAATAATAATAATAAAAATAATAATAATAGTAATAATAAAATTAACCATAACATTGAAAAGACTAACAAAATTGATTATAATAAAGATAAAAAGAAACGTAACTACATTCTTTCATATTTTCCAAAATTATGGTCAAATAAAAACACTATCCTTAAAAATAATAGAAAAATAAATAAAACTATTGATAATAATTCAAAAAGTAGGATTAAAAAAGATAAAATTATCCAAATCAATGATACTAATAATACAGAAAAAAGAGAAAATGATAGTATTTGTAAGATTAAAAATGATAGAATTCACCAAACCAATGATAATGTAAAAAGTAGCATTAAAAATGATAAAATTAGCCTAAGCAATGATAATAATAATGCAGAAAATGAGAAAATGATAGTATAAAAATGATACAATTAACCAAACCAATGATAATAGTAATAATAATATAGAAATAAAAGACTCCAAGTACCAAAACTGGAATAAAGGCGAAACAATAAATCCACAGAACACAACTGAAAGAAAAATAGGTTACTCTAAATTCCAAGATAATAGCAAAAGCTTTGTTGATCCCATGTCATCCCCAATTGTAAGGCTTACAAAAACAGCAATTGAAAATGGAGATAGTGTATATGTTCTTTCCAGATAAAGGGATTACAGAATATATAACAATGTGAGATTATATTTGGCATTTTCCACCATCAAAATGATACTTGCTTTAATGGTATAACACAAACCAATATAAAGGTTTTAATTAATTAAGAAGGACTACCAACTGACTATCCGGAACTTCGGTGAATATATGACAGATACCACGAAAACATAGAAATATGCAATAAAGATGTTTCGAATGATCTAGCTACATATAGACGGCATGTTTATAACAAATATAGGGGAAATCTTCAAAAGACAAGAGAAACTTGACAAAATTACTGGATCGGCAATTGATAATGGTAGAACAAGAAAATATAATGCAAATTGGATATCTAAAGATATTGTATTTAAATATATGTAGTATTAGAAATAAAATACTGGAACTTGAAACTTTAATTAATGAATATAAAGAAATAGACATAATATTAATTACATAGGGTTGGATCTATGATAATGAAAAAGATACCTACAACATCCCCAATTATCAAGCAGTTTACTACTGTAGAAATAAAAAAAGAGGAGGGGAGACTGCCATCTTTATTAAAAATAATATTAGTTTCAATGAAATATGTAAAGATGAAAAATATAACTTTATTGTAATTGAAAAAAGACAATTCAACTGTCAAAGTACATAGTCGCGCTTTTTTTGTGCTCCATAATTATTATTTAAAATTTTATATTTTTTTTTGTTTTTTTTTTATTTTAAGTTAAAACTTTTATGTTTATGATAATATAATTTTGAAAAAATAACAAATATTAAAAAATTAACGAATATCAAAAAAAAAAAAAACAAAAAACCAACAAGATTAAATTGCACTATAATTTTTCCTTGTTTTATAATTACTGAGATTGAAATGGCCAAGACGTGTTCCACTTGCCGCGGAAACATTACCGGTAATTCAAAGGGAGTACAATGCAGTGCAGTGTGTCGTGGTTTTTTCCATATTCGGTGCGCATCTGTCACAAGGGAACTTTATGAAGCTATAAAATCAGGTATTGCAACCTGGAAATGTCCAAAGTGTCCTTCAAATGGAAATGAATCTATGGTAATCATTGAAGAAAACAATGATAATGATGCACAATACAACCTTGTTGAGGACAATGATGACGATTTAAATGCTGCTAAACAACTATCTAACTTTGATTTTACAAATTGTTCCCTGGATAAAATGGCACAATACTTAAAGGGTTTATGCTCTGTTGTGATTCGAATACAAGAATCAGTGATGGAAATTCAAAAATCCCAAAATTTCTTCAGCGCCCAATTAAATGAAATTATAAAACACAATAGCAAAATTGTTAAAGAAAATCAAACTTTGCAAGAACAATTAAAAAAATCCGAAAACAAAAATATTGATCTGGAACAAAAAATAAACAAAATTGAAGCAAAATTGGATGAGACACAACAACAAAAAAACAATAAAAATATAATAATTGCTGGACTTTCACAAGAAGTATCAAATCCAAAAGAGATAGTTCTTAAAATAGCCAGGAAAATTGATGCGAATATTAAGTCGGAAAATATCCTGAACGTTACCGAAATAAAAAAAAAAAGACAGCCTGGAAATAATGCTTTATATCTTGTAGAACTAAACTCTGAATAAGCGAAAAATGAGGTAATGATGAAGAAACGGAAAAAACATATATTCACATCAGAAATTTTTGTGGGAAGTCAAAATAATAATGAAATTTTTCTTCGCAATCACCTCACTCCAATGCAATCGAAGCTCTATTATGAAGACAAAACGATCAAAGAAGCACACAATTTTCAATTTCTTTGGATTAAGAACAATCAAAAAAATAACCGATTATGTTTGTATATAATATTATCATATATTGTTTTTTTTTTTTTATTCTATGTAAAAAATAATGCATTACATACGTCCATATACAAATGTTTGCTTACCGAATTCATGTATATAAAAATAATTAAAACTTTTAAATTTACTGAGAATTCCTACAATTTTTCTACATTATTTTCATTCTATTATATAAATCTCCAATCGCATTTAATTTTTTATTATATTGTTTTGATTTCATTATTATTTAAAAAAAATAACCGATTATGTTTGTATATAATATTATCATATATTGTTTTTTTTTTTTTATTCTATGTAAAAAATAATGCATTACATACGTCCATATACAAATGTTTGCTTACCGAATTCATGTATATAAAAATAATTAAAACTTTTAAATTTACTGAGAATTCCTACAATTTTCCTATATTATTCTCATTCGGTTATATAAATCTCCAATCGCATTTAATTTTTTATTATATTGTTTTGATTTCATTATTATTTAAAAAAAATAATCTATTATGTTTGTATATAATATTATAATATATTGTTTTGATTCTTTTATTCCATGTAAAAAATAATGCATTACATAAGTTCATACTCAAATTTTTGCTTATCGAATTCATGTATATAAAAATCTTAATATCTTACATACTATCTTACATACTTTCATACTTTCATTACTAAATATAACAATTTTAAGTAAAAATGGAAACAGCTGATGAAATAAACCTAGACACAGATTTATTAGTTAATTATTATACAGAGGTAGGCAACCATTTAAATAATAATGAATATCGAAACAATGTTAATATATTGTACCTAAATATGCAAAGTCTTCGGAATAAATTGAATGATTTGGAATTATTGATAAATTCATATGAATATGATATTCATGTTATAGTCCTTTCAGAAATATGGTTAAGTCAATCAGAAAATAAGTTTTTTAACTTACCATCTTACAATGTATATTTCTCTAATAGCAAAGATTCTTATGGAGGTGTTGCAATTTATGTCAGTCAAAAACTATGTAGTACACTAATTTTTGAAGAGGAATTCCAAGAATCTAATATAGTAGGTATTAACATAACAAAACATAACATTAATGTATTCAGTATATATAGGTCTCACAATGCCCACGTTACTGTCTTTCTTGAAAAATTAGATTTAATAACAAATAAATATAGAAACTCAATTATTTTAGGAGATATGAACATGAATTTATTAAACTCAAACAATAGTGAAATTAAAAACTATTCTAGTACATTATTTAGTAATGGTTTTGTTATATATAATAATAAAACGGATAAATACGCAACAAGAATTGGCAAAACATCTAAAACCATTATTGACCATTTTATCACTGATATGGTTAAATTCAAATATTTTTTTTATACTCTAAATACTTCACTATCTGACCACCAACGATTTTTTATAAGTATTGATCTAAAACCTATCAAGGAAAAAGAAAACAAGGTCAAAAAAGTTCTAAATTATGCCAACTTAGAAAAAGATAAAATTTGGTCTAATTTGGGGTTATATAATGATTTCAATAAATCTGATCTCAGCACTGTGATAGAAAATAACACACAAGTTTATAATGTTGTTGAAAAGAAAAAAAAAGAATGGATAACAAATGAGATAATAAACAAAATTAAACTTCGAGAATCATTTTATAAATATACCAAAAAATATCCAAATGACATCCGTATTAAAGAGCTTTACAAAGATAGTAAAGAGGAAGTAAAAAATCTTGTTGCTGAAGCAAAAAAAAAATTTTATTCTGATGAATTTAATAGGGATCCGGGAAACAGTAAAAAACTGTGGGACTTATATAAAAAAGTTATGTTCAATAAAGCTTCTTTGAATTCTTCTAATTATATTAAACTATTAGAACAAAACAATCCAATTATTTCTAATGAACAAATCATAGCTGAATCAATGAATAATTTTTTCATAAATGTTACAGATGAACTTAACTTTTCTACACTCGCTGTAGACTATGATTATTTGAATCAATTTTCAACTAACATTTATTCAAGCTTTAATTTGAGTCCAACCAATATTGAAGAAATCTCCGAGACGATTAATATGTTAAAAACAAATGCGGCAACTGGTTATGACAACATCTCGGCTAGATTTATTAAAAAATATTCAGATGTTTTAGCTCCGTTATTAGTCAAACTTGTTAATATTTCATTTCAAAACTCAACTTTTCCAGAAAGCTTAAAAACTGCGATTGTAACACCCATATTCAAAAGCGGTTGCGTAACTAAAAGAACAAATTACCGGCCCATTTCAATTTTAAGTGCGTTTTCTAAAATATTTGAAATAGTTATTAAGAATCGAATTGAAAGTTTTCTTACAAGTAATAATATTTTACATAGCGAGCAATATGGGTTTGAAAAAAACTCCAACACAACCGCGGCTTGTCTTAATCTAACAGATTTTGTTACTAAAAACATAGACAGTGGTAGATATGTTGCATGCATTTTTTTAGACTTGCAAAAAGCATTTGACTGCGTAGACCATAACATTCTACTTTATAAACTTAAAAAACTAAATTTCAATCACAATCAAATTAATTTCTTCAAAACATATCTGCTAAATCGGAAACAAAAAGTTAAAAATAATTGTGCCACTAGTACCTCTAGTTTCATTAGAAAGGGAGTTCCGTGAGGGAGTTCCGGGAGTTCAATTCTAGGGCCAGATTTATTTAAGATCTACATTAATGACCTTGCGAATTTAAGATTAAAAGGAACAATCCAAATGTATGCAGATGATACAGTTTTAAAATATTCTGAGAACTCTGAGGCTAACTTAAAAAATTCCATTAGTCACGATCTCAGTGTAATAGAAAGATGGCTCAATAATCATAAACTTTTACTGAATATTAAAAAAATAAAAATTGTTCTTTTCGGAAATAAATTATACAGTAGTTTTAATATGATTTATAGAAACACCGCTCTAGAAGTAGTAAAAAACTATAACTATCTTGGACTAATTTTAGATAATAAATTAAAATGGTATGATCATATTGATCATATTGTCAAAAAAACAAGCCCATATATTTTTATTCTACGACGTCTGAGAAATTTCTTTTCAAAAGACGTATTATACATAATTTTTTCTTCATATGTTTTGTCAAATATTACCTATCTCAATCCTATATGGTCTGGAGCTCCACAAATTGCATTAAATAAAATAAACATTCTCCATAAGAAAGCTATTAAAGTAATTCACTTTCATTCTAATCTTTTTCCATTGAGATTGTTGTATACAGGTAGGTTCTTAAGTTTTGATAACATTTGCACACGTGAGTTATATATTATTTCTTTTAAAATTATTAACAATTTCATTAAACATAATTTTCTATTAAATAGAATGATTGATATACATAACCATAACACCCGAAACAAGTCAAATTTTTATCTCACTCTTTTCAAAACCGATAGGCAAAAAATTAACTGCCTTTATAATTGCTTAAAATTATACAATGAATTACCCAATGAATACAAATTAATTAGTAATATGCTAGAATTTAAAAGAAAAATAACAGAATTTATAATTGAAAGACACGTAAGTAATTAATTGAATTATGTAAATTTTAATTTGTCTAATTAAATATAAAATAATGAATTGATTTTTAAATAAAAAAAAATAGTTATTGATTTTTAAAATATGTAAAATTGAACTTTGAAAAAAACAAGTAAAGAAACAGTCAGTCGGTGCAACCGACTTAGAAATACCCTACACCTATTTGGTTCAAAATTAAGGACATATCCATAAGTTATTTTAACACCATAAAAGCTGTTATTAATTTGATCGTAAGACATAGCTAACCAAATTAACTTTATAATACTAAAAACATTTTCTAATTATATTATCTATTAAAAAATATTACAAATTCTTACTAATTTGTCTATTTAAAAATATTCAAAAAAAAGCAAACTTGAAATAAATGAAAATATATTTATTCCAATTCAATTACAAAATGAAAAAATTCTAATTATTAAATTTTGTGATAAAAAGATAATCAAAGCATAATATATTTAATAATCCAAATTTTTAAAAATTGCAATTATTTTAAGTGGTTAGTTTATATACCTAATAGAAAAGCTTACAAACGCAAAATATGCAATAAATGTATTTCTAAAATACAATTACAAATTTAGACCTTTTCATATAATTCATTTAAATATTCAAATAAATTTTACATAAATGCAGCAAGTACCTTTGAATATAGCTGAACCACTACAATTAAGTCTAGATTTCGGAGACACATAGGACATAGGAAATATATTCTTTGGCTTTGAAATTAAACTCAACCAGAACCAATTCCCATGGTACTTTCATTACTAGTAACCTAGAGTTTAAATTTCATCAAAATACGGGCATTATTTTTTGAGTTATGGTGTTTTAAGATATATGTTTGTTAGTCCTTGAACTTGTCAAGGGTTCCAGAACCCCAAACCATGGTACGATTTCGCCCATATGCAGTCCCGTCATACTTTCAATACTAGTTAACCCTTGTATACAATTGGAACGTTCTATCTTAATTTTAAGTTACTAGTTTTATTAATTTCGATGATAAGCTTTTACGCATTTGGGGGTCTAAGAGAGGTCCTGAACCACCACTCCAAATGATCCCAAATTAGGGGGGCATGGAAGAAATAGTAAAGAACACCCTGGGCCAAAAGCTTCTACATTTGTTTCAAGTTACTATTTTTATTAATTTCGAAAATATGCTTTAAGGTCCTCGGAACTGAGTGCCTGGTCCCCGACCCACTAGTCCAATGGGGTCCAAATTTCAAAGACACTTACGCAATTGGAAGGGACACCCTGATACCAAATTTGGAGGTTATATCTTCATTGGTTTCGGAATTACGCTAGTTTGGCCTAAATTCGATAAAAAAGTTCTCAGTTCCGAACCCATTGTCCAATCCTCACCGCACGTAATCACCGCCGTAGTTTCATTACCAATAACCTACAGCACAAATTTCATGAAGATAGCCTCATTAGTTGTTGAGTTATCGTGATTTTTAATATATGTTCGTTATCCCTGACACCGACTAAAAGGTCCAGAATCCGAACCCATGGGCTGATTTCGCCCTTATACAGCCCGCGCTTTACTTATAGTACTAGTTAACCCTTGTACACAATTTAAACGATCTATCTTAATTTTAAGTAACTATTTTTAGTAATTTCGATTATAAGCTTTTAAAACTTGGGAGGTCTGAGAGGGGTACTGAACCACCTCTCCAATTGATCCCAAATTAAGGGAACACGCAAGAGATAGTAAAGAACACCCTTGTGGCAAATTGGAAGCTTCTATATTTTTTCAAGTTGTTATCTTTATTAATTTTAAAGATATGTTTAAGGTCTTCGGAAATGTGTGGCTGGTCCCCGACCCAGTAGTCCAATGGGACCCAAATTCTCAAGACACTTAGGATATAGGAGGGGACACCCTGATACCAAATTTGGAGGTTCTATCTTCATTGGTTTCGGAATTATGCTCGTTTGGCCTAAATTCGATCAAAAAGTTCTAGGTTCCGAACGCATGGTCCAATCCCGACCTTACGGAATCCCCGAAGTAGTTTCATTACTAGTTACCTACAGCACAAATTTGATGAAGAAAGCGTCATTAATTGTTGAGTTATCGTGATTTCTTATATATGTTCGTTAGCCCTTCGATCGAGAATCCGAACCCATGGGCCGATTTCGCCCATATGCAATCCCCGCCGTACTTTCAGTCCTAGTAACCTACAGTTAAAATTTCATCAAGATAGCTCCATTATTTTTTGAGTTATCGTGCCTACGGACGGACGGACGGACGGACATGGCTATATCGACTAAGGCGGTCACGCTGATCACAAATATATATACTTTTCCATATCTAGCTCGCTTCCTTTAGGTGGTTACAAACACCATACCAAAGTTAATATACCCCTTTACCTATTCTATAGGTGTAGGGTATAAAAAAGAGTAAATTGTTTTTCTGTTTTTTGATTTTTTATTTCATTCTATTTTGGTATAATCTTTTTTTATTTTGTTTTTTTTTTTTATGATTACGTTGAATTGTAATAATTATACTAAGAAAACAATGTGACCAAAAGGCTAAGGCTAGGGTCTTTAGAAAACAAATTATAACACACAATAAAATTATTTTTGTAAAATAAAAACTACTGAATTAAATAAATAAAGAAAAAAAAAAAAAAATACTAAACTCAAAACCAAAATTAAAAATCGGTACATTTTATATATAAAAACCAAAATTAAAAATCGGTCCATTTTATATATAAAAACCAAAATTAAAAATCGGTACATAGAGCTCCAGTGGAAAACGGCAACCTATTTATGGAATTTCTTAAACTTAAACAGGTAGATAAGGCAAATCATATATTTTTGGCAGATACCAATCTAAATCTATTTGGAAACTCCAATATAATTATTATAGGCATAAGGATATTATAGCAACTTCTGGATATAGTATAATTGATCACATAGTTACAAACATGAATGGCAATTATGATGTTAATTATATAATAGAAAATAACTGTGTATTGGACCATCAATTGGCAATAGTAACTATTAAAGCAATGAATATTGAGAAGTTACCAATTAAAAAGTACAACATAAATAAAATCGATTATAGTCAAATGCGTTCCATAGTGAAATACAAAATTGAAAATAATAATATACTAGAAATGGAAACCTTAGTTAAAATTTTACAAGAAGCAAAAAGATTATGTACAAAGACAATACACATGAAAACGAGAAATAATAGCTAAATAACACTTTTTATTCATGATAAACCGAAAATAAGAAAAGCATTATATAATCGACATAAAAATGATCCGAATGATAGTGAAAAAAAGGCAAAATATATAAAAATGAAGAAGGTGGAAGAATTTATAAAAGAAAAAAAAAGTTATATTAATAGAAATATGGAAATTTATTTGATAAATCTCCGTTTCAGTAACTGGTCTAATGGATAATGGATTCCCCTTCTTCATTAAAAAATTCATTCAACGTGTTTGCCGTTTCGTTTTCATCCTTTGTTCTTTCACCACTTTGCAATGCTTGTTATATGTTCTGAAATTCCTTATTATTTTTTATTAACTAATACTTAACACTTTCCATAATTTTATAGTCACTTCCAGAATTTTCTATGCTTTTATTGATGTTTTTTTAGCCTCTTTTATTTGCTTATCAACCTTTTTCCTACATAGAGTATATTTCATCTTTTTATCTCTGTTATTTGGATCTCTTTTACGGCAATCGTATAGTGATTTTCTAATTTTTAATTCTTTATAAATCGACGGTGTTATCCATGTGTTATTCCTAGTTGTAACCGACATTGAGTTTGTACATAAAACTTCGGCTCCTTGTATTATTTTTGTTAACGTGTCTATTTCCAAAACGTTAGTGTTTTCTATTTTATTATTTATAACTTGAGACATCTGGTTATAATCAGTTTTACTTGTAGTGTGCTTCTTCATTGGTATTTTCATAATACTTATTGCTTTTAGTGATACTATGGCCAATTGGTGATTGGATAGACTGTTACTTTCTATTGTAAATTAATATCATATTTATCATTTCAGTTTGTTAAAATGTGATCAATTAAGGTATTGGAATGAGCTGTGTTTCTTGTACTTTGTGTTTTGTTTATTATACTATAACCAGTTTTTGCTATTACGTCTTTATACTTAATTACGGTACTAGAATTATTCAATAAATTTAAATTAGTACCAGCAAAAAATATGTAATTTGCTTTATTTTTTAATCTATTTTCCAAATATTCTATATATATACTATTTTTCGCTGGAGCCTTGTAAAATGTACCAATTCTTAATCTAGGTGCAGAATTCAGAATTTCAATTTAGATACAAAATTTTTAATTTATCCGTTTCTAAAGTATTTGTGGAATAGACGTGGTCATTACGATCCACCAATTAAATAATTTTGCGTGAAATTCCAAATTGTTTGTATATGTTCTCTGTATTTATTATATGTATATTGCCTATATGCTGCTAGGCCTTTTTGTACTTCTTTGTTGATGATTCCCCAACTTTCATTGAATTTATAATATAATTCAAGTAATTGCTGATAATTCGTTGACAATACTTCCATATCGATCAATACTTTGATATTTGTTTTCGTTATACCTTCATAACAAATATCCTCTTGATCGTGCAGAAAAGACAAAAATAATCGAACGCTATTGTACATTCTGTGGTCTCGTAATCGTGATAATACATATATACTATCAACATTTTCAATCGCCTTTTTTGTAAATTTAACAATTGGAGGTTCCATTGGATTTAAAAAACTGTTGTTTACAAATTGTAGATTTTAAGCACTATAAGAAGCATCTTCCATTTTTTCGTTTATGCTGATACAGTGTTTCTCCTTTAATGCAGTTATGGTATTTAGAAGCTAATTCCACCTTATTGGTACTATCGTTAACGCCTACGTTTTCGGTACTCTTCTTAATTCCATCTTTATTACAGAAATAAAGATGGAATTAAGAAGAATTCATCCCTACTATTGTCATAATTATTACTAATATTACTATTAGTGTCTCTATTATTATTATGACTAGCACTATTACTATTGTTATTATTATTATTATTATTATTATTCTTAACATTATTTTTATCATTATTAGTACGTATATTAATTTTCTTGTCATTTATTAATATTCTATTTTTTTTTACCAAATTTTAGGTATTTAAATTATTTTCACGTGTTTTTTCTTGTTTGTTTTAGATAATATATTATAGTTTTTATTACTGTAGCTACTCGAATTTTCAGCACTATTTTTTTTTTATCTTTTATATCTATCATACTAGCAGAATTACTATTATTATTGTATACATTGATATACATATACAATCTTTTGTACTATTACTAATTTCATTACCATTATTAATTTTATTACACTATAACTATCAATATTTTTGTTTTTATTAGCAATATCAAAACTAATATAATTAGAACTATTACTATCATTAATGTTATTATAGTTTTTAAATTTAGAATTATTATTATCATTATTGGTATTAGAATTGGTATAAGCATCGTTGATACAGGAAGAAACACTTTTTATCTTAATTTAAGTTATCTTTCACTTCTAACTCCTTTAATTGCTAGTATCCAATTTTTCGCTTTAGCATATTTAATTTGTTCTGGTACACTGGGCATAATTTTCTTAAAGTTTTGTGATTTACATCTAAACCCAAACTGAATTTTTCATTAGATTTTACACAATTTATGCACTTATTGATTTCTTCTTTTTAAGATTCACTAGTTTTGTGTTTTCCGCGACATTTCAAACAAGTTTCAGTGTTTGTGCAATCAACTGATTTATGGTTGAAACCTTTACATTTGAAACACATTGGTCCGTTTCCATCCTATAAATTAGCACAAGTTTTTTTTTTTTACAATATCAGAAAATTACACAGTTTGACCCATTTTTTCAAATTTTTTTAATTTTTATCATTTAATTTTGTGCAAAGCTCATAATTTTTTTTCATTGCATTAATAAATGATTCATTAACCTTTAAGTAAATTGATCACTTCTTTTACATTGTTTTTTATTGCCAAATAACCAATACTTTTTGCGACCGCTCGTTCCAAATTAAGTCCACATTTTGGATGTGTACACAGTCATCACAAATGAACTTTATGTTCTTATTCGCGAAAAGTATATTTAATGTAGAATGATCTACCTCAGAACATTTTAGCGCTACATGAAAAAATTTTTTGCACACTCCTGCACATTCAATACCCGTTTTACCTTTTTTTTTTAACTTGCAAGTTTGGCACAAAGCCATTTTGCTTAACCCAAAAAATAAAAAATAACTATTTTAATTTTTTATTATTTATACCGCTGATACGCAATTTTTCGTTATCGTGTAATAATTAATATTATAATCGATAAATCAAAATAAAACACGTTCGTACCGTATTGTAGTTTAATTTAAACTCTTTTAAACTAGGGTTTAACACACGAATATATTCGTCGAATACTATTCGAATAATCTGTACAACATTTGATATTCAATATTCGAATGTTTTCTTAAATTATTCGTCGAATAATTAATGGTTCTTTACTTAGCTTAAATTACAACAAGAAATATAAAGAAGATGTTGCTAATTTTTTTAATTAATTTCAAATATTTTTATATTTGTTCAAAAGTAGTAGACCGTCAGCGTTGTTAAAAAGTTAAATATGACGTATATTTATATCAATTGTCTTTTTAGAATCGTGATCTAATCATCTATATATAAACATAAATATGAGGTAATTACATTTTATTTTTATTTAATATTCTAAAAATAGAACTTTGTCATATTGGCAGAATAGTAACAATTACTTAAGTATAAATATTTTTCAAGGATTTCAAATTTCAAATTTTTCAGCCCTTATTAATAAATAATGAGTAATCGGGCTGAAGTTTGGAATTATTTTAAAAGAAATGGAGATGAGGCCTTTTGTACAAAGTGTCCACACAAGGTAACTTGCAAAGGATCTACTTAAACTCCCATGTTAAATCATTTAAAGTTGAAACATATGATGGATCTTACTGGGAAGCGCTTGACAAAAGACAGCTCTAATTTCAATTCAAAAAAAAATATGTAACAGTTCAAGTATTTTAAATTTTGTTACCACGAAAAAACAACATCTTAATGAAATTGTAGCAAGATTAGTTTCTGAGGATGGTTTCACAGTAAATGGAATAAAAAAAAGTTCTTTTATAAGACAATCTATTTCTGATAAAGGATATACTTTACCCAAAAATCCGGCAAAAGTAATGGATTTATTAATTTCTTAATTTAAAGAACAAAAAATTAATACAATTGAAAGGTTAAATGTAAGAGTAATAAGTAATGAAAGATTCAGTCTAACGCAAACGATATTTCAATATAAATATTCATTGTAATGATTCGGTTTTTTTCAATTTAGGGATGGTTCGAATAATTGGAAGTTGTGATGCCAAAGAAACTCAAAGAATTGTAGACAAACATTTAAAAGAATTTGGAATCACATTTGCAAAGTTGCATCGACCACTGATGGTGCAAGTGTTATGTGTAAGTTTGGGCGTGAGAATCCAACGCACCACGTTCAATGTATGAATCATGCTATTCATTTAGCTGTGATGGATATGTTCTACAAAAATAACGATAAACATATTTATCAAGAAGAAATATCTGATCCAAATACTTTAGATTCAGAATCAGAATCATATGATGAATTTGATGATGGTGAAACATTTGTTGAAATTGAAACTGAACAAGATCACCGCATTATTCTTCTACCCAATTACCAAAAAGCAATAACAGAAATTCGAAAGGTCGTGGATTTCTTTAGACGGTCACCCACCAAAAAAAGCATTTTACAACGATACGTGAAACAAGAATTTCAAAAATAAATATGTTTGATAAGAGATATTAAAACCAGATGGAATTCTCTTGAAGCAATGATCGAAAGATTTCTAATGTTATACAGCTGCATAAAAACCAGTTTAATTGAATTAAATGCTATCGATAAAATTTGTGAAATCAATATTACCACTCTTAAAAATATGTTAGCAGTTTCTAGCTCCTT
This sequence comes from Dolichopus griseipennis, assembly GCA_963082915.1. Taxonomy (NCBI): domain Eukaryota; kingdom Metazoa; phylum Arthropoda; class Insecta; order Diptera; family Dolichopodidae; genus Dolichopus; species Dolichopus griseipennis. Next base: position 274,451,094 of record OY720441.1, read on the forward strand.
TAAAAGTTGCGGTTCTAGCACTAAGCAGAAAAGATGCCATATTATTAACTTGCGAGACAATAGTTATATTTTTACTTAATAAGTTAGCGGAAGAAGAATCTGAATTAAGAATAAAATTTCAAGAAGTTTTACTCAAACGTATAAATGAGAGAAGAAATAAAGCAATGGTATCAATATTGAGGTTTCTGCATAATTTATCAGCATCAAAAGAAAACAACAAATGGTTTTCTTATTCACCTAGAATCATAACATTATCATACGCCAAAGAAAAAACTCAAACGATTATTTCCAAAATAAGTTAATGTGCAACATACTAGCAATGAAGAAAGCCATGAAATCGTAGTCATTCGTGTTGAACCTGAACCTACATCAATTGCCGATGAGTTAAATTTAGCAATCACAAAAAGTCAAGCTCCTTCAATCCCAATTAATGGTGATAATTTTAATTCGCTCAAAAAAGAATTCCAAATTTATGAAGGTACTGGAATAAGATCACGAAATTTGGATTTACTTTATAATGCACTGCTAACAGTTAAACCAACGTCAACCGAGAGTGAACGACCATTTTCAGCTTCCGGAATTGTAGTATCGAAACTTCGAACAAGAATGTGAGATGAAGCTATCAATGCAATTGTATTTTTAAAGAGCTGGTTTCAGTCTCATTAATAAATAATATAATAAATAATGGTTGCTTAATAAATTTTCCTTTTTTATTTCAAAAACTTTTTATCACATAGTCAAGTACGTATTCGAAATATTTGAAAAATTCGAATATTTAAAAAATTATTATTTGATATTCGAATATTTTAGAAACCGGAATATTGTTAAACCCTATTTTAAACTATTTTACTAACTGCTCACAAAATTTATATAATAGTAACTCGTTGTTTCTTATTACAGTTATAGAATAAGAAACAAGAATTATTATGAATTTAAATAAAAATGCAACTCCAGGATTGGATAAAATTACAGTGAGAGATCTACAAGAGTTGGTAAAAATTATAACCCAACCTTTAGTGAAACTGATAAATTAAAGTTTTACTAATGGTATATTTCCTGATTCGTTAAAAAAGCATATTTAGTTCCTATTTACAAAAGTGGTTCAAAAGAAGATTGTGGTAACTATAGACCAATTTCGATTCTAAACTCAATTTCAAAAATATATGAAAAAGTTACTAATTTAAGAATAAGAAGCTTCATTACTAAAACAATAGGCTTTGATGCTAATCAATATGGTTTCTTAGAAACAAGTGGTACAGATTGCTAGCTATCGCAGAAACATTGGAACATATTTATGATGCGTTGGATGACGGCTACTATGTTGGCGCAGTTTTTATTATGGTAACAGTAATCTCTTATTAAAAAAGAATACTGTTAACTCTAATTCCTAAGTTTTCTATTTGACAAATAGAACCCAATGTGTTCAAGTTAATGAAGTACTAAGTGATGAACTATTAATAAAAAGGCGCACCACAAGGTTCATTACTGGGGCCGTTATTATATCTGCTGTATATAATGGGCTTACCTAAAAACAATATTAAGTCAAAATACAACATTTATGCGGATGATACTAACCTTATAGCAAAAGCGAAAATATTAGAAGAATTTCAAAATATATTAAATGACGACTTAAAGATTACGAAGTTAAGTACTTGGGAATGATAATTGGTGAAAACTTCAAATGGGATAAACATAAAAAAACGGTCAGAAGAATGGGGAGAATTCCGAATTATGCTGCTAAACTTATATATAATGGCCATATATTATCAAGAATTAGGAATAATATATGCAGTTGGAGTCATTGTCCTTATTTTCATAAAAATCAAATGAGTGCAGTAATGAATAGAGCCCTGAAAACTTTATTTAATTTGAGTATAAGAACCAGAACTAATAATTTATATAAAATAATTGATACACTGGATATTAACCAACTAATTTATTTTGAAAAATGTAGCTACATGTATCCTGAATAATAATATAAAGTCAAAACTAAAACTTCAAAATAGGGAGAATATTCATAACTATCTAACCAGAAACAGGAAAAATATCAAATATCCTAAAGCCAAAACAACGTTGAAGCAAAAAAGTCTAAAATGCAGCGCAATAAAATTTTTCAATTCGCTACCGGTAGAAATTAAAAACAGTCAAAATTTAAACATATTTAAAAGTTAACTTAGAAAATTTGTAAAAAATCTTAGAAATCAATCTTTGAAATTTGAAAATTTAAGAAAAAAAATCTAGAAATTAGAAAAATTGTAAAAAATCATAAGTTATAAAAACTTTTTTTTTAAATGTAGTAGTTATAAGATGTAGTAAATGTAATAGTTATAAGATGTTGTTTAGAATTACTTAATTTCTTATACATAATTTTATATATTATTGTAAAATTATATGAAATTAGATTGGCGCATTTCTTTGACAACATGACATTTGACCTTTTCAGGGAACCAAGTAAAGGTACAATATTGTTTTTCACTTTATTTAAATGTGGTGTACAAGTAAGTTTGTCATCAATTATAATGCCTAGATACTTATATTCCTCGACTCCTTCAATTTGCTTATTGGTAATATGTAGGTGCGGATTCACAACACGTTTATTTTTGTTTTTGAATAACATATATTAAGTTTTCTCAATATTGATCGTCAATTTGTTAAAAATTAGATAGTGATGAAATCTATTTAGATCCTCATTAACATTATTTTCTAGAACATTTATATTTTCATCACCGCACACCGTATCACCGTATCATCCGCAAAAATAGTGTAGTAAGCTTTAAGGTTAACATGCATCAAAATATTAACAAATAACAGGTATAAAGTTGGGCCCAGAACAGAACCTTGTGGTACACCAACACTAGTAAATAGATCGCTGCTTGTGAACCCATTTAGTTTGGTACATGTCGATCTGTTAGATAAATAACTTTTTATTAAACTATTACAATTACCTCTAATTCCAAGCTCATGTAGCCTGTTAAGAAGTAGCTCATGATTGCCTGAATTAAAAGCCTTTTTAAGGTCAATGAAGACCGTACAGGCATAATTCCTAAAACATCAAGGGACCCATATAAGACCTCATTACTTTAGTAGCAGCTGCATCAGTACCACAACCTTCCTGAAAACCAAACTGATTTTGATCCAGCATCTTAAATTTGACGGTATAATTCATTATTATTATAATTTATTATTCTTTTATTATTTTCTCATAAATTTTAGCGAAGACACTTAACAAAGCAATAGATCTAGTTATTGACATCACATTTAGAACCACCTTTTGGACAGGCATAATAACGGATTTTTTTAAAATATCTGGAAAATGTCCTTCATTGAGTGAGCTGTTAATTAAATTAACAAGAATCGGACTTATTTCATTTTTCAGCTCTTTTACATCACGAGATGATATATCATCCAGACCAATAGAAGACACAGCTTTAAGCTCATTGATGACATTCATTACTTCTAAAACATTAACAGGATACAAAAACAGAGTTTGATTGATGTGAGAGTTACAGGTAGTGAGGCTGCTGTTACAACGTATTTTGGCTTTAAGAGCAGGTCCGATTTTATTGATTGACTGAATTCTGTTAACATTTCTTTGATTGACACCAGTGTTTTTAATCACAGCATTTAGTATCGAACAAAGTTTCCTGCTGTCATTACCAGCTTTAGAAATTTGGTAATCAAGCGCCAGCTCTTGACAGCTCTAATTAGAATAGTTACCTCATTCTTTTTGTTTTTGTAATTAGATATCAATTGAACATTATCCGGATATTTTTTGATTTTGGCATAGAGGTGATCACGTTGTTTCATTTTATTAAATAATTCATAGTTGTACTATATAGGATTTTTGGTCTTGATTGTTTTAAAGCTCATATTTTCATTTTTTTTGTAATAATAAACTGTATTAATTCTTCGATAGTATTGGGAGTTCTAAGATTAAATTCAGTTGTATTTGCTATGGTAATTATTTGCTTTGGTAATTTATATACACTAAAATACAGAAACTAACAAAATCTTATGATCTTGATGTCGTCAAGTTTAATTGTACACTTTCTAATATTAATATTGCTTATAACATGGTATATTAATGTGCTCGACGTAAAGGTGACTCTCGTGGCATAAGCCTTTTCGATTCTATTATATATGGTTGCACCACAGCTTTCCAGCATCATCTTATATTTTATAGCAAATGTATCATTAACTAAAATATCAATATTTGTATCACCCGCAAAAATTACATTTTACTACTACAGAATATTTGCTCCAAGTAGTATAGGCATATAGGCATTAACATCTTTTCCCGGCACCTGTAGCAAGCCAATAATCTGACCACGGACTCATTATTAAATATATTGATTATCTTTGGGTTGTATTTCTCATTGCTATAACTAATTTTCGATTTTATATTATATTTTACATAAACTGCAGTACCACCTCTTTATAGGCATTAACATCTTTTCCCGGCACCTGTAGCAAGCCAATAATCTGACCACGGACTCATTATTAAATATATTGATTATCTTTGTGTTGTATTTCTCATTGCTATAACTAATTTTCGATTTTATATTATATTTTACATAAACTGCAGTACCACCTCCTCCACCTAGTGTTACGGCAATTAAAATGAGCTACGTAACCTGGTATATTAGATAAATCTGATTCATTTGAGTATAGCCAAGTTTCAGTTACCGTAATAATGTCAATACATTTATCATTTGCATTAATGTATGCCTCAATTTCTTGAAGTGAATTTCTTAAGCTCCTAGCATTAATCGCGGCAATATTAAGGTAATATTTTGGCATATCCTATATCGATTTTAAATTAATGATTAACATATTATTAATTAGTTTTTACTTATTAAAAACATTTTTATTTTTTATATATTGTTAAAAATTTCCTGTGATATACATATGTTTTTACATTTTATTTTGTTTTTTTTTTTCTTAAGCTTTAACATTTATTTTTGTTTTTTTTTTTTTCTAACTGTGATATAAACAAAACTTATAGTTTTGGTATAAAACATCGCAGTGACTTCCTAATAATATTCAACAAAGTAAATTATTTAAAATTAAATATATTTACATATATATATATACATATATAATTATATAAATACAAATATAAGAGCTCGTACAGATATGTGCTACGAGCATTGAAAAATTTCACTCCTGTGTTATACTATCCACAAATGAAGGGTTATTTTTTAATGAATGCTTCAGTTTTTTGATAAATTTATCCAAATTTGAACTTCTTTTTAACTCCAACGGCAGTTTATTATAGATCCTTATTGATGACGAGGACAACTATTGAGTGATAACTCTATTCTTGATTTGGCATCATTTAAATTGTTTAACCTTCTTGTATTGTAATTATGAATATTGTTTCTTCTGGTAATTATAATGTTTTTTTTTACAACCCTTTTCCTATTTTAAAAATTAGCTTAGATTTTTCCAAAATACTGAGTTCGGGTAACTTTAGGTATCCCGTGCGTTTAAAAATTTCATTTGTTGGTGTAAGCCAGTCGTACTTATGTAAGCATTTAATGGCTTTGTTTATTAGAATACTAATTTTACCTTTCAACCATAATGAACAGCTGGACCAGTTACATAAATTGTACCTGATGTGCGAAATAATATGAGAATAATATAACTCATCTGCAGTTTTTTTATTAATTATAATTCTACTTCTTTTGAAGGCACCCAGGAGAGACACAATTTTTTTTACTAATTTATTAATATGCTCCTACCACTTCAGTTTTTCATCAATTACAACTCCAAGGTATTTATATGCAAGAACTCTTTCAATTTTAGTCTTATTTACCAATAGATTGGGATTTATATCAATTTTATTCTTTATTTTATATACTATAAACTTTGTTTTTTCAGCATTTATAGTTAATTTATTACCTTTTAACCAATTTTCATAAATCCCCAAATCAGTGTTTACAAGAGTTTCAAGTTCTTTACAGGTTCTAGCATTGTATATAAGTTAAGTATCGTCAACAAAGATCTTGTAGTTAGCTCGCAAATTCGCATACTGGATGTTATGAATGTAAAGTAAATATAATGTAGGAGGACCAAGTACTCATCCTTGAGGAACACCAATGTTTATATTATGTTCATTACCAAAAACTCCATTAATTTTTGTAATAGTTTTTCTATGTTGGTGGAATTGGGGTGGATTCTAGGACTGCAGATTCTGTTCCAATTTTCTTTTGAAAACCAAATTGATTTGTATCAAATCCTACAACTTTTTGCACGAACTCCTGTATTCTGGAATTTATAACCTTTTCAAATATTTTTCCAATAAAACTTGAGAGAGCAATTGGTCTGTAATTTGATACATCCAATGTTGACCTAGATTTAAAGAAAGGTACAACTTTACTTGATTTAAGATACTCAGGATATATACCAGTACTTAGACATCTATTTATCAAGCATACAATTATACGTTTTATCATAGTTACAACATGTTTTAAATCTGAAACTGAAACATTGTCACCTCCAGGAGAGCTATTTTTTAATTGCATGATGATGTTATATATTTCTCTTTCATCTGTAGGTTTAAGAAAAATAGACTTTTTAACAAATTTATTTTTTATTACGTATTTTTCAGCATCAGTAATTTTATCTTCTAGTTTGCTACTGATTGAACTGAAGTAAGAATTGAAGAAATTTGCAATTTCAAAGCTATCAAATGTTCTGATTCCATTACCGTTTATTTCTTTAATAACCTTGCGCGACCCAATTGATTTTTTTGAAGATGAGATTATTTAGAACTTTCCAAATTTTTCTTTGCTCACCACCAGCTAATTGTAGTTTATCATTAAAATAATTTTGTTTGGCTTTAGTTATTTCATACGTCACCTTGTTTTTTGCATTTTTAAAACTAGCTTTAATATCTAAATCGATAGGCTGCTTTTTGAACTTTTTAAACAGATTATTCCTCTTTTTGATCATATTTAATAATTCCTTTGTCATCCAATGATTATTGTTTCTAACTCTTCGGAGTGTTTTAATTTTAGAATTCACCTTTGCTTTTTGCAATATTTTTATAAGGTCATCCACACTATGACATTTATTTATTCAAAGTAACTTTCTAACATTTTCTTTATATTTTTTAAAATTTGTGTTGTAGATTTCCCTTTTAAAAATAGGTTCAATCTTTCTTAAAACTTTATTTAATTTGACACTAACCGATTTATGACCCAGATTAACTATATCGTAAAGCTTTATGTCAAAGTCAAACTTTTCTAGGTCTGTCAGAATATGGTCGATGATCGTAGAAGAATATTGAGTCACTCTAGTAGCAGATTCATAACTAAGTACGTTTTTTATGGTAACTCCGTTAGATTCTAACATCAATTTATAAGATTTGGAGAGCTCTGTGTCTGTTAATAAATAAATATTAATATCACCCATCAGAATTATATTCTTGAATTTGTTAAAAATTAAATCCAGATGTGCTAGTAAATCGCTATTGTTATCACTTGGTTTTTTGTAGGTAACTGCAATTTTTAAGGATGGGAAAGTGTTATTTAACGTAATAATTATAGTATTGAGTTGCTCCAATATTTCTAGCACCGTATACCGAATATTATGCTTAATAAAAGTAGCGGTTCCACCTCCTCTTGATTCATTATTAGAGTTAAAAGATGCAGAGAAGCCAGGTATATTAAAAAATTTTGTCATGGTTTACTAATCATATAATTTATATAATTATGTATTTCTTATAATTATGTCTCCTAAAATAAGCTAAATCTTTAAGTACTTCGCTTTTGGATATTCCGGTGCTATCTTGATATGCAAAATATAAATTACTAAGTTCTACCATTGATTAAGAATTATATATAGATAAACATTTTCATGTTCAAAATTTGTATGAAACTTTTTTCGCATATTTTTTAAAATTCTCTCAAAACGGTTGGCATATTTTAAATGTATTGTAACTATTTCTATTTTATACCCTTTATTTTTATTCTCTCAAAAATTTTTCACTCTACATAGTACATGTAACATGATTCAAGAATATGAATACTATGACACTAAAGAAAAGAAAAAAATCGAATAAGAAAAAAAACGAGGAAGTGTGTAGTAGAGTAGATTGTGTCAACTCTGGGATACCCGTATTTTGCATTTCCTTGTTATACTTTTTTATCACGTTTAATTTAACTACTTTTAAATCGCTCATTTCTATAAAACTATTTGTTTTTTTTAGCTTTTCTATTATTTCATTTTTAGTAAATTTATTGTTCATATGCACTATTTCGAATTTTGGATTTATTTCAACAGGGATTTTGATATCATATCCCTCTTCCATTTTTCTTTTTTCGAGTTCCGTTTTTATTATTTCACGATTTTCTTTAGAATCCTTTTCAATTAAAATAGTATCGTTAACTCTACTTACAAAATTTTTTATTTTAAAATTTTTTGGATCTCAATAGTCAATTTTCGATTTACTTTGACCAGATTTAAAAAATATGGGCAGCTTAGACTATTAGCTTGGTGACTAACATTATTTTTGAATTATTTTTCAAACAATTTGCGCAACATAGAACTAGTGATTTGCACTCTGCAACTTTATGCGTTTTAGCACATTTAAGACAGATGTCAACATTTAATTTTGAGAGTATCTGAATCGTCAGTATGCCAATTTAGCGCTTTCAGATCTTTCAAAAGTTCTGCATAACCTGCCTCTTCTTTTTCATATTTTTTTTTAACATTTTTAATTTTTACTCTGGGAACCAACAGGTAACTTGTTTTAACTTCGCATTTATCCCCAATTCCATTTCCAGCCGCATTCAATAATTTGTCACTATCCTCACGTCTAGCCAGGTTGACCACAATACCACCATTAGCAATTTCTCTAACATTACGTACGCCCAGCTTCACTACATTATCAATTTTGCCTTTTATGAAATTCAGGGTCTCATCCGATTCCTGATTTTGATCCTTAGGCCTAAATATCACAGCCGGTGCATTATTAGAAGGACACACAGCTTTAATCACCTCAGCATACAAAAGTGCCTTGTTAGCTTGATTTTTTACACCTGAGCATAATTAGTTCAACTTTACCATCATTTTATTTATTTTATCATTTAGACCTAGGAGAGTATTCTCAGATAAGCTGATTTAATCTTTGCTACCGTATTGCACTCACCTGACATTTTGGATCAGCATTTTTTTTTTATTTAGAGTTTTTGTGCCCGCCATTAATCCCCGTTTATTTTATTATGTTAAAAAAGAATTTGTAGTTGTTCTTTAATTGAATTCTAATAGTAAAAATTTAGCAGTTTGTTAAATAAACAGTTAAACATCTTTTATGTTAACTTATTTTTGAAGCTAAAGTTAGATATTTAAAAAACATAAAAATTTAAATTACTGGTTTTAAACGGTTGTATTTATTTTAAAGTTTGTTTACACTTCGACACTTAGATTAAGAATGATTTAAATTTCTTTCTGTAACTTTAATACTTTTTGTTTATCACCAGATATTCTGCAACATATTCTTTTACATTTAACTCAGCAAATTTATACTGTGTCATTAGTGCTTGAATAAAGTCGTTTAAATTGTAAAACAGTTCTGCTTCTGGTCTGTTAATACTTATGCTTTGTCCATTCACAGATTTTAACCCTCTCTTTTATGTCTTTCATCAAATGCATATCGAGTTTTGCGTTAAATTGATAATAAAATTTATTCCATTTGTGATATTTTAACACAATCTCCCTTTTACCAATAAGATTAAATATGCATGAATCTTCAAACGTCTTACAGTCAAATACAAACTCACACAATTTTTATTGGGTGAGTTTTATTGAGGAAATATGTGTAGCTTAGCATTAAATTATAACTCTGACCTAATGCCTCCATTTTTTTAATTTGACTAACATTTATTTACAGTGTTTTAATACTTATACGTTTTAGGAATACAAGCTTGTAACGAGTTGTATTTTCCAAAAAGCTTTTGAAAGGTATTTATAATCATTTTGTCGTTTTCTACATGATTACCTATATCAAATTTTTTTAAAAAGGCATTCATACTATAACCGCAACATCTATACCATGAATAAACACAACAACACTGTCCACAGGCATCTGAATAGTTGCTTAGTAATTGTTTTTCATTAAAAACTACACATTGATTTTTTAAGTAATTTAAAATTTCTAAGTTATAACATCAAATCATTATACACAGTTCCAAAAGAAATAATTTTTGAGATTATCATTTATAAATTCTCTAGTTGGAAACTTATACTTGAGCTTTTCAACAAACTTTTTACAAGGTTTTTTGATACCAACTATGCAAATATTTTTTACAAATAAGGTACTATTATCATCGCAGCAAAACGTTACATCCAGAAGTGCACAAGACAGCGACATAAAATTTTTGTCAATTTTTTAAATTCATTTTTATGTGTGGTATTTATATATTTATAAATATATTTCGGTTTTTATTAATTTGAAAACTTGCATCAAATTCTCCATAAACAATAGCGGTTAGTGTAGAAGAAAGTGGTTTTGATAACCTTGTCTCAATTCTAACTGTACCATGATTTAATAATCCTTGGCACACTTCATTTTCTGATGAATCTGGAGTTAAACCAAAAGCTTACATGAAAAATCTTTGAAATATCAAAATGTTTAAAATTTTATGGGTTTTTTGATCTCTTTCCAGGATAACCTATATTTTCTGGCATACAAAATATTATTGAATTTGGTAATTGATCTATGAAAACATTATCAAGTAATACCGATGAACTATTTTGTGCAATAGTAAAACTGTTTACCTTTTCACGCTTGTAATTGTACTTGGCATTAATTTTTTCTAATGCCGCATTGTGAGCTAATAGTACACTTAAATTAATAGTTACATGTCTCATAAATAAAGTAGCTTCTAATATTTTCAGTTGAGATTCGCCAGAATCATCTGCAAAAAAGTAAAAGTCTGATTTTTCATGTGTTAAAGAATTCGAATATCAACATTGTTTATGAGAAGTGTAGGTTGATTAAACATGTCTAAATGTAGTTTTCCCATAAGTTCTACTACATTGCTATTTTGGTATAATTTTTGACGTTCTTTTGGACCATTATTATCATGTTTTCCTATATTTGGTATATCGCGATCCCATCCTGCACATTCCAAATGAGTAGTAGCAGCATCTGTACCATAATTTAATAATGATTCAATATAAGCTCTATAATGATAATTTCCACAGATTGAGATATATTCTTTCCATTTATCTGTTACATTGTTTTATTAATGAATGTAAAAGATTATTGACTACACTTGGTTGTTGAATGAATTTTCCTTCAGTGTTTTTATCATTATTCCATTGAGTTCGATCTTTTTTTATAAATTGAACTTTCAATTTTAGATATGCAGAAGAAAGATCTCTATGTGTATCCCCATGATCTAATGAAACATGATAGATGGGTTATATAAAAAAACGCAATAGGGTTGTAGGAAACTTCTTCAGATCGTAATATACTCGACTGAAAAAATTGTGTTCTAAAAATATCCTATTCAGACTTCATACATTCAATCATAATTAACCAAAAATATCTTTTTGCTCCTTTTTGCCACTCACTTTGCGTCTTTTTGACGTAAAATAATTTAAATTATATTATATCACTTCTTAATCGAAATATATCATAAATGTCTTGAGTAAGATCTATTAATATATACCCGTATGGTTCTGACGAGACTTCATTATATACTTTTTCAAATGCTTTGATTTGATTTGGATAAATCTGACGAGCTAAAGGTATAATATATGTGATTTATCGCTTGGATTTTTAAAAAGTACTAGATATTTACAATTAAGTGAAATATGGTCCGTGCCACCATCCTAGTAAATGGTTGAAACAACATAGTTATATTAGTGAAAACTAATATTACTGGCCTATATTTATATAAAAACTATTTTTAAAAATTAATATAAATAAAAATTTGAATAATGAAAAGATTATACTACTGCTAACTTTCAACATGGTTAAACAAGTTTTAGTAGTTGATCTTCAATTTTTATTAGGAAATGATAAACAAAATTTCATAAAAGACCTAGCCATTCTTGAAAAAGGAAGTTTAATTCCGACTGTGTATAACTTTAAACCACCATACTCTGCAGAAGAACTTAGTCAAGAAAAAAAAATAAATGGACTTAAATGGGGTAACGATTTAGTTGAATATTTAGATGTAAAATGTATAATAAAACATTATTTCGAACCAGCTGAAAAAATTTATGTTAAAGGAGAACAAAAAAAAAACTTTTCCTTCATTGACAGTGTCAAAATAGAAGATCTAAGCAGAGTTTTGCCGCCATTAGAAAAGATTGATAACTTTAGAACATTATGTCTTATACATTTATCAAACCAAAATTTCAGATATGCAGTTAAAAATTGTTTTAATGTATATCTATCTCTTAAAAGAAAAAATTCAAAATTAAGACCTTCATACATACAATATGAAATTGAATAAAACTAACAAAGTTCACTTCAACACAAATATAGAAATTCAAGTCATGCACTTATGGGACTATGCCTACAGAGCTGTTCGCAAAGGTTATTGGCAACAATACGCATGTGATAGATGTATATTTCAAAGACAAATTGAAAATGTTGAATCTTATCATCGTAAAATTGTAAAAACTTTTTCAGTTAAATAAAAATTATTTAAACATATTAACTTATTTGTTTTATTTTTATTTGTATGTTGATTAAAAATAGGTACTACTTAGGTAAATTTTCCCATGACAGGCTGCCAGGTTAACTACTAACTGTATCTGTTGAAAAACTAAGACATTTTTTACTAAGACAACTTCATGTTATAAGGAGTAGTACTATCTCATGTTAAATTGAATTGTCCCCCTGTTCCGCCCTGCACGTATATAGGCAGGCTGTTTAGCCTATAACAGTGAACATTTAGCACGTAGAGCTGCTGGCAAAAAAAAAATTTAATGAGCATTGATTTTAATTACAGAAGCTCAGCGGGTTAATTTGGTTTTGATCTGTTTCCCTGTTTTACACAAAGATTCAATGAAATTTTCAAATTTTTGGTGTTAACGCAAGTTAACCTTTATTCTAAAAGCTCCCTTTTGAGATACTTTGGTTGGGATATATAAACCCGTTTGGGCACGATGTCTAAAGACTTTTTTTTTAAGTTTTATAACAATATTCTTAAAACTTTTCACTTTTGTATAGTTGTTATTCCATAAAAAATATTCAATGGAAATTTAAATATATAAAGAAGAAAATTTCTTTGTTTGCTTGTTTGTCCAAGTTTCACGTAAAAAATACTGATCCGACGGCTACCAAATTTTACGGAAATAATTCTGGAAGTCTGGGGTTATAATTGGCTTTGTGAAGTTTCAATAAGTCAACAGGTTCCGGCGCCAGATCCGTTTTAAGTTTTTTATTTTTTCGATGTCGAGGGCGATGATCGCTTGACTTTAAATTTTCCACAAAAGTTCTTCTTAGCTAACGGAATATAATTTACAAAGGTGGTTGGAGTATAGTTAACCATTTGAGGCCGACGGGCTTCCAAAAAAAAACCCTCTAAGCTAACGCAATAAATTTTATTGAAAATTTTGCACAAGCATTGATATTAATTCCAGGTTTAATTTTCTTTTGAACTATTTACCCGTTTTGCAAAAATATTCAATAAAAATTTTCGAATTTTTGGTATAAAATTTTATTCAGACCAACTCCCCAAAATTGGAGTCAATACACTATAAAAATCAAACAAACGTTAGCTTTTATATATATAGATTGAAATATAAATTCAAATATTGATATTGTAACTTGCCGGGCAACGCCCCGGGTAAATACACTAGTATAATGTAAGATATAAAGAAGAATATTTGCTTGTTTGTCCAGGATTCACGTGAAAACCACATGTCCGATTGCTATCAAATTTAACAAGAATAATTATGGGAGCTAAAGGAGTGACATAGGCTATGCTAAGTTTAAATAAGTCGTTTAAGCTTTTTCGTTTATTTGATAAAGCCGATACGGTTTGACCGATTGACATGAAATTCTGCACAAATGTTTGTCTTGGCTAACGAAATTTATTCTATAAAGGCGGTTCGAATATATTTACCCATTTCGGGGGTTCCAAAAAATTTTTGTTTCGGATTTGCACCCAATTTTACAGAGTGTATTTGCAGTCTAAAAAAGAGGCTTAAACAAATTTTAATTCATTTTGGTTACCCGATTTAGGCATGGGGCCCTAAAAAGTTTATTAAAATTTTTTTAATTGTCGAACCGGAATAATTTGACCGATTGACTTGAAGTTTTGCGCAAATGTTCCTCTTAGAGGAACATAAGTGAGCTTAATAACTTGTGTAAACACCAAAAAAATAAATTGAATCCTTGTGCAAAACGGGTAAACTGGTCAAAACCAAAATAACCCGGTGAGCTCCTGTATTTAAAATCAATGCTTGTGCAAAATTTTCAATAAAATTGATTTAAACCTTTACGCAAAAAAAGTTATTGAAAACTTAATGGAGTCGTCGTGTTCTCTTATTTTTCGAATGGAAATTAAATTAAGACACAAATCGAAAACAAAATAATTTTTGGAAGCTCGTCCAGCCGAAACGGGTTAATATATTTCAACCAACTTTATACAATAAACTCCGTTCGCTAAGAGGAAAATTTGTGCAAAATTTCAAGTCAATCAGTCAAAATGTTACGGCTAGACCACAAAAATAAATAGTAAATACACCCTTTTTTTTCGTTTTATAGCCATATTTGTTATTCCATAAAAAGTTTCAATGTAAAATTTTAATATTAATAATAACAAAAATAAAACTAATACAGATTCGTAATTACAATATGACTAACATTGTAATTACGAATTACAATTTTCTTTTTTTTTTCTGAAAACATCTAAAAATCAAAAAGTTCAATTTCATATACATTATGCTTAAATACACAGTATTTTAAAACATTTTTTCCAAAAAAAAATCCTACATTCATTTCATAAGATCATAAAAAACAAATAAAGGAACAGTCACTCGGTGCAACAAACTTAGAAATACCCTACACCTATTTGGTTCTTCTAATTTAATAAGAAGTCAATAAATCATTTTAAAACCATAAAAGCTTTAATTAGTTTGATCGAAAGATATAGCTAACCAAATTAACTTTATAATACTAAAAACATTTTCTAATTATTTTATCTATTCAAAAATATTAAAATTCTTATTAATATATCTATTTCAAAATATTAGAAAACAAAAAAACTAGAAATGAATGTATTCTTAAAATGCAATTACAAAATTACATAAATATTAATTTGTGATAATATATATATAAAGGTTTATACAACTTGGTGGTTTTAATGTAAATTAAGAACATTAATGCTTTGATTAGCTTTTTCATAATTCAAATTTGTCAAAATTGTAATTAATTTAAATTCTTAAGTATACGTATCTATAAGAAAAGCTTATAAATGAAAAATATGCAATAAATTTATTTCTAAAATACAATGACAAATTTAGAACTTTTCATATAATTCATTTAATTATAAAAATAAATTTTACTTGTATGCAAGTAGCTTTAAACACAACTTAAGTATCGTACATAAATCAAATTTAAAGTTTCTATCTTTATTAATTTCGAAGATTAGCTTTTTAATTTTGGGATTTCTTAGGGGGCACCTGAACCAACACTAGAATTAATTCTTAATTTCGAGATACGTTATACCAAATTTAAAGCTTCTATGTTTATTTCAAGTTACTATCTTTATTAATTTCTAATATATGCCTTAAGATCTTGGCAGTAGTAGGAGTGGTACGTAAACCACTACTCCAATTCTTCTAGTAAACCACTATTCCAATTCTTCCAAAATTTCACGTACAAAAAAGAAAAAACATTAGTGCCCCAAATTTTAAGGTTCTATCTTCTTTGATTTGGAAATTATGATCGTTTGGCCTAAATTCGATCAAAAGATTCTAGAATCCAAACCCATTCCGGATGCCGATAAACCATAAACACTCCTCGCGGTACTTTCATTACTAGTAGCCTGGAGTTTAAATTTCATTGCGTCATTAGTTTTTGAGTTACCGTATTTTTTAATACATGCTTGTTAGCCCTTGAACCGACCTAAGGTACCAAAAACCGAACCCATCATTCGATTTCACCCATGTGCAGTCTCCGCAGTACTTTCAATACTAACTAACCCCTGTACACAGTTGGAACGTTCTATCTTAACTTTAAGTTACTATTTTTTTTACTTTCGATGATAAGTTTTTAAAGCTCGGGAGGTCTAAGAAGGGTTCGGGAACCACGTAGTAGTTTCTCCGTCGTAGTTTTTTACTATCGTGATTTTTTATATATGTTTGTTAGCCCATAGACCGAATAAAAGGTTTAGAATCCGAACCCATGGGCCGATTTCACGTATATGCAATCCTCACCGTACCATCAGTACTAGTAACCTAAAGTTAAAATTTCATCCACATAGTTCCATTAGTTTTTGAGTTATCGTGCCTAGGGACGGGCAGACAATTTTTGAGAGCCCTGGGGATGAGAAAGGCTATGTCAAATTTTAATAAGTCAAACGGTTCCGGTTCCAGAGACGATTTGAGCCTACTCGTGTTTTTGATTTCGAGTCGAAAGGGTTGAACCGATTGACTTAAAATTATATTATAAATGTTCCCCTTAGCTGAAGGATTTATTGTATAAAATTGGTTCGAATATATTGACCCATTTTGGCCCGTCAGGCTTCCAAACATTTTTTTGGTTTCCAGTTTGTGCCCAATTTTACAGGGTGTATTTGCAGTCCAAAAGACAGACTGAAAAAAAATTTTAGTTAGTTTGGTTTTGACGTGTTTAATAATAAAAATTCAATGATATTTTTGAATTTTTGGAGTTTACGCAAGTTAACCTTTATTCCAAAAGTGCACTTAATTAAAAAGACTAATTTTTTTTCTCTCTTCTAATAGTAAAGAGCTAAATAAGATACTTTGGTGCCGATATATTATCCCGTTTGGGTACGATGCCAAATGACTATTTGAAGTCAAAATTTCTAATAATATAAAATTTATATTTAGAAAAAATTTAATTGTTATTTTCAAACAAAATACTATAAAATTTTTAAAATTTTAATAATATAATTAATGTTAAATTAAATTTAATTATGGAGCTTATCGTGGTAAACGTACGTTTGAATAAAACGTGAAACGTACAAAATTCCTATCGTGGAAAACGTAAGCAGTAAACGTATGACAGCAAATTTTCAAGAACTACAAAATGTAAGTTACTTTAAAATTTTTAAAGAATAACAATTAATATTTTAATTACATATATAGGAAAAAAGTAACTAATCATAATCAGTATGAATCTTTAATCAGGTTGATGAAAGAAACACCTGATATTGATCGGAGATAGAAATAAATAAGCTTAATTTAAAAATTAGAATTAGAATAATTGAAAGCTTAATTTAAAAATTAGAATTAAAAAATTTTTCGTTGTAGATGCTTTGAACGCAGTTTATGCTTTTTTAATTTTATTTTTAAAAAGATACTTTTAAGACCATTTAAATCTTTAATATTTTATGTTTTATTAATTTTAAGTTTTGTTTGATTTTTATTTTTAAGAAGTTACTACGAAGTGTTTTTTATTTAGTTTTAGCCATTTCAAGTTTTTATTCATTTAAAGTTTTTATTCATCACATAAAACAAGAAGTTATATGGAGCTACTCGAATGCACTGCGCTACCCCAACTAAATATTAGACAAAACTTTGGCCATAAAACAAAATTGGAGTCAATACGAACAAAACAAACAAACATATCAATATTGAAAAATAAAATCAAATATTGTAACTGAAACAGTAACTGAAAAATTTCGAAACGCTATTTACTCAATAAATGCGTTATCTATAACAACAAAAATAGATAGCATATTTAGAATCATATTGCTTTGTAGAAAGTTTTTTTTTTCTTTTCTTTCATGTTACTCTGTATGTAATACGAGTTATTTGCAATTTGGATGTCACGAATAGTAATAAAAATAAAACTAATACAGAATCCTAATTATAATATGTTTAAATTTAAATAACATAACATTTTCCATCTCTACAGTTTTTCATAATTCTTTGTTTTTTATCTACTTTATATTTTCCGTTCTTTAAAAATTAGATTTCGGTGTAAAATTACAATTTTCTTTGTTTTTTTTTTTCTAAAAAAATTAAAAAAAAAAAAGTTCAATTTCGTATATATTATGCTTAAATATATAGTATTTTAAAACATTTTTTACAAAAAAAAAGCCTACATTTCTTTCATAAAACCATAAAAAAAAAAAAGAGTATAGTAGAATAGGATATGTCAACTCCGTATAACCGTTATATAGACATTATATCATCTGGTTAATTACTTTTGGCAAAATTTTAAATACACAACTTATTAGGCTTTCAGTTTTGAATTTTTTTATTGAAAATCATAAAAAACAAGGAAGAGCGTAGTAGTACTTTCAGTTAAGTACAAAACAAACTATAAGTTAAAAAGCAGCTCTTTAGACCTCTTCCAGTACACCAACTATATTTTATTCAGATTTTGGCCATTCAAGTTAACTACTATTGACTTAGAGTAATGCTCATTTTAAAAAAACAGTTGTATGGTAGCTCCTCGAACGCACTGCACTACCCCAACTTAATTATATACATATATAGGTTAAAATATAAATTGAAATTTTAACAAATTGCACGTGAATCTGGTAGTCTAATATATAAAGAAGAAAATTTTTTTGTGTGTGTGTCAGGGATATTATGTAAAAAACCAGTGATCCGATTATCACCAAATTTTACAGTAACAATTCTGGTAGCCCAGAGAGTGACATAGGCTAGGCTAAGTTTCAATAAGTCAACAGGTTCCGGCTCCAGAGCTTAAGCTTTTCGTTTTTTTTTATGTCGAGCTGAAACGCTTTAAAATTTAACACTTGTAATTTTAGGCCGAAACAAATTTTTATTGAGTTTTAGTAACCTTAGGCCTTAGGAATCCCATAAAATTTCTTAAATTTTTTGATATCGAGCCGAAACACTTTGATAGACTGACTTGAAATTTTACATAAATGTTGCTCTTAGTTAACGAAATTTGTTGTATAAAGTTGGTTGAAATATACAAAACCATTTCGACCTTCGAAAAAAATTGTGTTTCAGATTTATGTCGAAGAGGCTGAAAAACTTTTTGTTGAGTTTATTTCAATAAATTTTCTTTGCTTAAACAGTTAAATAAATTTTATTGAAAATTTTGCACAACCAATTATCTTAACTACAGAAGCTCACCAGGTTGATTTGGTTTTGACGTTGGCTGATTTCGCCCATATGCAGTCCTATTTCTTTAGTGTCCTTGAAATTTGGGCCAAATTTAAGTAGTGGGTTGGGGACCAGCCACTCAGTTTCGAAGACCTTAAAGCATATTTTCGAAATTAATAAAGATAGTAACTTGAAACAAATGTAGAAGCTTCAAATTTGGCACATGGATGTTCTTTACTATTTCCTGTGCGTCCCCCTAATTTTGGATCAATTGGAGTGGCGTTTCAGTACCTCTCTTAGACCACCCAAGGTTTAAAAGCTTATCATCGAAATTAATAAAAGTAATAACTTAAAATTAAGATAGAACGTTTCAATTGTGTACAAGGGTTAACCAGTATTGAAAGTATGACGGGGACTGCGTATGGGAAAAATAGTACCATGGTTTCGGGTTCTGGAACCTTTGAATAGTTAAAGGGCTAACAAACATATATCTTAAGAACTACCATCACTCAAAAAATAATGCCGCTATTTTGATGAAATTTAAACTCTAGGTTACTACTAGTAATGAAAGTACCATGGGAATTGGTTCTGGTCGAGTTTGGACAATGAGTTCGGATTCTAGAAACTTTTGATCGATTTCAGGTCGAACGAGTATAATTCCGAAGCCAAAGAATATATTTCCTATTTCCTATGTGTCCCCGAATTTTAGACTTAAATGTATTGATGGTTCAGGTGCCTCCTAAGAAATCCCAAAATTAAAAAGCTTATCTTCGAAAGTCATAAAGATAGAAATTTTAAATTTGATATACGAGGGTTCTTTCCTATTTCCGTTTTTATTTAACACTTTTAAAAGGCTAAAAATCTTACCATAAAACATAGTATAATATGTTATAAATTAAAAACAAAATTTTTTCTGTTTCATTTTTTCTTTCTCTTTTGTATGTAAGTATTTGTAATTAGAAGTTATGATACATGTCTGAATAACACTTAACATAACATTGGGCACGCTAGTCAGCAGCAGCAGTTTGTCTTTTATTATATTTAGATTACCACAGGTTATATATAATTAACACATTGTGTACGATACTTAAGCTATGTTCAAAGGTACTTGCTGCATTTATGTAAAATTTATTTTTATATTTCAATGAATTATATGAAAAGTTCTAAATTTGCAATTGTATTTTAGAAATTCATTTATTGCATATTTTGAGTTTATAAGCTTTTCTAATAGGTACATAACCTAACCATTTAAAATAATTGCAACTTTGTAAAATTTGAATTATTAAATATATTATGCTTTGATCAGCGCTTTATCACAAAATTTAATAATTCAAATTTTTTCACTTTTGTAATTGAATTGGAATAAATATATTTTGATTTATTTCAAGATTTTTTTGTTTTTTAATATTTTTAAATAGATAAATTTGTAGGAATTTGTAAAATTTTTAATAGATAGTGTAATTAGAAAATGTTTTTAGTATTATAAAGTTAATTTGGTTAGCTATGTCCAACGAATTAATATTTATAAAAATAAAGCTTTTATGGTGTTAAAATGACTTATGGATATCTCATTAAATTTTAACCAAATAGGTGTAGGGTATTTCTAAGTCGGTTGCACCGACTGACTGTTTCTTTACTTGTTTTTAATTTTTATTATATTAGATATTTGATTGAATTATTACCATAAGTAATATATAATTAAGAAATTACGTGAGTTATATATAAGAAATTTCCTAATATTGAAAAAAGATATTTTAATACCAATCCAATAGGTAATATTGATGATACAGATATAAATAAAATTAGAAATTTATCATATAATAATATTTTAAAGGCCATTTCGGTCAAAAGTAATAAAATCTAAATAAGAAATATTCTGAAGAACATAATAAAAGTAATTAGAGATAAGATTATATAATATATTAATTTTCTCTTGGTCATTTAGTAATAAACATTAGATATGATGCTAATCTTCTATTGGTTCTTTAGTAATAAGACAATATTATAAATAGTTTGTATTAAGGAAAATACAGCATTATTGTTGAAGCTGTCAAGATATTAAGTCAATATAACTTAGAAATTAGTTACATTAGAAATAAAGTGTTTAAATTTTAAAATAAAAAAAATATTTTTTTTTAATCAAATCATTAACGAATAAAAAAAATTGGCGCAGTCACTAGGATAATTCTAAAACGAATCATCCAGTGAAAACGAATAGACAATCGGTAAATAACATTAAAAAAATTAATTAAATAATAAATTTAACAATAGTGTTAACACCGCTAGTTAAACAAACATTTAGTGAAGTGTCTCAAAATAATAGTGAGAAACAATAAATTAAAGAAAAGTGAAAAACGAAGAATAAATTATATGCGCAGATACAAAACTTAATTTAATTTAAAATAAACACTAAATTTTAATTAAAAAAATTTTTGCAGAAACTAAACTTAGTTTTAAATAAACACTAATTCTTGATTTTTAATAAAAATAAAAGTTGACAATGAAGAGTTTAAAAATAAAATTCGCTCGCCAGACATTTATTCGGAGACATTCGCAGACATTTATTCGGAACTACCAGATATGCAATATAATATTGTACAACAGAAAATTCGCGAAATGTATTACGAAATACACACCAAATAAAATTTCTCAAATGTTAATTTAGAGCACAAGAAATGGAAACAGAGATAGAAGCTATAAAGAAAATTTCGCTATATAATGTAAAAGAAAGTAACCACTCGGGTATACAAGAAACATTTAATTATGTAAAAACTAAAATATATTATCTAAAACTATTAGAGGTGATACAAATTCTAATAAACCAATGCGACGTATGTAAACAAGTAAAATACGACAGACGTCCAATTAAGACAAAATTTAAAATGAAACTTTTACGCCAAGCGACACAAATGAAATCATCCATGTTGATACATATACAATTATGAATTTTATATATATGACTTTAATAGAACAATTATAAAAAGTTACTTTCGTAAGATAGATAAGCCAAAGGAAATAATTGCAGATAACGAATTCAACGTAATAAAAATCAAAGAATTCTTACAAGAACAGGGTATAGTACTACTTCTGACAAAACCAAATAGTCACACAGGTAACACTGAAGTTGAAAGATTCCATAATTCCTTAGCCAAAAAATTTAGGGTAATTAAATTAGTCAATAAAAATTTATCCGCACAAAGGATAATACAACAAACCGTTAGAAGTTATAATGCAAGATTTCATTCTTCAATAAAAAACATACCAAAAGAAATGCAAGATCGTAAGGTAGATTTCGAAAAAATTAAAATGTATATGTAAACAAATAAATTAAATAAAATTGAAAGTTTAAATAAAAATAGGGAAGACTACAAGGAAACTAGAGCAGAAGGGTTTATAACAAATTATAAAGCTAATAGATATAAACAATTACCTCAATACAGAAAATCAAAATTAAATAATATACATGTAGCAAATATAAAGAGAAAATTAAAATTTTCAGAGAATACAAATGATGTTTATATGGTTTTTGTTAATAACACCAACTAGTGAACATCTGAACACACAGGGAGTTGATGAACACAACGGTTTTACTGTAATAAATTCATACAAAACAAAAAAAGTAACAGGAACGAATATAAAACTACATTTAATCAATACGACAGAAATAATAGAAATCATTAAAGACATGACATAAAATGTACATAAGTTAGACGTTAAGAATAAACAAATATTAGAAGTAGAGTTGACAGAATTAACAAATAAAGATCTTACATTATTACCAAGACATAAAAGACAAAAAATAAGACTCATAAATATAGGAGGAAGTGCATCCAAATGGTTATTTGGAACAATGGACGAAGAAGACAGTCAAAAAATAAAAGAACATTTAACAGCAATAAATTTAAACAACCATAAAGCAATTGATAATCTTAATAAACATATCAAAATTAATGATAATTTAAATAAAACATTAAAAATTTTAAGTGTTAGGTATCTGTTCAACAAAGAAATAAATATAATTAAATTAGGTACTATGGAAACTTTTTATCATGATCTGTTATTAAAAATACAATTATTAAAAAATAAAATAGCAGACATTCAAGACAACTTAGCTTCAGCAAGACATTTTACACCGAAATATACTGACACAGAACTTGAAGAATATAATATTGATTTCTTCAAATTACAATACATTAGATTGGGTGTAGCTAGTTTTGAAAACAATTTATTGATATTGTTGTTGTTGTTTAGACGGGGGGGAAAGCAAGTCTCCCTTACACCTAGGCCTTGCGGCCCGTTGTGCACCCCTTATTAAATACTTTCTATTTATTTATAACTACTATATTATTTATTTTGTTTATATTATATATTTGTATATTTATATTATATTTGGTCACCATGGGGATTCGTAAAGAAAAATTATTTTTCAATAATTTTTTTTAATTAAATATTGTATGACCTGACCGGGAATCGAACCCGGACCCCCTCGGTTAATAAGCCAAATGCTTACCCTATTTATTGATATTAGCAGTTAAAATTGAGGACCCTATTTATTGATATTAGCAGTTAAAATTCCGAAACCTTTACTGAGGTTCATTTGAAACTAATAATACCAATGACAATGTAAACAAAAAAGAAATAGATTATTAGCAAGAAAAAATATTTAATTTTAATAATAAAATCTATAAATATGAAAAACTTAAAACTATAAATGAATTATCAGTATCAAAATATATTATAATAAATAAAAATAATTGTATATTAATTAAAAATAATGTAACAGAAATACTGTCGTTAGATGAACAATTATAATTAAATTGCGTAACTTTTGATCAATCGAGTGATAAAAGAAAAACATTTTTTTTGGGAAATATATTAATTCATTTTAATAATTGTACTTTAAAAATTCTCAAGAATCAAGAATTTTCTAATAAAAAAGAAATAATAAAAGAAAGATTTTATTTTCCAAATATAGAAATAAAAAATTTTTCAGATAAAATAAATTTTGAAGATCTTGTAATAAAATACGAAAACAATTTAAAAATAATAAATGAAGAAAAAATTAAAAATAAAAATAAAGATATCACAATTAGTATCTTTACGCTATTAATAAGTATAATAATGACCATAATCACAATAGTAATAGTAATAAAAAAAAATGTTTTAAAAATAAAAGAATTCAGGAGAATTCTAATATAAAAGAGGGAGAAGTTATGTATAAGAATATTGAAAAAGGATATTTTAATACAAATCCAATAGATAATTTTGATACAGATAGAAATATAATTAGAAATTTATCAGATAATAATTTTAATATTTTTATTCATTTTAATAAAAAGTAATAATATCGAAATAAGAAATATTCTAAGGAACAGCTATTTGTGGTTATAATTATTATGTGAAAGTACAGTATAATCTGTTTTTAGAAAAGTAATAAAAGTAATTAGAGATAAGATTAGTAATCATTTCGTATCAAACATTAGATATGATGCTAATCTTCTATTGATTCTTTAGTAAAGGTACTTCCTGCATGTATGAAAAGTTCTAAATTTGTCATTCTATTTTAGAAATATATTTATTTATTGCATATTGTGCATTTGCAAGCTTTTCCTGATTTTCATTTTTTTTAAATTTAGAATTAATGTTTTCAGTTCCTTTTAGTTTACATTGAAAACTATTAAATTATATAAACCTATATATATATATATATACATTATATATGAATAATATTATCACAAATTAATATTTCTTTCCAATAACTTTAAGTTTTAATGAAAATGAGAATCACAGATAACAGGAGAATTATGGTTTATTACAGAAGTGCTAAAATTCCATATCATAAATATAAAAGATGAGAAAATTCTAGTCTCAATATTTCAATCTGAAATTAATCTTTTATTTATCTGGTATGGGCCTGTAAACTTGAAATAGGAATCCTATAAATCTATGAATTAAATCAAACCAAAATTTTTCAAATTAAAAGAACTAAACTTTTAATAGTTAAATTATGTAGAACATTGAAAAACAAGTAAATTAAGAGGATTATTTTAACAATTATTTAAAATTGAAAAAATTAATTAAAGGTACTAAAAATCATTCAGCAATAGATCTTATATTAAATGCAGTACAGCAAAAATTAATAATCCTAAAGAGAAGTAATTGCTGCATGTATGAACAATTTTATTTTAAATTTATAATTTTGTAATTGCATTTTATAAATAATTTTTTATTAATTATTTCTTGCGATTTAATGGTTTTAAAATGACTTATGGACTTCTAATTAAATTTGAACCAATTAAGTGTAGGATATTTGTAAGCCAGTTCCACCGACTTACTGTTCCTTTACTTTTTCTTTGTTTTTTTTTTATTATAGGCTAAACAGCTTTCCTATATATGTGTCGGAAAAGGGGGAAATATTATGTTCTTATTAGACCTGATCAAATGAATTCCATATACAATTTATATGAGATAGTACTATGCCTTATAATATGTAGAAACGTCTTAGATTTTCAATAGATACAGTTCTATTTTGTTTATATTGTAATAATTTTGTATTTGCGTTACATGGTATTCTATATCTGTGAATTATATTATTCCTTTAAATTATTTGTTTATATTTTAAATTTGTTTATATTGTTTATTAATGTATTTTTTATTAAGAACCCAATAGCGAATGGTATACTAGGATTTCAGTTGGGCCTTTTGCATGAAAGGTCGGCACTCTAATCACTGTGACACCCAGCCGAATACAAAAGTTAAATTAAATACTTTGGTAGATAATTAGATACCTTAGATACCAACTATAAGTCCAGAACATTCCCGTACCCAAAAACCTTTATAATTAATTTTCATGATAATAGACTGAGCAATTTTGGAGTCTATACGATATAAAATACAAACAAGCAAACGCTGGCTTTTATTTATTTATTTATTTTTTTTTTTATTTTATTTTATTTATATATTAATATGAATATTACAAATTTAAGTTTATTTTTAAATTAATTTTTAAATTACTCCATATAAATTATTCAGTTACAACAATTCAATATCATTTAATTTCAAATTCAAAATCAGTTACAAATTTCTTTTATAAATTAAAAATTCAACAATACATACAACAATATATACAATAAATATAATATAAAATTTAGCGAAAAACAAATAAAAATTTTTTAACTTTCATTAAATATTCTCTAAGAGAAATTAAAAAAATAATATTATTAAAATATAAAGTATACATTTTTTTTATAATATGATGTATATTGAGTCATTTTAAAGTTATTAGCATAACATTTTCCTGAGCTATATCTATTTAATTTCAGAATTATCCTCGATATTCCAGATGCAATCGATATTGCCTTTGAAATTGGTTTTATCACCAATTATTATATCCAAATATTATATATTTAATGCACAATTAGTTGAAACCTTATTTCTAATATTTTTAAAAAAGTTTAACTTTTTTGCCACCTTTTTGCAGATACAATCGATATAGCTTTTAAAATTGATTTTATCATCAATTCTTATATACAAATATTTTGATCTTATTGACTATATCCATTTGTACATTTTCTATCAAAAATCAGCATTCAAAATTCCATTCAAACACAAAGTTTTGATTTTAGCTACATTCAAAATAAGTTTATTCATTTTTATCCATCCGTTTGTAATTTCAAATCTTCACTAATTTTACAAACATATTTAGCATCACTTACAAAGTACATTAACGCATCATCAGCAAACAAGAGTATTTTTGAATATTTCACATCCTTTTATCATTGATAAAAATTAAAAAATTCATGTTTTTTTTAATACATAATTTAAGCGACTAAGATGAGACCCTTTCAAATTTAAATACAATTTGCCTGTTTTCAATCATATGATTGTAATGCATATGCGAAATTCCACTATTACAATCGACAATACTATTAACGAAATATTGATTGAATTTTTCAACAATTTCAGCAGCGTAATTTACTGCCCCCTCCGCAAGCATAATTTCTTTAATGTTACCTGTTTCAGAGTAGTTTAAAATCATTCCCTTAATCGTTAATCTTCTTCTTCTTCTATGGCGCTACAGTCCGTTGTCGAACCTTGGCCTCCTGAATCATCCTCTTCCAATTCACGCGATCTTGGGCAGCAGTTATCCAATTTTGCTCTTGCAGCATTGATACAGCGTCTGACTCGACTGCATCAACCCATCGATTTCTCGGCTTTCCCACTGGTCTTTTTCTATCTATTTTCCCGTTCATGTGACCGGCCCACCTAAGGCGTTGTAGCTTGATGTATGTCAAAACATCGCTGTCGGTGTATACATTGTATAGCTCTGCGTTTCGTCGCATTCTAAATTGGCCCTGGTCGATAATTGGCCCGATAATTTTACGGAGTATTTTTCTTTCGAAACGGGAAAGTAGGTTTGCCGTCGCTTGGGTGATCGTCCACGATTCACTGCCGTAGCATAACACTGGTCTGATAAGAGATTTGTACAGCTCAAGTTTACATTTTCTGCTGACTTCTCGAGATCTCATTATCTTCAACACAGAGTAGTATGCGTTGTTTGCCTTGCCTATCCTTCGGGTTACCTCTGATGTTTCATCGTTTCCACTTGTTATTTCGGCCCCTAGATAGACAAAACTTTTTACTACTTCCACGTTGTCATCACCAAAAGTAATGTTTTGTCTCTCTCTCTGGTTACGTCTGGATACTACTAACATTTTCGTCTTATCGATGTTTATCCTCAGACCCAGTTCTATAGCTGTTTTCTCTAACTGGATATAGCATTCTCTGACACCTGCCTCTGATCTTCCTAGTAGATTTAAGTCGTCTGCGTATGCTGCTATCTGGGTGGTTTAGAATAGCAACGTGGCATTCGGGTCAGATGGGATTTTCCTGACTATGTGCTCCAGGGCAAGATTGAAAAGCATAGGCGCGAGTCCATCCCCCTCTTTAAGTCCCTGTTTGATGTTGAAGGGTTCTGTGAAGTCCCTTTGGATTTTTACCCTAGCGCTTGTGTTTTGCATAGTAGCTTTAATCAATCTTACTAGCTTTGCCGGTACGCCTAGGTTGTTTAAAACTACATATAATTTTTCCCTTTGGATAGAATCATAGGCGGTCTTGAAATCTACGAAGATTTGATGTACATCGACATTTCTTTCCCAGCACTTCTCCAATACCTGCTTCAGCACAAACAGCTGGTCCGTTGTAGATCGTCCTGGCCTGAAACCGGACTGGTATTCGCCTATGATGTTTTCGGCAATTATTTCTAAGCGGGCTTTCAAGATGTTAGTGAAAACTTTGTAGGAAGTGCTAAGTAGCGATATCCCTCTGTAATTTTTACAGTTGAGCTTGTCTCCTTTTTTGTAGATTGGACATATAATACTTAGTTGCCAGTCAGCAGGTATTTTTTCTTCTTGCCACACCTTTAGTATTATTTTATGAAGGATTTTTTGTACCGTTTCTCCTCCATCACGCAGAAGTTCAGCCGGAATGTTATCTGCACCAGGAGCCTTGTTATTTTTCAATAGCTCTATGGCATTGATCACCTCTGTCAATGTAGGTTGTCCCGTGATTTCATTTTGGGTTTGCCTTTCCACTGTGATCTGTTGTTGTTCATTTACTTCATCGTTTGGTGCATTTAGTAAGTTTTCAAAATATTCTTTCCACCTGTTCTTAATGTCATCCTCAGATGATAAAAGATTATCTTCTGCATCTCTACATAAGTTTGACTGGGCTTTGTAACCATCTCTAATGATGCGGATGTCTTTGTATGCTGCTCTGATACTATCACGATTTTGCAAATTATCTTGGACCTTTCTTAGCGCATCGTTCTGCCATTTCCTTTTTTTCTTTCTGCAGATTTTGTCGGCCTCTCTTCTAAGTTGCTTGAAATGTAGTTGCTTAGCACGTGTTGGTCTACTTAATTTTCCTTTGTGTGCTTCATTTCTTGCGGCTACCGCATCTCTGCATTCTCCGTCATACCATTCGTTTCGAACTTTTATTGGCTGGAAACCAATAGTTTCTTCAGAAGCTCGATGCAGTGCCGTTTTTAAACTATCCCACATTTCATTTAGCTCCATGTGTTGCAACTCCTCTAGGTTTAAGTTTGTCTAGATCGACGCTTTGTACTCGTTTTTCACAGATGTTATATTGAGTTTGCTTACGTCCAGCTTCGTTGCATTGTGTTTCCTCAATGCTCGTTTGGCTATGATTCTGCTCCTATATCTGACTTTGACAAGATTATGATCCGATCCACAGCAGGCTCTTCTATATGCACTTACATCCATGATGTGGGATGCCCCTCTCTTTTCAACTAAAACGTGATCAATTTGGTTGAACGTTTTTCCGTTGGGAGATACCCATGTGATCTTATGAATGTCCTTGTGGGGGAAGAATGTGGATGATATAACCATTATTTTGCTACTCGCGAAATCGATTAATCTTTGTCCGTTATCGTTGGTGGAACTATGTAGGCTGTGTTCTCCAATCGTGCCTTTGTATACTTCCTCTTTTCCAATTTTCGGTTTCATGTCCCCGAGCAGAATTTTAACGTCGTTCGATGGTATTTGATCGTAGACAGCCTCCAGTTTACTATAAAACTCCTCTTTGACCTGTTCCGCCTTATCCTCAGTAGGTGCATGAGCGTTTATCAAGGATACATTGTGCAATCTTGTTTTGATGCGGATTACACAGAGTCTCTCATTCACCGGTTTAAAATCTAGGATCGCCTGTTTGTACGCTTTGTTAACTAAAAATGCCACGCCGAATTCTCTCTTTCCACCATCTTTTCCACTGAAGAATACCGAGTGGCTCCTAAGATCCGAGATACCTTTGTTGTGCCATTTTGTTTCCTGAATTGCTGCTATCGCTATTTTATACTTTATTAGTTCAGGTAGCAGGGATTTTAACGCTCCTTCTTTGTTCAATGTTCTTACATTCCATGTTGCAAAATCAATATCCATTTTCTGTTGCTTGGGTCGGTGTTTCCATTTGTATCCGAGGCTTTGATTTAGGTTTCGTAACAATATTTTTTTACTGGATAGGGCTGTTAACCGTATGCCAAACCCCCATCTTTGGAGGGCCGTTGGGTTTGAAAAATTGCTTCAGAATTTGTCATATAATGCGTTGAAGTTCTCATAACTATGTTACGAGTTCAACTGCATTATATAGCGTTTTCCTACTTCCTGAGACGCCGATGTATGTGGCCATTCAGGTTGCAACTTTTCTTCCCTCCTCCTTTCTCAACCGGGCTTGGGACCGGCTACAGCGGAGTAATCGTTAATCGCCACATACTTTTCTGATCCTTCGACGTTTCAATTTTATTTTTAATATAATTATTTTTCGCTTGATATAAATTATATTTGTAGAAAGAAATTTCTAATTTTTCTGTATGTATTTCACTCATTATTTTAACAGCAATTTTATATTGATTGACTTTGCTATTTTTAAACAAAGCTTTTTTTTAAACGAATTTTTAAAAATTCGTTACAAAATCATGCATTACACTTGATATTAGAATTTTTTTTTGTTACAACAAATTTACTTACGATTTGTTTAAGAAAATTACTAAAGCTATGCTAGCTTTTTCAGTACATTTAATAGAGTAATCACGTAGAACCAAAATTTGTCTACTTTTTTCAATTTAGCTTTTTCTAAATTAGTATCGCACTCAAACTAATTAATCCAAAATATGTGTATACACAAATTATTTTTTGCTTTTTTATTTAATATTTTTTCCGTCTACATTCTATAAAAACCTATCATACAGTAATTATGTAGTTGTTTGAATGAGATAGTATGTAATTACAATACGAATATGTATTATATGATAGTCCATATATAATATTATACCCTACACCTATGAAATAGGAAAAGGTTAAATTAACTTTGGTATGGTATCTGTAATCACCTAAAGGCACCGATCAAAATATGGAAAAGTATATATATTAGTGATCAGCGTAGCCTCCTAAGTTCATATAG
The DNA here is from genome assembly GCA_963082915.1 of Dolichopus griseipennis. Classification (NCBI taxonomy): domain Eukaryota; kingdom Metazoa; phylum Arthropoda; class Insecta; order Diptera; family Dolichopodidae; genus Dolichopus; species Dolichopus griseipennis. Next base: position 274,482,318 of record OY720441.1, read on the forward strand.
CCATGTCCGTCCGTCCGTCTGTCCGTAGGCACAATAACTCAAAAAATAATGTAGGTTACTAGTACTTAAAGCACGGCGGGTATTGCATATGGGCGAAATCGGGCCATTGTTTCGGATTCTGGAACTTTTGATCGGTTCAAAGGCTAACGAACGTATATCCAAACGAGGAAGAGTGTAGTAGAGTAGACTGTGTCAACTTTGGGATACCCGTATGGCCCTAGTACTGAAAATACGGCAGGAATTGTATATGGGTAAAATCAAGCCATGTATTCGGTTACGGAACCCTTTAATCCGCCTAAGGGCTAACTAACAAAAAAAATCAGGATAACTTAACAACTAATCACGCTTCATCTTCATGAAATTTGTGCTGTAGGCTATTAGTAATTATAATACTCCGGGATTGCGTACCGTCCAAATCGAACCATGGGTTCGAATCCTAGAACTTTTTGATCCAAATCAATGAAGAAAGAACTTCCAAATTTGGTATCAGACACCCTTCCTATTCCCTGAGTGTCCTTCAAATTTGGAGCCAATTGGAGTTGACCATCCACACAGTTCCGAAGATCTTAAAGCATATCTTCGAAATTAATAAAGATAGTAACTTGAAAGAAATACAGAAGCTTTAAATATGGTATAACCATGTTTTTTCCTATTTCCTTTGTGACCCCGAAATTTAAGACTTAATTGTAGTGGTTTAGGTGCCTTCTTTGAAATCCCAAAATTAAAAAGCTTATCTTCGAAATTCATGATAGATGGTATTGCAAGAAATGGAAAGATCAGTTAAGAAAAACAATGATTACCTAGTGAAAAACAAAGAGGAATTTGGCCAGGCTATTAAAAATAATGAAAGAGAAATAATTGGATTACTAAAGGCGGTAGAGGAGAGATATATGGAATGGTTACAACATATTAAAAATGAACAAAAATATGAAATTGAAAAAATGAATAAATTAACGGAAGCATTCAAAACGGAAACTGAAAAAATAAATAGCAGTATAAAAGCACCAAGACTTAGCACCACTTAAGAACGATGAACTGTGTACTGAATTGCAAACATATAGCAATAACAATTTGAAAAATGAAAATGTAGGTCAAAATGTATTGTTTGCCGAAATATTAAAAAATGCAAGTGCCAGCAAAAACACTGTGCCATCCATAAAAAAAGTTGTGCCCTTGATTGTGAAACCTGAGCAAAGTCAAAAATGTGAACAAACTAAAGTGGATTTAAGTAAAAAAGTCGACCCAAAAAATCTGAAATTCAAAAATGTCGAGAATAGGAAAAATGGTATGGTACTAATTGAAACCGAAACAAAAGAAGAACGTGAAAAAAAAAATTTGTTAGAAAAAAAAAAAAGGGAGATTAAGAAATGAAAGTGCCAATTGCAACCAAACCAAGAGTGGAAATCATTCATATGGGAGTCAATTATTTATTTATTTATTTATTCATTCTTTTCTTACAAATAAGGTACAAAAAAAAAATAAAAAAAAAATAAAATTTACACATATATGCTTACCTACATAATATATAAAATAAAATAACAAAATTTCGAAATTTAAAAGTTTACAAAATTGAACAAATACATATTCGCTTTAGAAATTTTTAATTTTAATATTAATTTAGTATACTAGTTAGTTAGCATTAGTAAATAAGTATTTATAAGTTCAATATAAGAATTTTAAATTCTTTTTTAGTATTTGACGAAATTATCTGATTTTTGTAATAATTGCCTTTAGATAATATTCTGTTAATAGGTTCAAATTTTCCATACAAGTTCTATGAAAGGGTATTATAAATAACTCAGGAGAACGTGTTCGATTATTATTGCTTAGGGAAATTTTGTTCAAAATTAACGATGAACCGTGATTTTGTTTAAGATATCAGAGCTTAAGTTGATTAGTTTTAACCTATGCTCATACGGGGGTAAGTTATTTGGGTCAGCCCAGTTTAAGTTACGAAGAGCAAACCTTAAGAAATTCTTTTAAACCGATTCAATTCTGTTGATGTGTATATTAAAATATGGGGACCAAACTTAGCTAGCATATTCCAAATATGGGCAACTAGGCTAGTGTATAACGATTTAGTAACATATGGATCATTGAATTCCTTTGACCATCTTTTGATGAAACCAAGCATGGAATTGGCTTTGTTAATAATTGAATTGTAATGAAGTTTAAAATTAAGCTTGTAATCAAAGTAAACACCCAGATCTTTAATAGATTCAACTTTTGGAATTATTTGATTGTTTAAGTAATAATTTTGAACTATTGGATTAGACAATCGAGAAAATGACATGACGGCACATTTATCCACATTAAGTTTTAAAAAGTTTTTATTACACCAGTAAGCAAAGTTATCTCAATCAATTTGAAGAAGAACGCGTCTTCGACACATACAATTTTTTTTTAAATTTTTATATCATCTACGTAAATAAGAACATTACTATGTAGAACTTTTGATATTACATCATTAATAGATCAAATATGACATGACGAGGCAAGTAAAAAAGTAGAGGCCCTAGGTGACTTCCTTGCGGATTTCCAAAGTTAGCTACAAATGATGTAGAAATGGAATTTCTAAAAAGAACTTTATAATGTCTTTGTGAAAGATAAGATTCTATCCATTTTAAAATATAAGAAGGAAATCCCAAAGTTTTAAGTTTGAATAGGATAATATTATGAGGTAGCAGGTCGAAAGTTTTGCTCATATCACTGTACATAACATCGGTCTGTGTTTTAGATTCCATATTATTAATTAACAGAGACGTTGTTTCAACAAGATTTGTAACGATTGACCTTTTTTTTACAAAACCATGCTGATTAGGCACTATGATTTTTCGGCAATCCAAATATATAATGTTGAAAATAATTTTTTCAAAAATGTTCGGGATACTCGACAACTTGCGATAGGTCGATAGTTAATAACTTCGTTTTTAGCGCCTTTTTTGTGTATGGGTCTGATATAGGCTTCTTTTCAATAATCAGGAAAAATACCAGTAGATAAAGATGATCTAAAAAGTAATAATAGTGGAATAGTCAAAGAGCTAGAACAATTTTTTAAAATTATATCTGGAACCAGATCAGGCCCTGGTGTAGAATTATTTCCAGATTTATCCAAGTTTTGTGTAACTAAGTTTTCTTCCAGATTAATAAAGTTGGTTAAAATTTTACGTTGATAATTCAGATACTGAAAATAGTTTATATCTACTGTGCAACTAGAGTTAGAGAAAGTACTTGAAAAGTAATTACGAAAAAACTCGGATATTTTAGGAGAATCGTTACTCGTGACATCATTGTAATTCATATATGTCGGAAATTGGTCACATTTCCGTTTTATATTAATAAATTTCCAGAATACTTTTGGATTACGCTTGATATTAGTGGAAGTTTGTTCTAGATAAAATTTATAACTATTTTCTACCTCTGTCTTAAAATGGTTAAACAAATTGATGAATACGATATAGTTACGATTAGATTTAGTTTTTAAGTATTTACGCCATGCTTTATTTTTCCTGTTTTTAATACTTTATGTTAGGAGTAAACCACGAAGAACTATGATTAACACACCTAGTAAGAGAACTTGGAACATACATCCTAAGTCAAAACCTGAGTATAAGATGCTGTAAAAGTTTTTTATCATGGAATCCAAATTTAGGTATACCTTTAAAAGGTCAAAATTCGTTTTTTCCAAATTAAATTTATAAGTATTTGAAATTAACTTAATGTCTAACTGAGGTGAATTAAAGCAGTAAGTTAAGGAGATTGGAGGGTGATAAATATTTATGTTTACTAATGATGTTGGAGATTGAATAACTAATGAATTAAGCCAATCTGATGTAAAAATTAGATCTAATAGTTCTTCCTGATAATTTGAAATTTGTCGGATATTACAGGCATTAAGGCTATCAGACCAAATTTGGAAAATTAAAATCACCACAGACGAATATTTCAGAATTTTGCGGAGCATTTAATGTTAAGTGTTCCATTATTGAGCAAAAATCTTTATATATTTCAAATTGGGAGTTTGGAAGAATGTAATACAACGTTTTATTATGGAGTAGAATCTTAATTCCAATTATTTCTAAAGAAGCGTCTGACGAAAAATTTAAAACAGAAGCGTTAAACATGATTTTGACAGCTATAAGTACTCCACCTCCCTTTACAGAAGCAAAATTTGGATCCAGGAGATTGGAATTGTATCTATCTTCCCGATATATTGAGTAAGATTGATCAAAAATTTCTAGGTTATTAATAGATGAAGTTAGTCAAGTCTCTGTTAAAATGTACATATCATAGTCCAATGGCAGAATTAATTAGGGCATCTTTAGTTTTTGTGCGAAGTCCTCTGACATTTTGGTAATAGAATTTTAGTGTCATAATTGGAAGGTTTTTGGAAGAATTTTTTTATAATATAATTATTATTTATATTTATAATATTATTTTTTATAATATTTATTTTTTATATAATTTTTTTGTTTTGTTTTTTTTTGTTTGTACGATATGGATCAAAAAAACTTGTTTTGTGTATCTTCAGTCCTTCTTTAGTGCTCCATTCTTCTATTGGAGACGTGACAACGATACGAATTTAGGTCACTCATAACTTCATCATTTGTGATGTTCATAGTGCTATAATATCAAAGGAAAAGGTTGAGTAGATCATCATAACTTGAAGGAAGACCTTCGGCATGAATGAGCACTTTAGTATTCATTGAGGTTTTGCCATCTTTGCAAACATTATCACCTTGATCATGTAAATAAACAAGATATAATCTTACATTATCATAAACTCGACGATGACGTAACAAAGTTACTTTCTGTATCATGTGCAAACTGTTTAGTTAATCGAACCGTCAGAGGATATAATGGATTGATATAGTTTGTTGGTAATAAAGTTTCTCCTTTGTTAAAATTGGGATAATATGAAGTTTGTTTATTCAATGCAACTTGTTTCATTTGTTTATGTGAATTATGTCTATTAAATTTATTTAATGATTGATTTGAAATTTTATTCATCCTATCACGATGAGAGGGAAAAGTAATGTTGTTCTTTAAAGCATTATCTCTAGTTCGTATTTTGTTAAATTTGGTTTTATTAATATTATAATTATAATTACTATTACTATTATTATTATTAATTAATTATTATTGTTTTTATTAAGTTTGTTATTAATAAATTTTTCTTTATTATGATTAATATATTTATTGTTAGTATTCAAATATAAGTTAGATTTGTTAGTATTAATTATACTTCTGTTGTAAAAATTGTTACGATTCGTTCTCGCCTTACTGTTATCTTTATTACTGTTGCTATTCGGAGTCCAAAGTGAGCCAGTTGCATTTAAAGTTTTCTATTAATTTATATTATTTTCTGCAAGCAATATAGAAGAGGATTCTTCCGGTACGTCAATTTTATAGCACCAATACCAAGCTCTTTTTTGTTTATTGAACGTGTAATATTTATGCAGTTAATTGGATTTATATCAAAGTTAAACCTTAGAAAATCGCAAATATGGTGTTCTCTTATAAAGAATGACAGCCCTTTTACATTAATTGATTTATACTCCGGTTCAATTGGTGTTAATTCTTCTTTATTTTGTGTTATGACTATTTCTGCTTCATTTATTTTCTCGTTTACAACTATTTTATTTTTTAAAGATATGTTTTCTTCCATTATTGCTTTCTGTGTTTTCAACACTTCATCTATTTGTGGTAATAAGAAATTTTGTGATATTTGAATGTCCAAAACTACAGAACCCAAATTTTTAAGATAAATAGCTATATTGTCTAGACTGCAATCGACTGGATTGAAAGACTCCAGATCATTAATCCTCTTAGTAACGTTACCAAGAGTATTCTCGTTTACTTGCAGACTGCTATAATTGACATTATCTTTCTTTTCAGTTAAAAACCGAACTATTAGCTGATGTGTATTGTTCGCTGTTGAACTCAGTTGCTTTTGGATCACTATCATTGAATTTTTTCTCTTCTTCAGTTACTGTAAACGATTCGTTTGCTGTTGGACATGTTTCACATTTCCACATTAATCTACCATTTTTTATAAGATTGTAAGTATCTTCTGAGACATTTACGCACTTAATATGGAATGTTCCACCACAGGATCCACTACATAAAACTCCTTTACTGTTTGCGTAAATGGTTTTTTTGCATAATATACATTGTTTGGCCATTTTATAAAAAAATTTTTATCGTTTATTTATGAGTTAATTGCAAAAATTAAATCCAACCGAAAATTATTGTGAATGTTACAACTGGCAACTAGTCCTTAATTGCTACAAAGTAATACTGATATTTTCAATGACTTTTTAAGTAGGTATTTTGACAATTTGACAATTAGTAAACACAAAACAAAATGTTCAGGTGGTTTCGATTAGATTTAAATTCAATGATTATATTTAAGAAGTATATGTGGCCTAGGTGTAAGGGAGACTTGCTTTCCCCCCCTATCTAAACAACAACAACAACATATGTTGAAAATAAAATAATTAATTCAGTGTTTTTCGTTTTTGTTTTTTTTTTTTTGTGTTATTACTATTAAATGTGAAAAAATTAAAATACAAATTATTTAGATTTAAAGTGTTTAAATTAAAGTATACTTTCACAAAATTATTTAATTATATTTTTAACAATTATTCAATTATTTTCAATATTATTCTTTTGTAAAAATTTTTAGTTTAAGTTGTTATATTGTAAAGTTTTTTTTTTAAAAAAAAAATATAGTGTTTTATTTAAAGGTTTTTTTTTAATAATATATGTAGTAAAGTTATTAAATTAATAGACATATTAAGAACCAAATTATGTATTTTCAACTCCAGTGTATTTTAAGGCTATGTTTTAATTTTTTTTTTTTTTATTTTTTTATTTTATGTAAATTCTTAATGAAATAAAAAAATTGTATTTTTCACTTCTTATAAAATAATAATTCTTAGCAAAGTTTATAAAAATTATATTGAGTTTTATTTCAAGTTTTCATTCAAAAACGCATTTAGTAAAGTTATTAAATTAGTGATTAAATTAAAATAATTATGTATATTCAATTCTTAAAATAAAGTGTATTTTTAAGGTTATATTTAATTTTTGTGTTTCTTTTTTTTTAGTGCAAATTTATCAAAATTAGAGATTATATTAAAAAAATAAAGAACTGTTTATAGTATGAAATTAGATGTTCTTTTTTTTTTTTTTTGTTATAATATAAGCAATTTATTCTTTAGTAAAGTTTTTATTTATTTATTTTTTTTTTTTTTTTAAACTAATATTATGTTTTATTTAAAGATTTCATTTCATTTTAAAAATTTATGTAGTAAAATTATAAAACAATAAATAAATTAAAATTAAAATTATGTATTTTAACAAAAGTATATCTTTAAGGTTATATTTTTTAAGTAAATTCTTCTGTTAAAAAAGAAATAAAAACAAATAGTTTACGAAATCTTAATGCAATAAAAGTAATAAATTTTTTTTCTTCCTTTTTTTAATTTTTTCATAATAATTATTTATGCAAATTTATCTATTAGAAAATAATTTTTAAGCAATAACCATCCATCTTGTACTGCGAATATAACCGAACTGATTATAGTGAAGATGAATTAATAAACAAATTAAAGGCCCAGAATCCTATCTTAGAACATAGTGTGATGAAAGTGATAAAAATTTATGAGGCAAGGAAAACAAACCGTACCAGGTAAAATGCCATAGTTGAAATAGATAAGGACACTTTCCCAAAGATAATTGGAAATGAAAAGGCCTCAATTGGATGGGAGTGCTGCAAAAATTTTAACGCTATACGGGTTCTTCGCTGCTTCAAATGCAAAGACTTTAATCATAAATCTGCCGATTGTAAAAATGATGATTTGTGTCAAATGTCATCAGAAACATTAAAGTGCTGAATCTGAATGTAAAAAGGTTGACATCAATAAATGTATAAATTGTTTAAAAGCGAATGAGAAGTTAAAGCTTGGTTTAAATGTTGATAACCTTTAGTGTTATGTGTCTATCAAAAAAAGCTGAGTATTAAAAAACAAAAGATTGGATATTAGCAGTTAAAGACTAATTTTATGGAATGCAATATCCGTTCATATCCGTTTTGATATGAAAGAAAATGAGAATAAAAATAATAATAATAATAAAAATAATAATAATAACCTTAATAATATTAATAATAATAATAATAATAATATTAATAATAATAAAACTGATAACGATAGAATTGCTGATATTAGTACATTAGGAACGGTAATTAAAAAGTAAAGAAATAGTCAAACCAAAAGATGATTTATCAAATATTAAAACCAAAAATAATAGAAATCTTTTAAATTTTTTATCATTAACAAAGAAAAACATAAAAATATCACTACTGCGCAAAAATCTATAGTTGATGTAGCTAATCCAAATAAAATTAAAAAAAGCGATTGCAAGGTTTCAAAAGATGAGGATAAAGAAAAGAATAAATTTTGCATTACTCTAAGCAAACTCCAAATGCCAGATAACAAATATTCAAATTGGACTAAGGGAGAAACGCTCTGCCCAATTATTGAAAAAAATGTATAAGGAAATAGTAAAACATACATCGATCCATTGGTCTCTCCTATTGTTAGGCTAACAAGGAAAGCAATTGATACTGGTGATAATGTTTATGCAATTTCAAGACTAAGAGACCACAGAATTTATAACAATCTAAGGCTGTTTATACCCGTATGACTATATAGTCAAAGGGTATAATAAATTTGCCATTACGTTTGTGACGCAGAGAAGGAGGGGGAGTAGATATAGACTCAAGTGTATGGATCGGATCAGAATCAAAAAATAAATCGATTTAGCTATGTATGTCCGTCCGTCCGTCTGTCCGTCCGCACGATAACTCAAAAACTAAAGAAGCTAAAATCTTGAAATTTTCGCAAATTCGGTTTTTTGCAATAGCCGTCATCGCTATTTAAATCCTGCCATTTTGGTCCATGGGTTCGGGTAGCTGCCATACAACTCCTTTTTTTATGTGAGTATTACTCTGTACCTATTACAGCTGCGTGCCTGAAATTTTGCCAAAACTAGCTTAGTTTTATGGCCAAAGTTTCTGCAAAATTTGGTTGGTCTACTGCAGAGGGTTCGAGTTGCTGCCTTACAACTCCTTCTATTTGAAATTTTGCCAAAAGTAATTAACCGGATAATATAATGTATATGTTACGGTCATACGGATATCCCAGAGTTGACACAGTCTACTCTACTACACTCTTCCTCGTTTTATGACAAGGATGATATTTGCTATTAAGGTGTCACTCAGACCAGTTTAAAAATACTAATTCATCAAGAGGGATTGCCAAATAACTACAAAGAACTTTCTCAACTTTATTTTTTTATCATGACAATACTGGAGTATCCAGAAAAGAAGCAATTCAAGACCTAGCTTATTACAGGAGGCATATTGATAATAAATACAGAGAATATTCGCAGAGTATTTATTTAAGTCACCACAGCCCTTAGTAATACTAGAAGATCAGACATCATCATACTAATGGGTGACTTTAACGCAAAAGTGGGCTCTGATAACTATGGACTTAGGAAGGTAATGGGAACACATGGTTGCGGCACAAGGAGCAATAATGGTGAAAGGCTGATTGAAATATGCCAGGGATTCAACCTCACGATTTGGTGGTACACTCCTCCCCCACAAGAATATACACAAATATACGTGGACTACACCAAGTGGTAACGCCAGAAACCAAATCGACCACATATGTGTAAGCAGAAGATGGAGAACCTCAATAACAGATATTAGAAATAGGAGAGGTGCTGACATCAATAGTGATTATGAATTGATAACAGATGACTTTAAGCAAAAACTAAAAATAATTAGAAACGGCAACACCAGTAGGAGAAAACGCTTAAATCTACAGAAGCTGCAGAATACCGAAACTAAGTCCAATATGTGCACCACCATTAGAGAAACCATACATCCAAATGCATCGCGGAATTGGGAAGATGTTGTTACGAGTATAAATCAGATCGCAGAACAATCGCTCGGCACTATCCAACCAGAGAGAAAATTAGTGATGAAACATGGGAAATGATAAAGAAAAGAAGAGAACTCAAGCAGCGTTTTTGTCATAGATATAAGCAACACTAACAACGTTATTATAGATAGAGTAAGCGCTCCGAGTAGTCCAGAAATTAACATCAACACTGAACCACCAAGAATACTTGAGATCAAAGAGGTCATAATGACGCTAAAACGGAGCAGAGCCGCAAGAGAGGATGCACTCCCAGCAGAAATACTACAGGCAGATCCGCAGATATCAGTAAAATACTAGCACCTCACATCACAAAAGCTTGGACCGAAGAACGCCTACCAAACTCCTGGAAAAAAGGTCTAATTGTGAAGAAGAAAGGAGACTTGCAAAACAATTGGAGGGGTATAACTCAGCTGAATATCATATAAAAAAGTTATCGCAAACATACTAAATCGAAGAATACAAGCCGAAATAGAGCGAAACAGAAGAGATGAACAAGCTGGATTTCGTCCTAATAGAAGCTATACGGACCACACAAACACACTCCGATTGGTCATAGAGCAATCGATAGAATGGCGCTCTCCAATATAACTCTTGTTCATTGACTTCAAGAAGGCTTTCGATACAGTTCACCGTATGGCGATATGGAGTGCATTGAGAAGGAAAAGAATACCCGAGAAAATAATACGAATAATAGAAGCTATGTATAAAGATGCAGAAATAGCCGTTCTACACAATAATAAAAAAAGTAACACATTCACCAATAATGCCGGAGTAAGACAAGGATGCCCACTCTCACCACTACTGTTCACCCTTGTGATAGATGAGGTCATGTTAGAAGCAGGCGCTTCTGGAAAGGGTATAAGATGGGATCTCTCACGGAAGCTTGAGGACCTCGACTATGCGGATGATATATGTCTGCTGGTGCATAGATTCAGTGACATACAACACAAAGCAGAAAAACTCCCGCACTCAGCACGTAAAGTCGGGTTCGAGATTAACCTGGATAAAACCAAGGCCATGAGAATATATATCACCAACACAGACTATCAAACTATAAGGCCAAACAGTCGAATATGTTGATATCTTCTCCTACCTTGGCAACATACTAAAAACAAATGGAGGCACAGAAGAAGGTGTTAGTAACAGACTACGCAAAGCCAGAAGCGCCTTTGGTGAATTAAATAAGATATGGAAAAGCGGCCAAATAACGAGAAACACCAAACTTCGAATATTCAAAGCATGTGTAATGTCCACAATGCTATATGGCAGTGAAACTTGGCTGACGTCAAACAACATAAGACAGAAGCTCCAAGTATTTGCGAACAAATGCCTAAGAAGAATATGCGGAATATTCTGGCCCAACACCATAAGCAAGAAACACCTATGGCAGCTCACGGGTGAAGAAACAATAGAGAAACAGATAAAACGTAGGAAATTGAGATGGATAGGCCACACTCTGAGGAAAGAACCCACAAGCATGACAAGAATGGCCCTAGAATGGAATCCCCAAGGCAGTCGGAGACGAGGTCGACCCAATAACACCGGCGTCGAACAGCAATAGCTGAATTAACCAAGCATGGACTAACTTGGGAAGAAATGAAGGCGAGCGCAAATGATAGAGAACAATGAAGGAGGCTAGTTGATGTCCTATGCTCCGAGGAGTAACAGAAAAAAAAAAAAAAATTAATTAATTAATTAATTAATATTATATAACTTTAGTAAGTATATTTACATAACTAAATAAATATATATATATATATTGATATATATTATATACGTATACATGTATATTTTTGTTTGTCTTTATTTAGTTTAGTTTTAGGTTAATCTGTGTTATTTTATACCAAAATCAATTGTTTTGTTTATACCACAGTTAAAAAAAAGAAAAAAGTATTATATGTTATAACTATAACAAAAAAGCATTTTTAATAGACAATAAAAAAGCTAAATAAAGTATATAAATTAAAAAACAAAAAACAAAGTTAACTAAACAATTAAATAAAAATGTAAATTCATTTAAAACCTTTTATTTATATGTAAAAAAGCGAAATTATCTCAAAATTATATGAAGTACGAATATGGACTTTTGCAGTTTTCGTAACGTTAAGCCGGAATTGAGAATCACTTTTTCGTAGATTATCTCCGACTTAGCCGTACGAGGAAATTTAGAATAAGGGTGGTTGTTTCTTTTCTATTTCTGTTCTTATTTAACACTTTTAAATTTACTTAAAAATCTTAACATAAAACATATTATTTATCAAATATATAACAATGAAAATTGTTTCAGGATTCACGTGAAAACCAATGGTCCGATTGTCACCAAATTTTAAAGGAATAATTTTGGGAGCCCGGGAGGTGACATAGGTTGTGTCACATTTTTATAAGTCGGCTCCAGGTTGCGGCTCCAGATCCGTTTTAAGCTTTTTCTTTTTTTTGTCACATTTTTATAAGTCAACAGGTTGCGGCTCCAGAGCCGTTTTAACTGTTTCTTTTTTTTTAATGTCGAGTTGAAACGGTTCAACCGATTGACTTGAAATTTTGCACGAATGTTCCTCTTGCCAAACGGAATTAATTGTATAAATTTGGTTGGAATGAATTAACCCACTTCGACGCAGCCAAAAATTATGAGTTTCCGATTTGTGTCCAATTTTGCAGCGTAGTTTTGAAGTCGAAAAGAGAGGATGACACAAATTTTTGTTTAGGTCGGTTAAACCGTTTGGGCACGAGGGCGCAATGAAGCTTTTTCAATGTTTTTGATGTCGAGATGAAACAGTTTGACTGATTGACTTGAAATTTTGTACAAATGTGCCTGTTACTTAACGGAATTAGTTAGTAATAAAGTTGATTGGAATATATTAACCCATTTCAGCCCGGCGAGCTTCCAAAAAATTTTTTGTTTCCGATTTGTGTTTAATTTCACAGATTGATTTTGTAGTCCAAAAGAGAGGTTTAAAGAGAGGTAAGTTCGACTAACCTGTTTTCCACGACGACGCCATGAAGTTTACTATAAATTTTATTTACTTAAACGATTAAATGAGTTTTATTGAAAATTTCGTACCAGCATTATAATTATAAACGCAAGTTAACCTTTATCCCAAAAGCTCACTTAGTTAATAAGACTAATTTTTTTGCTCTCGTCAAATAGTGCCTCAAATAGCTAAATGAATTATATTAATAAAAAAAAACTACTAAACTCGCAACTACTGCGGTAGACCCACCCGTGGAGCTACCTGACTGGATTGCAATAGTGACGACGGCTCTTTCATTAAAACGAATTTGTGAAAATTTCAAAATCCACAAGCTCTTTATTTTTTGAGTTATCGTTCATACATAGCTAGATTGATTCACTTTTCAATTCAGATGTGATCCTCTGAGGTATATCTACTCCCCTTTTTCTCTGCGCCACAAAAATAATGGTAAATATAGTAATACAATTTGGCCTACAGTCATACGGGTATAATAATACTTACAAGTAAATTAGATAATACCCGGTTGAGCGTTTCTGCGCCGCTCAAAAGGTTAAGAGCACAACTACAATTTCTAAACTGTGCCGGAATAAATTAACTGAAATCGAAAAAAGTGTTTTAAAATTTTTTGTCATTCCAATATCGGTTAAAACATTTGAAGTTTATCAAAAGAGTGAACTGCACTGTCTAACAGCAGTACATATATAAAATATGCAGGCAATTGGTCATACTAATTTTTGTTTTATAAAGAACTCTTCGTACGCGAAATCCTTTATATACATTTATCATGATAAATAACTATTTATTGAAATTAACACGATAGGTAATATATAATTAAGAAATTGTATACGATACTTAAGTTGTGTTCAAAGCTACTAAAATTTACTTTTATATTTAAATGATTTATTTGAAAATTTCTAAATTTGTAATAGGATTTTAGACAAACATTTATTGCATATTTTGCTTTTCTACACGAAAAGTTAAAATTAGGTTAAATTATTAAATTTTGCGATAAGAAGCTAATCAAAGCATTAATGATTTTAATTAACATTCAGAACCATCAATTTATATAAATTTTTATTTTCTCGTATATATAAAACGAGTTTTATGAAAATTTAATATTTCTTTCGAATAACTTTTATTTTAATGTAAATTAGAGATACAGATAACAGCAACATTATGATTGTAATACTTATTTATAACACAAGTGCTCAAAATTCCTTATCATAAATATAAAAGATGAGAATTAACCTATTCTAATCCCAATATTTCAATCTGAACTTAATATTTTCCATACCAGTAATCTAGAAAACTAAATAGGATTCATAAAAATCTATAAATTAAATCTAACCAGAATTTTTCAACTTAAAAGAATTAAAGCATTAAAAATTGAATTACATATAACATCAAACAATATAAATTAAGAGAATAAATTTAAAAATTATTTAAAAATGAAATAATTAATCAAGGGTACTAAATCATTCAACAGTAAATGCACTAGAGCAAAAAATCCTGAAAAGAAGTAATTGCTGCATGACAGTAATTGCTGTTAAATTTTATTGAACTGGATAAAGTTTTAAATATGTAATTTTGTAATTGAATTTTATGAATACATTCATTTCAAGTTTTTTTGTTTTTTTTTTTATTCAATTTTTATTGAATTTCAGATAATTTTACTATTATATATAAAATTATTTATAAGAAATTAAGTAATTCTAAAACTACAGCTTATAACTAACATTTAAAAAACTTATTATTTTTTACAATTTTTCTAATTTCTAGATTTTTTTTTAAATTTTCAAATTTCAAAGATTAATTTCTAAGATTTTTTACAAATTTTCTAAGTTTACTTTTAAATATGTTTAAATTTTGACTGTTTTTAATTTCTACCGTTAGCGAGTTGAAAAGCGCTGCATTTTAGGCTTTTTTGCTTCAACGTTGTTTTGGCTTTAGGAATTTCGATATTTTTCCTGTTTCTGGTTAGATAGTTATGAATATTCTCCCTATTTTGAAGTTTTGGTTTTGACTTAATATTATTATTCAAGATATTATACATGTGTTAACATTTTTCAAAGTAAATTAGTTGTTTAATACCCAGTGTATCAATTATTTTATATAAATTATTAGTTCTGGTTCTTATATTCAAATTAAATAAAGTTTTGAGAGCTCAGTACTTCATTACTGCACTCATTTGATATTTATGAACTAGCTCATCACTTAGAACTTCATTAACTTTAACACATTGGGTTCTATTTGTATTAACTTTTTTAAATAACTTTTTAATAAGAGATTACTGTTAGCTCTTACTCCTAAATTGTCTAGCAATCTGGTAAGTCTGGAATGACTTACCATATCAAATGCTTTTGTTAAGTCAATAAAAACTGCGCCAACATAATAGCCGTCATCCAACGCATCATAAATATGTTCCAAAGTTGCTGCGATAGCTGAATCTGTACCACTTTTTTCTAAAAAACCATATTGATTAGCATCAAAGCCTATTGTTTTAGTAATGAAGCTTCTTATTCCTAAATTAATAAATTTTTCATATATTTTTGAAATTGAGTTTAGAATCGTAATTAAAACTTTCATTTATCAGTTTCACTAAAGGTTGGGTTATAATATTAAACAACTCTTGTAGAACTCTCTCTGTAAATAAAGAATATCAATGAATGAATCCAGCTATAATAGCAAATACTGCTCCTATAGATAATACATAATGAAAATGGGCTACTACATAATAAGTATCATGTAGAATAATGTCAATTGATGAGTTAGCTAGTACTACTCCTGTTAATCCCCCCACTGTAAATAAGAATACAAATCCTAAGGCTCATAGTAGAGCGGGTGAATAAGATAATTGTGACCCGTGAAGAGTATTAAGTCAACTGAAAATTTTAATTCCTGTTGGAACAGCAATAATTATTGTAGCGGATGTAAAGTATGCTCGTGTGTCTACGTCTATACCTACTGTAAATATATGGTGTGCTCATACAATGAATCCTAATAATCCAATAGCTAATATAGCATAAATTATACCTAATGACCCAAATGTTTCCTTTTTTCCACATTCTTGGCTAATAATATGAGAGATTATACCAAATCCTGGTAAAATTAAAATATATACTTCAGGGTATCCAATGAATCAAAATAGATGTTGATATAAAATAGGGTTACCACCTCCTGCTGGGTCAAAGAACGAAGTATTTAGGTTTCGATCTGTTAAAAGTATTGTAATAGCCCTAGCTAATACTGGTAAAGATAGTAGTAGTAAAATAGCAGTAATAACTACTGATTATACAAATAGTGGTATACGGTCAAATGTTATACCTATTGATCGTATATTAATTACTGTTGTAATAAAATTTACTGCTCCTAGAATGGAAGAAATACCCGAGAAAATAATACGAATAATAGAAGCTATGTATAAAGATGCAGAAATAGCCGTTCTACACAATAATAAAAAAAGTAACACATTCACCAATAATGCCGGAGTAAGATAAGGATGCCCAGTCTCACCACTACTGTTCACCCTTGTGATAGATGAGGTCATGTTAGAAGATGGGATCTCTCACGGAAGCTTGAGGACCTCGACTATGCGGATGATATATGTCTGCTGGCGCATAGATTCTGTGACATACAACACAAAGCAGGAAAACTCCAGCACGCAGCACGTAAAGTCGGGTTAGAGATTAACCTAGATAAAACCAAGGCCATGAGAATAAATATCACCAACACAGAGACTATCAAACTAGAAGGCCAAATAGTTGAATATGTTGATATCTTCTCCTACCTGGGCAACATACTAAAACCAAATGGAGGCACAGAAGAAGATGTTAGTAACAGACTACGCAGAGCCAGAAGCGCCTTTGGTGAATTAAATAAGATATGGAAAAGCGGCCAAATAACGAGAAACACCAAACTTCGAATATTCAAAGCATGTGTAATGTCCACAATGCTATATGGCAGTGAAACTTGGCTGACGTCAAACAACATCAGACAGAAGCTACAAGTATTTGCGAACAAATGCCTAAGAAGAATATGCGGAATATTCTGGCCCAACACCATAAGCAAGAAAACCCTATGGCAGCTCACGGGTGAAGAAACAATAGAGAAACAGATAAAACGTAGGAAATTGAGATGGATAGGCCACACTCTGAGGAAAGAACCCACAAGCATGACAAGAATGGCCCTAGAATGGAATCCCCAGACATTCGGAGACGAGGTCGACTCAATAACACCTGGCGTCGAACAGCAATAGCCGAATTAACCAAGCATGGACTAACTTGGGAAGAAATGAAGGCGAGCGCAAATGATAGAGAACAATGGAGGAGGCTAGTTGATGTCCTATGCTCCCCCGCGAGGAGTAACAGAAAACAAAAAAAAAAAATTAATTAATTAATTAATTAATATTATATAACTTTAGTAAGTAAATTTACATAACTCAATATATATATATATATTGATATATATTATATACGTATACATGTATATTTTTGTTTGTCTTTATTTAGTTTAGTTTTAGGTTAATCTGTGTTATTTTATACCAAAATCAATTGTTTTGTTTATACCACAGTTAAAAAAAAAAAAAAGTATTATATGTTATATAAAAGTTAAACTATAACAAAAAAGCATTTTTAATAGACAATAAAAAAGCTAAATAAAGTATATAAATTAAAAAAACAAAAAACAAAGTTAACTAAACAATTAAATAAAAATGTAAATTCATTTAAAACTTTTTATTTATATGTAAAAAAGCGAAATTATCACAAAGTTATATGAAGTACGAATATGGTACGAATAAATATTTCTTTTCGTAGACTTTTGCAGTTTTCGTAACGTTAAGCCGGAATTGAGAATCACTTTTTCGTAGATTATCTCCGACTTAGCCGTACGAGGAAATTTAGAATAAGGGTGGTTGTTTCTTTTCTATTTCTGTTCTTATTTAACACTTTTAAATTTACTTAAGAATCTTAACATAAAACATATTATTTATCAAATATATAAAAATGAAAATTGTTTCAGGATTCACGTGAAAACCAATGGTCCGATTGTAACCAAATTTTAAAGGAATAATTTTGGGAGCCCGGGAGATGACATAGATTGTGTCACATTTTTATAAGTCGGCTCCAGGTTGCGGCTCCAGATCCGTTTTAAGCTTTTTCTTTTTTTTGTCACATTTTTATAAGTCAACAGGTTGCGGCTCCAGAGCCGTTTTAACTGTTTTTTTTTTTTAATGTCGAGTTGAAACGGTTCAACCGATTGACTTGAAATTTTGCACGAATGTTCCTCTTGCCAAACGGAATTAATTGTATAAAGTTGGTTGGAATGAATTAACCCACTTCGACGCAGCCAAAAATTATGAGTTTCCGATTTGTGTCCAATTTTGCAGCGTAGTTTTGAAGTCGAAAAGAGAGGATGACACAAATTTTTGTTTTGGTCGGTTAAACCGTTTGAGCAAGAGGGCGCAATGAAGCTTTTTCAATGTTTTTGATGTCGAGATGAAACAGTTTGACTGATTGACTTGAAATTTTGTACAAATGTGCCTGTTAGTTAACGAAATTAGTTAGTAATAAAGTTGATTGGAATATAGTAACCCATTTCAGCTCGGCGAGCTTCCAAAAAATTTTTTGTTTCCGATTTGTGTTTAATTTCACAGATTGATTTTGCAGTCCAAAAGAGAGGCGTAAAGAGAGGTAAGTTCGACTAACCTGTTTTCCACGATGACGCATGAAGTTTACTATAAATTTTATTTACTTAAACAATTAAATGAGTTTTATTGAAAATTTCGTACCAGCATTATAATTATAAACGCAAGTTAACCTTTATTCCAAAAGCTCACTTAGTTAATAAGACTAATTTTTTTGCTCTCGTCAAATAGTGCCTCAAATAGCTAAATGAAATAATATTAATAAAAATAAACTACTAAACTCGCAACTACTGCGGTAGACCCACCCGTGGAGCTACCTGACTGAATTGCAATAGTGACGACGGCTCTTTCATTAAAACGAATTTGTGAAAATTTCAAAATCCACAAGCTCTTTATTTTTTGAGTTATCGTTCTACATAGCTAGATATATAATAAGATACTTAAGTTGTGTTCAAAGCTACTAAAATTTACTTTTATATTTAAATGATTTATTTGAAAATTTCTAAATTGGTCATAGGATATTAGACATACATTTATTGCATATTTTGCTTTTCTGATAGGTACTACACGAAAAGTTTAAATTAGGTTAAATTATTAAATTTTGCGATAAGAAGCTAATCAAAGCATTAATGATTTTAATTAACATTCAGAACCATCAATTTATATAAATTTTTATTTTCTCGTATATATAAAACGAGTATTATGGAAATTTAATATTTCTTTCGAATAACTTTTAATTTAATGTAAATTAGAGATACAGATAACAGCAACATTATGATTGTAATACTTATTTATAACACAAGTGCTCAAAATTCCATCTCATAAATATAAAAGATGAGAATTAACCTATTCTAATCCCAATATTTCAATCTGAACTTAATATTTTCCATACCTGTAATCTGGAAAACTAAATAGGATTCATAAAAATCTATAAATTAAATCTAACCAGAATTTTTCAACTTAAAAGAATTAAAGCATTAAAAATTGAATTACATATAACATCAAACAATAAATAAATTAAGAGAATAAATTTAGAAATTATTTAAAAATGAAATAATTAATCAAGGGTACTAAATCATTCAACAGTAAATGCACTAGAGCAAAAAATCCTGAAAAGAAGTAATTGCTGCATGACAGTAATTGCTGTTAAATTTTATTGAATTGGATAAAGTTTTAAATATGTAATTTTGTAATTGAATTTTATGAATACATTCATTTCAAGTTTTTTTGTTTTTTTTTTTATTCAATTTTTATTGAATTTCAGATAATTTTACTATTATATATAAAATTATTTATAAGAAATTAAGTAATTCTAAAACTACAGCTTATAACTAACATTTAAAAAACTTATTATTTTTTACAATTTTTCTAATTTCTAGATTTTTTTTTAAATTTTCAAATTTCAAAGATTAATTTCTAAGATTTTTTACAAATTTTCTAAGTTTACTTTTAAATATGTTTAAATTTTGACTGTTTTTAATTTCTACCGTTAGCGAGTTGAAAAGCGCTGCATTTTAGGCTTTTTTGCTTCAACGTTGTTTTGGCTTTAGGAATTTCGATATTTTTCCTGTTTCTGGTTAGATAGTTATGAATATTCTCCCTATTTTGAAGTTTTGGTTTTGACTTAATATTATTATTCAAGATATTATACATGTGTTAACATTTTTCAAAGTAAATTAGTTGTTTAATATCCAGTGTATCAATTATTTTATATAAATTATTAGTTCTGGTTCTTATATTCAAATTAAATAAAGTTTTGAGAGCTCAGTACTTCATTACTGCACTCATTTGATATTTATGAACTAGCTCATCACTTAGAACTTCATTAACTTTAACACATTGGGTTCTATTTGTATTAACTTTTTTAAATAACTTTTTAATAAGAGATTACTGTTAGCTCTTACTCCTAAATTGTCTAGCAATCTGGTAAGTCTGGAATGACTTACCATATCAAATGCTTTTGTTAAGTCAATAAAAACTGCGCCAACATAATAGCCGTCATCCAACGCATCATAAATATGTTCCAAAGTTGCTGCGATAGCTGAATCTGTACCACTTTTTTCTAAAAAACCATATTGATTAGCATCAAAGCCTATTGTTTTAGTAATGAAGCTTCTTATTCCTAAATTAATAAATTTTTCATATATTTTTGAAATTGAGTTTAGAATCGTAATTAAAACTTTCATTTATCAGTTTCACTAAAGGTTGGGTTATAATATTAAACAACTCTTGTAGAACTCTCTCTGTAAATAAAGAATATCAATGAATGAATCCAGCTATAATAGCAAATACTGCTCCTATAGATAATACATAATGAAAATGGGCTACTACATAATAAGTATCATGTAGAATAATGTCAATTGATGAGTTAGCTAGTACTACTCCTGTTAATCCCCCCACTGTAAATAAGAATACAAATCCTAAGGCTCATAGTAGAGCGGGTGAATAAGATAATTGTGACCCGTGAAGAGTATTAAGTCAACTGAAAATTTTAATTCCTGTTGGAACAGCAATAATTATTGTAGCGGATGTAAAGTATGCTCGTGTGTCTACGTCTATACCTACTGTAAATATATGGTGTGCTCATACAATGAATCCTAATAATCCAATAGCTAATATAGCATAAATTATACCTAATGACCCAAATGTTTCCTTTTTTCCACATTCTTGGCTAATAATATGAGAGATTATACCAAATCCTGGTAAAATTAAAATATATACTTCAGGGTATCCAATGAATCAAAATAGATGTTGATATAAAATAGGGTTACCACCTCCTGCTGGGTCAAAGAACGAAGTATTTAGGTTTCGATCTGTTAAAAGTATTGTAATAGCCCTAGCTAATACTGGTAAAGATAGTAGTAGTAAAATAGCAGTAATAACTACTGATTATACAAATAGTGGTATACGGTCAAATGTTATACCTATTGATCGTATATTAATTACTGTTGTAATAAAATTTACTGCTCCTAGAATGGAAGAAATACCCGAGAAAATAATACGAATAATAGAAGCTATGTATAAAGATGCAGAAATAGCCGTTCTACACAATAATAAAAAAAGTAACACATTCACCAATAATGCCGGAGTAAGATAAGGATGCCCAGTCTCACCACTACTGTTCACCCTTGTGATAGATGAGGTCATGTTAGAAGATGGGATCTCTCACGGAAGCTTGAGGACCTCGACTATGCGGATGATATATGTCTGCTGGCGCATAGATTCTGTGACATACAACACAAAGCAGGAAAACTCCAGCACGCAGCACGTAAAGTCGGGTTAGAGATTAACCTAGATAAAACCAAGGCCATGAGAATAAATATCACCAACACAGAGACTATCAAACTAGAAGGCCAAACAGTCGAATATGTTGATATCTTCTCCTACCTGGGCAACATACTAAAACCAAATGGAGGCACAGAAGAAGATGTTAGTAACAGACTACGCAGAGCCAGAAGCACCTTTGGTGAATTAAATAAGATATGGAAAAGCGGCCAAATAACGAGAAACACCAAACTTCGAATATTCAAAGCATGTGTAATGTCCACAATGCTATATGGCAGTGAAACTTGGCTGACGTCAAACAACATCAGACAGAAGCTACAAGTATTTGCGAACAAATGCCTAAGAAGAATATGCGGAATATTCTGGCCCAACACCATAAGCAAGAAAACCCTATGGCAGCTCACGGGTGAAGAAACAATAGAGAAACAGATAAAACGTAGGAAATTGAGATGGATAGGCCACACTCTGAGGAAAGAACCCACAAGCATAACAAGAATGAACCTAGAATGGAATCCCCAGACATTCGGAGACGAGGTCGACCCAATAACACCTGGCGTCGAACAGCAATAGCCGAATTAACCAAGCATGGACTAACTTGGGAAGAAATGAAGGCGAGCGCAAATGATAGAGAACAATGGAGGAGGCTAGTTGATGTCCTATGCTCCCCCGCGAGGAGTAACAGAAAACAAAAAAAAAAAAAAAATTAATTAATTAATTAATTAATATTATATAACTTTAGTAAGTATATTTACATAACTCAATATATATATATATATATATATATATATATATATTGATATATATTATATACGTATACATGTATATTTTTGTTTGTCTTTATTTAGTTTAGTTTTAGGTTAATCTGTGTTATTTTATACCAAAATCAATTGTTTTGTTTATACCACAGTTACAAAAAAAAAAAAAGTATTATATGTTATATAAAAGTTAAACTATAACAAAAAAGCATTTTTAATAGACAATAAAAAAGCTAAATAAAGTATATAAATTAAAAAAACAAAAAACAAAGTTAACTAAACAATTAAATAAAAATGTAAATTCATTTAAAACTTTTTATTTATATGTAAAAAAGCGAAATTATCACAAAATTATATGAAGTACGAATATGGTACGAATAAATATTTCTTTTCGTAGACTTTTGCAGTTTTCGTAACGTTAAGCCGGAATTGAGAATCACTTTTTCGTAGATTATCTCCGACTTAGCCGTACGAGGAAATTTAGAATAAGGGTGGTTGTTTCTTTTCTATTTCTGTTCTTATTTAACACTTTTAAATTTACTTAAGAATCTTAACATAAAACATATTATTTATCAAATATATAAAAATGAAAATTGTTTCAGGATTCACGTGAAAACCAATGGTCCGATTGTCACCAAATTTTAAAGGAATAATTTTGGGAGCCCGGGAGATGACATAGATTGTGTCACATTTTTATAAGTCGGCTCCAGGTTGCGGCTCCAGATCCGTTTTAAGCTTTTTCTTTTTTTTGTCACATTTTTATAAGTCAACAGGTTGCGGCTCCAGAGCCGTTTTAACTGTTTTTTTTTTTAATGTCGAGTTGAAACGGTTCAACCGATTGACTTGAAATTTTGCACGAATGTTCCTCTTGCCAAACGGAATTAATTGTATAAAGTTGGTTGGAATGAATTAACCCACTTCGACGCAGCCAAAAATTATGAGTTTCCGATTTGTGTCCAATTTTGCAGCGTAGTTTTGAAGTCGAAAAGAGAGGATGACACAAATTTTTGTTTTGGTCGGTTAAACCGTTTGGGCACGAGGGCGCAATGAAGCTTTTTCAATGTTTTTGATGTCGAGATGAAACAGTTTGACTGATTGACTTGAAATTTTGTACAAATGTGCCTGTTAATTAACGGAATTAGTTAGTAATAAAGTTGATTGGAATATAGTAACCCATTTCAGCCCGGCGAGCTTCCAAAAAATTTTTTGTTTCCGATTTGTTTAATTTCACAGATTGATTTTGCAGTCCAAAAGAGAGGCGTAAAGAGAGGTAAGTTCGACTAACCTGTTTTCCACGACGACGCATGAAGTTTACTATAAATTTTATTTACTTAAACGATTAAATGAGTTTTATTGAAAATTTCGTACCAGCATTATAATTATAAACGCAAGTTAACCTTTATTCCAAAAGCTCACTTAGTTAATAAGACTAATTTTTTTGCTCTCGTCAAATAGTGCCTCAAATAGCTAAATGAAATAATATTAATAAAAATAAACTACTAAACTCGCAACTACTGCGGTAGACCCACCCGTGGAGCTACCTGACTGAATTGCAATAGTGACGACGGCTCTTTCATTAAAACGAATTTGTGAAAATTTCAAAATCCACAAGCTCTTTATTTTTTGAGTTATCGTTCTACATAGCTAGATATATAATAAGATACTTAAGTTGTGTTCAAAGCTACTAAAATTTACTTTTATATTTAAATGATTTATTTGAAAATTTCTAAATTGGTCATAGGATATTAGACATACATTTATTGCATATTTTGCTTTTTTGATAGGTACTACACGAAAAGTTTAAATTAGGTTAAATTATTAAATTTTGCGATAAGAAGCTAATCAAAGCATTAATGATTTTAATTAACATTCAGAACCATCAATTTATATAAATTTTTATGTTCTCGTATATATAAAACGAGTATTATGGAAATTTAATATTTCTTTCGAATAACTTTGAATTTAATGTAAATTAGAGATACAGATAACAGCAACATTATGACTGTAATACTTATTTATAACACAAGTGCTCAAAATTCCTTATCATAAATATAAAAGATGAGAATTAACCTATTCTAATCCCAATATTTCAATCTGAACTTAATATTTTCCATACCTGTAATCTGGAAAACTAAATAGGATTCATAAAAATCTATAAATTAAACCTAATCAGAATTTTTCAACTTAAAAGAATTAAAGCATTAAAAATTGAATTACATATAACATCAAACAATAAATAAATTAAGAGAATAAATTTAGAAATTATTTAAAAATGAAATAATTAATCAAGGGTACTAAATCATTCAACAGTAAATGCACTAGAGCAAAAAATCCTGAAAAGAAGTAATTGCTGCATGACAGTAATTGCGGTTAAATTTTATTGAATTGGATAAAGTTTTAAATATGTAATTTTGTAATTGAATTTTATGAATATATTCATTTCAAGTTTCAAGTTCAAGTTTTTTTTAAGTTTACTTTTAAATATGTTTAAATTTTGATTTTTTTTAATTTCTACCGTTAGCAAGTTGAAAAGCGCTGCATTTTAGGCTTTTTTGCTTCAACGTTGTTTTGGCTTTAGGAATTTCGATATTTTTCCTGTTTCTGGTTAGATAGTTATGAATATTCTCCCTATTTTGAAGTTTTAGTTTTGACTTAATATTATTTTTCAAGATATTATACATGTATTAACATTTTTCAAAGTAAATTAGTTGTTTAATATCCAGTGTATCAATTATTTTATATAAATTATTAGTTCTGGTTCTTATATTCAAATTAAATAAAGTTTTGAGGGCTCAGTACTTCATTACTGCACTGATTTGATATTTATGAACTAGCTCATCGCTTAGAACTTCATTAACTTTAACACATTGGGTTCTATTTGTAAAATAACTTTTTAATAAGAGATTACTGTTAGTTCTTACTCCTAAATTGTCTATTAATCTGATAAGTCTGGAATGACTTACCATATCAAATGCTTTTGTTAAGTCAATAAAAACTGCGCCAACATAATAGCCGTCATCCAACGCATCATAAATATGTTCCAAAGTTGCTGCGATAGCTGAATCTGTACCACTTTTTTCTAAAAAACCATATTAATAGCATCAAAGCCTATTGTTTTAGTAATGAAGCTTCTTATTCTTAAATTAATAACTTCTTCATATATTTTTGAAATTGAGTTTAGAATCGTAATTGAAACTTTCATTTATCAGCTTCACTAAAGGTTGGGTTATAATATTACCAACTCTTGTAGAACTCTCTCTGTAAATAAAGAATATCAATGAATGAATCCAGCTATAATAGCAAATACTGCTCCTATAGATAATACATAATGAAAATGGGCTACTACATAATAAGTATCATGTAGAATAATGTCAATTGATGAGTTAGCTAGTACTACTCCTGTTAATCCCCCCACTGTAAATAAGAATACAAATCCTAAGGCTCATAGTAGAGCGGGTGAATAAGATAATTGTGACCCGTCCGTGAAGAGTATTAAGTAACTGAAAATTTTAATTCCTGTTGGAACAGCAATAATTATTGTAGCGGATGTAAAGTATGCTCGTGTGTCTACGTCTATACCTACTGTAAATATATGGTGTGCTTATACAATGAATCCTAATAATCCAATAGCTAATATAGCATAAATTATACCTAATGACCCAAATGTTTCCTTTTTTCCACATTCTTGGCTAATAATATGAGAAATTATACCAAATGCTGGTAAAATTAAAATATATACTTCAAGGTGTCCAAAGAATCAAAATAGATGTTGATATAAAATAGGGTTACCACCTCCTGCTGGGTCAAAGAACGAAGTATTTAGGTTTCGATCTGTTAAAAGTATTGTAATAACCCCAGC
Source organism: Dolichopus griseipennis (assembly GCA_963082915.1). Classification (NCBI taxonomy): domain Eukaryota; kingdom Metazoa; phylum Arthropoda; class Insecta; order Diptera; family Dolichopodidae; genus Dolichopus; species Dolichopus griseipennis. Next base: position 274,508,849 of record OY720441.1, read on the forward strand.
TAATACTGGTAAAGATAGTAGTAGTAAAATAGCAGTAATAACTACTGATTATACAAATAGTGGTATACGGTCAAATGTTATACCTATTGATCGTATATTAATTACTGTTGTAATAAAATTTACTGCTCCTAGAATGGAAGAAATACCGGCTAAATGAAGAGAAAAAATTGCTAAATCAACAGATGCTCCTCCATGAGCAATTCCTGCTGATAGGGGTGGATACATTGTTCATCCAGTTCCTGCTCCTTTTCTACTATACTACTTGCTAATAATAGTGTTAGAGAGGGGGGAATTCAGAATTTTATATTATTTATTCGGGGGAAAGCTATGTCTGGGGCACCTAATATAAGGGGGACAAGTCAATTACCAAATGCTCCAATTATAATTGGTATTACTATAAAGAAAATTATTTTTTTTTTTTTTTTATTTATTTCATCTTTACTCAAGTGAGCTTATTCAGCTCGTACAGAGTGTAATTCAATTTAACAATAAACTTAAACAACTATCAAATGTCAATATATAACAAAAAAAAAATAATAAAAAGATTTCAAAGCAATAAAAACAACAAAAAATAAAAATTACTATATTGATAACATATACTGAAAGAGAAAAAAAAAAAACAAAATATTAATTATAAGCAATGTGCAAATTGGAATTTTACACAACACTTAGAACAGTAAATGATAAAAACTTTATAACAAGAAAATTAAAAATAAAATATTTTTTGCATAAAATAGAAATTTAGGTATATACATATATGTAGTTTATATAGAATTAAAAAGATGTTCGCTGAGCTTATTCTTAAATTTATTTATATCAGATATATTCTTTATTTCAGATGGCAACGCATTGTAGATTTTGTAAGCTTTGTTATGTATAGCATCTTGATTATTAAATCTTATTCTAGATGAAGTGATACGAATATTATCAGCATTTCTTGTTCCATAAGAGTGTACTTCACTGTTCAAAACTGGCTTTATGTTTGTATTTAGATTGTTATGCTGAATTAAATGCACTTGTGTAGCAAGCTTGCTGTTTATCAACAAATGTACTGGCAGTATTTTATTGTTTACATGAATTGCTCGCGTTGCCGTTCTGCGGTCACATCCAAATAGATTTTTGATTGCTTTATTTTGAGCAGTTTGAAGTAATTTGATATATTTGCTATACGCATTTCCCCAAATAAGTATGGCATATGTAATGGTTGAGTGAAACATGCTAAAATACACTGACCTTTTCATACAGTATGGAACTCTTTTATTGATGTATCTAAATATACCAGCAATTTTTCTCGCTTTTGAGAGTTGCTCCTTAATTTGATTTTCCCAAGACAACTTCTCATCAATTATTACACCCAAATATTTAATATGGTTGACCATTTCCAAGTGATTATTATTAAGCTTAATTCGTAGTTTGTCAATGAGTTTTCTTTTAAATATCATGAAATGAGTTTTATTCGTGTTGATATGTAGTTTATGCTGGTTCATCCATTGTTGAATTTTTTCCAAGTCTTCATTTATCATATCTTGCAACTTTTGGCATGTAGATTCAGAATAAATTATTGCCAAGTCATCAGCATACATATACACTTTTCCGTTCATTTTCAAGTTTAATAGACCACTGATATATATGGAAAATAATGTTGGTCCAAGGGAGCTTCCTTGTATAACTCCAAACTCGTTTTGCTTAAGACAACTTTTCAAACCACCATATTCTGCATACTGCATTCTATTGCTGAGATAGCTTTTGAACCATTTATATTCATTACCCTTTATGCCGTGCTCATAAAGTATTCGCATAAGTATATTTCTATCAATGCTGTCAAAAGCCTTTTTAACATCAATTGAAACCATTACTACTTTTCTACCCAGCTCGAGTTTAGAATGAATTTCTGTAACAACATCAAATAGCGCTGCTTGTGTGCTGGAATTTGTTTTAAAACCATATTGTTGTTTAGCAACATTTTTTGAGTCATACAGATGAGCGGTGATTTGGTCATTTACCAACGTTTCAATAGCTTTACTGAATACTGTAGAAATAGATATAGGCCTGAAATTGTTAATATCGGCAATATCACCAGATTTCTTGTAGATTGGTATGACTTTACTACATTTAGCACATTCTGGCATTTCTGCCTGAATTAATGACTGATTTATAAGTTTCCTTAGGTTGTCAGCAATTTCATCCTTACAGATTTTGACTAACTGCGGTGAAATTTGATCTACACCCGCAGAGTAGGTATTTGATAAGCGACTAATTAGCTTTAAACAATCATTATGATTTATTGTTTTAAACTTGAATTCTTTTTCAGTTCTGCTTTTAGGCAAATAAACACTTTCAAAGTTTGCAGCCATCACTGCCCCAATAGTTGCATAGAACTCATTAAATTTATTTAGTTTATCATATTTTTCTTCATTGTTAAGTTCATTACCTACAAAGAATTCATTATCATTTTTATTTTCTCCACTAATTAGTTTCTTAATATATCGCCAGTATTTTTTTGGATCATTTTCTGCTTTTTCAAATTGTCTCTGGTCATATTGTTTCCTTTTTTTTCTTTTCATCAGGGTTGCCTTGTTTAACCAGTACTTATATTTATTTTTAATTTGTATAGAATTTCTACTTTGCACATGTTTTTTGTACCAGTAATTTTTTATTTCTATTATTTCTGCACATTCATTGTCAATCCACGCAGCTGCGAATCTACTGCTTTTGCTATCTTTAATATTTTTCACGACGGTAGCACTTTTTATTGCATTTTGACATTTTGTTACCAGTTCATTTGCAATTTGATTGACATCAGTTGATACAATATTTTGGTTATGTAAATTACTTTTAACTTTATTATAGTTTATTTTGCTGTAAGACTGCTGGGTTACAAAAATATTTCTATACTTACAATGAATATCCTCTAACTCTACTACAATACCAAGATGATCAGAGAGGTCATGATGGAATAAAGACATTGAAACCTTAGTATCAGGATTACCTATTATAACATGATCAAGACACGTACCAGATGTTGGTCTAGTAATTTCATTGCTGCAAATAAAAAATCCATTTGATTCAATTGTTGTTTTGTAGGATTGCACATTTACATCATCTGAATCTCTAATATTGAAGTTTAAATCTCCAATCAATATACTTGTTTTATTTTTTAGGTTCTCAAGAATTGTATCAAGTTTCTCAAGGAATTGATTTATTTGCAAAATTGATGTTTCTGGAGGTCTGTAAATAGTAGTTAGGTTATATTTATGATTTTTGCCAACAATTTCAATATTAATGATGCTGTTAAACTCGTCACAATAAGTTTCAATAGTTTTATACGATACGCTCTTGTGTACAAATATGCCAGCTCCTCCTCCACGCCTAATGCTCCTACACGAATATATTTTAGAATAGTTTTTAATATTTATAAGGTCAACTTCATTGTCGAGAATCCAAGTTTCTGTTACTGCAACTACATGAATCAATTGGTTAAACTTATCTAGGATGTATGTTAAATCGTCAATTTTATGCTTAATACTTCGCGCATTTAAGTATAGAATTTTTAATGTTTCTTTGTTACTAAAGCTAATATCATCCACCGTATAAATGTCTGTTGTGATATGGGTATTCAACTGCAAGTCGTATGACACGCTATTCAACATTTAAATATTTTTATTTCTTGAAGCCTTTCTTATAAACAGCTTGCAATTATTACCCAAGCAAATTCCATTAATTCCATTACTCAAATTTTTATAACACGTATTAATGGGTAAAGTATTGTATTTTATGTTATTAGTTTGCGTTAAATTCTTGTAGATTTTCATCCGATAACACACGTATGATTTTAGAACTATCATGTTGTCTTACAAATACTTTACCATCATTAATCCATGCATATTTTATTAACTTTTGTCTTTTCAGATCTCTAGCCTTTTTGTATAATAAACTAAAGTATGGCGTTAGTTTTTCATTGATAAAAATTATTCTATTATCAGTGATAACTTCCCGGGCCTTGAAAATATCTTTATATAGCAATGTTTTGCTTTTTTTAGCCTTAAAAATTTTCTTTTTTGTTTCAATGTTTTTTAACTGGACACTTATTATTTTTGGCTCACCTGAATTTTTTGAACCTTTGGATATAAGCATAGCTTTGTTTATGCTCTCAGCTTCCAGTGTAATCCCTAGTTCGGCAACAATTTTTTCAACCGTTTTTGCTGCATCGAATTCAGGAACTTCACCTACTCCAGAAATTTCAAGATGTTTCTTGTACTTTTTTTGTTTTATTATTTCAATTGCTATCTGGTTATTGTGTACCTGCTCTTTTAGTATGGCAATTTCATTTTTTAATTGCACATTTTCCTCTATGATTATATCCAGGATTTCACGAAATTCCTTAATATTTTTGTGAATGTTTCCAAACTGCTTGTCGTGTTCTGTTTGTTTGGTAATAATTTCATTTAATTTCTTCAGGATACTGTCATCATTTGTGGAGTTTCTGATTGTACCATTTGCTGCATCACTCTTGCTTGCTGGGGATTCTAAGTTGCTAGATACATGACTTAAGGCTAAACTCTTTCGAGACTGCCGCTTATCCTTACAGGTTATACAAAACCAAATTTTTTGTGGATCGTCATAGTATTTATTAAAGTCTTCAATGCCCAGCCCGGAGCAGTTAATATGGAACCATTTTTTGCAGTTTCCATCACATTGTATAACTTTATCTTTTCGAAAATTAATATTTTTATTGCATCGAAAACAATTAGCTTTATTCGACATTTTGACAGTTTGACGTTTTTTTGTCAAATTACAAATGCATGAGCTGTTACTACTACATTATAAATTTGGTCTCTCCAATTAGAGCTCCTGGGTGTCCTAATTCTGCTCGAACAATAATACTATGTCCCCACTATACTTGTTCAAGCACCAGAAATGAAATATAAAGATCCAATATCTTTATAATTTGTCGAAAATAATCACTGTCGCGATTAAATGGCTGAAGTTTAGGCGTTAGATTGTAAATCTATTTATGGGAATTTATCTCTTTAATCAGGCTTTATAGTCATAAAAATAATATTAGACTGCAATTCTAAAGGTGTAATAATTTACTAAGTGTTTGAATCACAAAAAATAAAGAAAAACTTATTTAAGTTTAGAATTCAAATTTATTAATGATTATATTTTACTTAAAATTATGTCTTTAAATACAATTTTTATTTCCATAATAATTATACATTATGCAACGAAATTGGCTGACACAACAAATATTTAACTTACTGTAAAACAATTAAAATTATGAATGTAGGTCAGTACAATGACTTTAAAGGTATTTTATTAAGTTAAGTTCAATTAAATTATATTACAAAGAAATGTGCATAATAAGCAAAAATGTACCTTAAACAATTATGAAATAAACAATATTAAAATTAGTTAATATATATAAAAGTTGTTATAAAATATATTAATGTTAAGTTTATAATGTTAAAAAACTTATGTTCTGCGAACATTCTCCCCCCGAAATGAATTAATAATTAAATGGATGTTCACAAGCGGTTGACGCTGTATTGCTCTTTGTAGGTGGTACTGCAGGTTTTGAATTGGTTTTTGCATCAATTGATATTTGTGGTGTAGATAATACAATTCGTTTATAGCGTCTAAAGAAACCATAAATGGCGAGTCCACTTATTAATAAAAGAGTTATGTATGCCATTGCATAATGATGAACATCATGTGTATTTATATTTCTTGTTGCCGCTATTTCATCTCTTTGTGCCTCTATTTTAGCATGTATTGATTGAATATCAGCTGAAGTTATTTCTTCCTCCAAAATTGTCAAATTGTTTGAACTTCCATTCTTGTTGTTGGTACTATTGAAATAATTTACTAAAACGTTTTGAGGTATTTCTGCTACTATCAAAAAAGATGAAGTTATGTTTCCTGTAAATCTTTGAGTAGATGCTATGAACATAGTTGAATGTGTAAGTGTACAGCCCGGTTTTAACCAAAGAATCCCATTTCCATTTAAAGCTACTTTTTCTGAATGACTACCACATGTTAAGTCAAATATATTTTTCTTATCTAACGTGTAAATCCAATGATTACTTGTATGCATTTTTATCCATCTTATGTCTATTGAAGAACCTTTTATCTTGCAGAACGAAGATAATTTTGTTTCTAATGATAACAGTTCCATTTCGCAGCGACTGATATTAGATCTCAAACCATACATTGGTGAATTAAATCTGCATAGAAGGTGATCAGATTTCCAAGGTTTACATAAATTTATATCAATCTCCTCCATAGGTGAATATCTATCTCGATGTGCATTTACTAATAGATATTTACTAGAAGTTTGTACATATATAAGCTTATTGGATTTAACTATAGGAATAGAAATAAGCTGATATATCTGATAAAACTCAGCATCTAACAATGGTAATTTTATTTCAAAAATTACGTTGTTTTCAGTAACTCGTGTTTTAACTTGCATCAAAGAATACAATGTCCAAAGTTGGTTTTGATCTTCCGGTATTTTTAAGTTGCTTGGAACATGTTCTCGTATAATTTTAAGTTGTGATTTTAATTGTTCTGGAGTTAGTAAAAGCGTGTTAATTCGTCCATGACGTGTGTCAGTTATCAATGAAAGTATTGACTGCTGCATATGTCTCATACTACTTAGATCCAATGTTATTAGTAAGGCAGCTGAATTGAACATTTCGAATGATCTCTGCGCTTGCTTTGTTCGGTTTATATCATCTTGTAAAGAAGATAGTTGTCTTTTCATGCTTAAATATTGCTGATGCCCGTGTAAATGTTCACGTTTAATAATGTTAAGAGTAGAATCAAAAATGGAAGTTTGTCTTTGAAATAATGCTTCCATATGACGCTCATTTTTTTTAATTTGGTTGATATCTGATTCATATTTCTCGGCAAATTCTTCATCTAAAACTCAAAAAAAGACTATGTGCCACATTTCCAATTATTCCAAATGCAGCTCTTTTGCTTTTGTGAGGCTTGTCATTTTGATGATAAATTAAAATATTACCGTTTTCCAATTTTTTTAAATGATGCTGCAATTGCACAATAATCGGCTTGCAATGATCTTCGAAATCAACGTCAACTGCAAGTTTGTTACATAATTCTTTTAAGTAAGTTATAGATTTTATTAACATGTCGTTTTGATACTTGTACAAAGATAAATTAAAATGTACAATTAAATTCCATTCACTATTGTAGATGCCTAGTTCATTTCCAAATTGAGTATTCCCATAGAATTCCGATTGATTGCTTGCTAGAGCCATTGTAAAGAAAAAACTTAAAATAATTGTTAATATGCTCTGACATGTTAATTTGTAGATAGATAATTTAATTTTCTTATTGTTGCTCTTTTTGTTAGAATACGTATGCTTTCTTTTGACGGATGAACGAGATTTTTCATCTTTATTGCCATGCATTTCTTGGATACTATTATTAATAAAATTAAGTGCTTCTGGATTTCTATTTTTGATTTCATCATAGCTGAAATTATCGTCGTTGTCTATAATTGGCAACAGCGATAGCTTAGTTATAGGGCGTTTTAATATTGAAGTTTTTGTTTTTAAAGTAGCAACTCTAACAAGACCATTATCATCACAGCTTGTCTCAATAATTCTTCCCAAAGCCCATCTGGTTGGTGGGCAGTTATCCTCCTTTATTAGCACTATGTTTCCAACCCTTAAATTTGGTTGTTGTTGGGTCCATTTTGGTCTTTGCTGTAATCTGGACAAGTATTCTTTAGACCATCTTTTCCAAAACTTCTGGTGTAAATGATCTAACAGCTGCCATCTAGATAATATATTAGGACTCTCATTTACCACATTTTCCTCAGGAACTGTTAATAATGGTGCTCCTATTAAAAAGTGACCAGGTGTTAAAACTTCCAAGTTTTCTGGATCATTATTTAACGGACATAAAAAACGAGAATTTAAACAAGCTTCAATTTTTACAGTTAAAGTTGTAAGTTCTTCAAAAGTTAATGTTGTGTCCTTTATTATTCTCTTCATATGATATTTTGTTGATTTTACACCAGCTTCCCAAAGACCTCCAAAGTGAGGGGATGCGGGTGGTATGAAATGCCATTGGATTCCTTCCCTATTTAATGAGTCTATAATTTCATTTTTATAATTGGATTGTTTGAACAAATCACTCAAAATTTTGCTGGCTCCGCAAAAATTTGTGGCATTATCACTATACACATTGGCAACCGGTCCTCTTCTGCTAACAAATCTTTTAAATGCTGCAAGAAAGGCACTTGATGTTAAGTAACTAACTACTTCTAGGTTTGTTAAATCACTCTTGTAGGGAAGTATAAGCGGATGTTTTTGTTTATATGAAAGTTCAGATTCAGACAATCTTCCACCTAAGCGGAGAAGATGACTAGAATCTAAGAACGGATTTAAACTTAATAACCTGCTTGTTTTATGTAGTGGTTTACCCTTTAAAAGTTGCTCAATTTCATCTTAAAAGTATTGATACTGTGTAACCTTTATTAATGTTATAAACGAATTTTCTACTTCATCAGTAGTTAATGTTCCGGCTTTGCGGTTTTTAGGACTGCATCTTAAATTTTTACAAAAACGAATACAATAAGCTACGACACGTTTTAATTTTGTTAAGGATGAATAGTTATGAAGTAAATTTTCAATCAAAGAGTTGTCTACTTCTGTTTTAACAATGTTAACTGCAAATTTGGTTTTAATTTCTAAATTAGTATTGCTTATTGGGGTTTTGGACGCCTTGAATTCATTTTGTTTTAACCATGTGGGACCTTCCCACCAAAGATTATTATTTTCTAATTTTGATGGATAAATTCCACGTGACGCTAAATCAGGTGGATTACTTGACGAGTTTACATGGTACCAATTTTCAGGACCAATTATAGCTTGAATTTCCGCTACGCGATTTCCAACAAATGTTTTCCAACGGTGTGGAGCCGCTTGCAACCATGATAATACAATAGTTGAGTCTGTCCAGGCAAAATTTTCAATGTTTTGTATGTCCAATGCATTCTTAACTTCTTTCATTAGTCTTGCTAATAATAAAGCTCCGCCTAATTCTAAACGTGGTAATGAAAGTTGAGATCTCAGCGGTGCTACCTTTGTTTTTGAAGCGATGAGTGTGACAGTAATATTGCCTACGGTTGTTATTGTTCTGAGATATATAACAGCACCATAGGCCTTTTCAGATGCATCAGAAAACCCATGAAGTTGGCAAACTTTGGTGTCATTTCCATAATCGATCCATCTACAGATTTCTATTTTCTTCAATAAGTGCAGTTCTTCTTTGATTTGTAGCCATTCTTTCAAAATGTTGTTAGATACTGGTTGATCCCAGTCAGTCTCTTCTAACCATATTTGTTGAAATAATAATTTAATTTTTATTATTATTGGGGATAGCAATCCAATTGGATCAAAAATACGAACCGCCTCTGATAATATAGAACGTTTTGTAAACAATTCCGATTTTATCTCAGTATTTATGTTGAATTTTAATTTGTCAGTTTTTGGAACCCAATGTATTCCTAATGCTTTAACAGCTTCTCCGTTATCAAAAGTTTTGTTATTTGCGCAGTCTCTTAATTCCGATGGTATTTGTTTCAACAAGCGACGATCACTGCAATTCCATTTACGTAAATTAAAACCTCCAGCTTTTAATAAATTTATTAACTGGGTGCATTTTAAATTTGCTTCTTCATAGGTATATGCTCCCGAAACCACATCATCTATATAAGTATCCTTACAAATAGCTTTAGAAGCCAAATGATATAAGTGTCCATCATCTGCAACTAATTGACGTAACGTTCTTATTGCTAAGAAAGGCGCAGGCCCAGTCCCATAAGTGACGGTTGTTAGCTTGTACTCTTTAATGGGTTCGTTAGTTGATTTTCTCCAAAGTATTCTTTGGAAATCTTGATCGCGATTGTCTATTCGAATTTGACGGTACATTTTCTCGATATCTGCTGTAAATACTACCTTATATTTGCGCCATCGTATTAGTATTTCTGTTATATTTTGCTGCAAATTTTCTCCAATCATTGTTACGTCGTTTAGGCTTTTAGATGAATTTCTTTTTGCAGAGGCGTCAAAAACTATTCTCAATTTTGTGGTTGAACTATCGTGCTTAAAAACGGCATGATGTGGTAGGTAATATTTACCTCCCATTGTTTCTTGAGCTTTAACCATATGACCTAATTGAATATACTCTGTTATGAAATCTTTATACATAGTTTCCAATAATTTATTCGTCTTAAATTTTCGCTCAAGTTGAAACAATCTAGCAAGTGCTAATTCTCTTGATCCCTGAATTTCGTCCAAGTTAAAATGTTCACGAAACGGTAATCGCACAACATATCTTCCATCTTTTTGGCGTTGACAGGTAGATTTGAAATGAACTTCGCATTCCATTTCTTCAGCTGCTGTAGTTCTTTCAGGTAGCAGCTCTTCAGTTTCCCAAAATTTGGTTAGCTCCTGGCTTAGGTCGACTTCGCCAATAAAACAATTAATAGTATTTTCTGGTAATTCGTTTTTTATTTCACCTGATAAAATGTAGCCAAACTTGGTTTTCTGTGCTATTGGAGTACCTGGTCTTCCTTTTATGAGCTTGTTTTGTATTATTTGACTAAAAACGTCAGCTCCTAAGATTATATCGATTCTACTTGGTTTGTAAAAGTTTGGATCTGCTAGTTCTAAGGTTTTTATATGTCCCCAATTTTTATAAGATGTTACATTTTCTGTCGGCAAATAACCAGTTAATTTTGGTAGAATTAATGCTTTGGTCACACAAGAAAATGTTAAATTTAATCTGGATTTTAAAGAAAGTTCCACAAAATTTTGCACTATACTAGATTTTGCATTTCCAATTCCAGATACAACTGCATGAACCTTGTGTTTTGGCAGCTGCAAATATTGGACCATACTTTCTGAAATTAGAGTGGCTTGAGAACCCTGATCGACAAGGGCTCTAACTTCAGTATAGGTTCCATCTAATTTTTGTACCTTTATTATTGCTGTGGGTAAGATAACCTTAATCTTTGTAAGTTGCACAGTGAGCGTAAATATCCATTAATTTTGTATTGTTTAGTGATTTTTTATTGAATAACTGTTTGTTATTCGTGTTTTCTTGAAATATGTGCAAAAAGGTATGATGTTTTTTGTTACATGCTCTACATTTTGAAAAGCTTGTGCAGTCCTTTGCAAAATGACCAGGTCGCAAACAGTTTCCACATAAATTATATTTTCTGCTAGTTGCTATTCTCTGCTGTATACTCAGTAGTTTGAACTTTTCACAGCCATAAATTTTATGTGATTCTTGGTATGAACTATGGTATGATTTGATTTTCGTTTCGTTAATATTCGTTTCTAATGCTTCAAGACTTTGAAAACGGGTTTCTAAAAATTGAAAGAAATGCTTTGTATTTTGCACTTCTCGAGAATCAACTAATGATTGTTCATATAAACGATAAGTTTCTTTGTCCAATTTCTGAGTCAATAAGTATATTAAGATTGGATCCCAGTTTGAGGTATCAATCTCCAAATTCTGAATAGCCAATAAACATTCCTTTGAGGTGTCATGCAGTTTTTTTATAGCTCTGCCTGATTCTTTAGTTAGTATTGGTTGATTTAGAAAAGTTTTCAATTGTGTAGATAAAAGAATCCTTGTATTATTGTACCTTTTATCTAAAATATTCCAAGCAGAGTCATAATTTTCAGCTGTAACTGCAAAATGTTTGATTAACTCTGCAGGTTCTCCAACGACGTTAGCTTTTAAATAATAAAATTTTTGAGCTTTACCTATGTTTGTGTTATTGTTAATAACTTCCATGAAAAATCTCTAAAAGATTTCCAGTCGGAGTAGCTTCCAGAAAACTTTGGTATATAAATTTTTGGTAAATTCACATTAACATCTTGATTACCTTGTAACTACCTGGTGTTATGTGCTCGAGCAGCCGGAGCTGGAGATATATTCATTAGGTTTGTTTTTAGTTCAATTACTGTGTCTTTGTAAATATTCTCGATGTATTCAAATTTATTGTTCTCAAAATAATCATGGCTAATAGGCTCATTTTCTATCAGACTCAAGTGATTATTCATTATTAAGTTTCAGTAATCTTCTAAAGTTTTCAAGTTAAGGTTGATGAAAGCCAAGCCGGTTCTTGCTTCATTACTTCCCTTACTTTGTTTGAAATGCGTTCTACACCCTTTATTAGCTCAATTTGTTTATTGAGCGCTTTTGATATTTTGGTCGGTATATTACTGGCAGGAGCGTTTGATAAAGCAGCATCCAAAATACTCGTAATTTCGGTTACTAAATTCCCCATACTTTCAAAGTCCTTGTTTTTGAAATATAAATGATCCGGGTAATTTTTTTTTAATTGTTCGATGTCCTCGTTGTTTTTGATAATAGCTTGCCAGTACTCGTTTAAATTTTTTAAAAGTACTTCTATATATTCCTTAGTTTTTCTTTCTACAGAATCCTTTTTGAAGTTTGTCTATACTCTTAGAATTTTTGTATATAGCTCCTTTTGAGCGTTGATTAGTTTGTCCATATTACTTTGATGATACGGCCTTTAATGATTTTTATGTACAATTCGTTGACTCGTTGATGAGAACGCCTTTTTGTTGTACTACTGTCTTGAAGTAAACGCCTTTAGTTGTGACTGTTTGCTTATTAACAGTTACCTAGAAAAAACTTCCTGTAGACACTGGTTCTACAAGATTACCTTTTTTTTTTTAATATTAATTTATCTCTATAGACAATGGTTCTATAGATATAATTGTAAACACTAGTTTTACAATTAAATTTGCATGAAAAAAGCTTAGGACACTTGTTCTAAAGTTTTTTTTTTTTTGATTCAAATTCTAAAGACACTTGTTCTATAGAATCCGGTTCGAAGGACCAATGTTTGAATCACAAAAAATAAACAAAAACTTATTTAAGTTAAGAATTCAAATTTATTAATGATTATATTTTACTTAAATTACGTCTTTAAATACAATTTTTATTTCCATAATAATTATACATTATGCAACGAAATTAGCTGACACAACAAATATTTAACTTACTTTAAAACAATTAAAATTATGAATGTAGGTCAGTACAATGACTTTAAAGGTATTTTATTAAGTTAAGTTCAATTAAATTATATTACAAAGAAATGTGCATAATAAGCAAAAATGTACGTTAAACAATTATGAAATAAACAATATTAAAATTAGTTAATATATATAATAGTTGTTATAAAATATATTAATGTTAAGTTTATAATGTTAAAAAACTTATGTTCTGCGAACACTAAGGCTTAAAAGATTTAAACTTATATTTATAGCTTTGAAGGCTATTAGTTTTTTTAACCTAAAGCCTTACAATATTATAAATATATAAATATAATTGATAAGAGTGGTAACCCAAACGACATTTTTCATCAAATAAATGAAAAAGTAATATAAAAATTTAAAAATAATTTTTATAATTTTTTTATAAAAATTATGATTAGTTTTTAAATAATTAATTAAATATTGATTTAAGGGGATCGGTTGAACTGGGAGGATTTAATTATAATTAGTTAATTGTTATGTAATTATTTTCAAAACTATGTTGATTAATTTTGTTTATTTACATGATTTATGTTTATTAAATTTAGCCTGAATTTAAGATTTTTCATAAAATATAAAAGTTTTATTTTGGCTTATTAATTTATAAGTTTGTTTATATATGTAAATTTTTGTGAGAATTTATTTTATTCTAAAAGAATATTTTATTATTTTTATTCGCAGTATATGATATTAATTATTAGATAAATCTAGAATTGGTAATATTATTGAGTATTGGCTAAATTGGTGCCAGCCGCTGCGGTTATACAAAGAATACTAGTAAATTATATTGGATATAAGTTAAATGATTATTAATTTAATAAATAGTAATTTTTTAGGTGAAATTTTAATTTACTTTAATTAATATTTTAAAATTTATTGAAGCTTAAAAATCTTTGTTATAAACTAGGATTAGATACCCTATTATAAAAATTGTATCATAAATAAGTTAAGGTCTTGAAACTCAAAAAATTTGGCGGTATTTTAGTCTATTTAGAGGAACCTGTAGTATAATCGATAATCCACGATGGACCTCACTTAATTTTGTTTTTCAGTTTGTATACCGCTGTTATTTGAAGATTTTATAAGAATTTTAATTTTCATGATTTTTAATTAAAAAATACATCAGGTCAAGGAGCAGCATATGATTAAGCTTATGATTAAGAATTTATGCTTATGATTAAGAATTTATGGGTTACAATAAAATTATTTATACGAATAAAAATATGAAATTATTTTTTGAAGGTGGATTTAATAGTAAATTTTTAAAGATAAAAGAATTGATTTTAGCTCTAAAATATGCACACATCGCCTCGCTCTTGTTATTAATATAAGATAAGTCGTAACACAGTAGATGTACTGGAAAGTGTAAATAGAATGACAATTTAAAGCTTTTTTAGCAAAGCATTTCACTTACACTGAAAAGATTATTGTGCAAATCAATATAAATTGATAATATATAAGTAATTACCAATATTTTTTTTTATATTATTGTTATTAAAAATAATTAATTTATTTTGTTTTAGTATTGTTTATAAAACTGGTACTGTTTACTTAACTGGTACTAACTATGCTAAATACTCATATCTGTTGGAATATCACTTACGTAGACATACTTGTCAAAATATTGATGAATTGATTGAAGTTATAAATTGAAGGACACTAGTACAAGTGTTAAATATATGAGAATTAGAAAAAATAATTCGTGGATGTCCAGAGAAATTTTAAAACTAATAGAACACAGAAATAAATTGTATAAGTATCATAAAAAATACCCTAATATTGCGGAGCATAAAATAAAATATAATGAATTAAAAAACAAGGTTAATGTAGAGATAAAGAAAGCAAAGCAAAATTATTTTAATAGAAAATTACAAGAAGCTGGTTCAAATACTAAAAAGATATGGAATGTTCTGAACTCTCAGATAGCAAACCAAAAAGCAGATAGTAACAATATTATAAAGGAAATAAGACACAATGATAAAATTTTAAATATTAGCAAAGACATTGCCAACGGCTTTAATGAACATTTTAGTAATGTTGCAAGAGAGTTAGCTGATAAAATACAAACTAAAGAAGAAAATATAATAAAAAATAAAATAAATGAAAGTTCCATATTCTTGGTACCTACTAATGAAATAGAAGTGCTTAATGTTATTATGAATCTAAAAGATAATTCACCTGGCTCAGATAATATAGCAGCAAAAGAGTTAAAAGCGGTAGCTGAGATAATATCTCCGATAATTAGTAATTTTATTAATGATAGCTTTCGCACAGGAAACTATCCTAGTTTATTAAAATGCAGTACTGTGATTCCAATATACAAGAATGGTTCTCCCTTGGAAACATCTAATTACCGGCCGATAACACTCACTAGCTGCATGAGTAAAATATTTGAAAAAATAATTAATAAAAGAATATGTGAATTCATTAAATGTGCAGGCGGATTTGACAGCAATCAGTTTGGCTTCCAAAAGTCGCATGGAACTGATGTAGCAATCAATGATTCTGTGAAATCTATTATTGGACATCTTGATAAAGGAAACTATGTATGCTCCGTTTTTGTAGATCTGAGTAAGGCATTTGACACAGTGGACCATCAAATATTGTTGGACAGATTATATGAAATTGGAATAAGAGGACTACCACATGAACTACTAAGAACGTATTTGAGAAACAGATTTATCAAAACGAAAGTTAATGGTGTTTGTAGCAATGAACGTGCCATAAATATGGGTGTGCCACAAGGGTCAGTTCTTGGACCTACCTTGTATCTATTGTATGTGCATAATATGCAATTTTCTAACATTAAAGCTGATTATAAAATATTTGCTGATGATACATTGCTTATCTATACAGCAAAAAATGCGGAAACATTAGAAAGATTGGTCAATAATGATTTGAAATTATATATGAGATGGTTAAATGGAAATAAATTAACAATGAACATTGAAAAAACAAAGTACATGATTTTTAAACGTCTAAATAAGCCTGATATCAATCCAAAAATTTGTATTGATAGTAGAGAAATTACAAGAGAACAAACTTATAAATATCTCGGTATTATAATAGATGACAAATTATCATGGAATGATCATGTTAATTACATTATAAAAACGATAATGCCATTGCTAGGCTCTATTAGAAGAAGTGGAATAATATTAGATGACAAATCAGCTAAACTTTTATTTCATGCACACATCATGTCTCATATAAGATACAATGTGGCGACATGGTCGTGTTGTTCAAATACATTAAAAATGAAAATGAAAATATTAATAAACAAAGCAAACAAGATACTATACAAACTAAATTGGCGTACTCCAACTGATGATCTATACAAAAATACCGGATTCCTTAACTTAGACGAATTAATAATATTGGAAAAGGCTAAAATTATACATAAAATAGAAAATGGTGTTACTAAAAGTAAAACTTTATTACCAAAAAGAAGGAATATTCACAATTATAACACAAGAAACATGGGAAAGCTATGTCATGAAAAAACTCGAACTGAATTGGCTAGAAACAGTAATTTTTACTCGTCAATAAGAATTTACAACTATCTTCCGGAGAATTTAAAGAATTGCAGTAATAAAAGTCGCTTCACATTTAAATTGAAAATGTTATTAAAAAAAGATCAGGCTTTATTAAAAAAATTGTTAGAATTATAAATAAATTAATATTTTATTGTTAAATATACATTAGGTTATAATAAAAATATATATTTAATTTTTGTATTTATACTCCATAACTGTATATATATATATTATAATTGCTAAGACTCTTATACCAATTTTAAGTTATTGTCTAAGTCTAATATATTGTAATTTTATAACTGTAATATCATGAATTTATAATAAATAAATAAATAAAAAAAACAAAAAAAAAAAAAAAAAGTAATAATTTTAGTGATAGTTTATTATGTATTGTGAAAGAATTTTGAAATAATTGAAAAATATATAACTTAAAAGAAAAATTAATTTTTTGTACCTTGTGTATCAGGGTTTATTAAATAAAAATTTTTTAGAAAAATTTTCCCGAAAGGAAAAGATTTAATTAAATATAATAGTTAATGTGATAAATTTATTATAAATATTTAATTAGAAATGAAATGTTATTCATATTTCCTGATATCTAGTTTTAAAAAAAAATATTTGGTTTTTATTTTGGTTATTACCTTTAGCTTTAGTATGATTTGCTTCTTGTTTAGCAGAAACTAATCGTACACCTTTTGATTTTGCGGAAGGCGGATTCTAAATTAGTTTCTGGGTTTATCTATTTCTGGGGGGCTAACTCGAGAGTATTTATTATTATTTTTGCATTGGTTTCCTTTAAATTTATTAATTTTTACGTGTATACTTTGATTATATCTAAATAGTTGTATACTTAGATACGTGTATACTTTGATTATATCTAAATAGTTTAGTAAAAATATTGATTTGTGGTGTCAATGATATGAGCTTTCATTTTAGATCGTGGAATTTTTATCTATTTGTTTAATTAGATTTGTTTTTTTATTTTCTATTAGAATTTCTTTATTCATTACTGGAATTAATTTTTTAATAAATGATTATAGTTTATTTATTGAATGAGAAGTTGTTTCTTTAAATTCTGGAAGAATTGTAATAACTTTCCTTTTTGACTGAATAAGATTAATATTTATGAGTTTTGTTCTTTTAATTTCTTCTTTAGTAATTTATTATAGAAAGGAATACATGTCAGGCGATCATAATATTAATCGGTTTATTATATTAGTATTATTATTTGTTTTATCAATAATATTACTAATTATTAGACCTAATTTAATTAGAATTTTATTAGGATGGGATGGGTTAGGTCTTGTTTCTTATTGTTAAGCAATTTATTTTCAAAATGATAAGTCTTATAATGCGGGTATATTAACTGCTTTATCAAATCGAATTGGAGATGTAGCTTTATTATTATCTATTGCTTGAATATTAAATTATGGTAGATGAAATTATATTTTTTATTTGGATTTAATAAAAAGTTATCTATCAATAATGAATATTGGGGGGCTAGTAATATTAGCTGCTATAACTAAAAGAGCTCAAATTCCTTGTTCTTCTTGGTTACCTGCAGTTATAGCTGCTCCTACTCCTGTATCTGCTCTTGTTCATTCTTCTACTTTAGTTACGGTCGGGGTTTATTTATTGAATCGGTTTAATGTTTTATTATGTGACACTTGAGCCGGTAGATTCCTTTTAGTAGTTTCTGGTTTAACAATATTTATGGCAGTTATAGGAGCTAATTTTGAATTTAATTTAAAAAAAATTATTGCTTTATCAACTTTGGATCAATTGGGTTTAATAATAAGAATTGTTTCTATAGGGTTTAATAAGCTTGATTTTTTTCATTTATTAACTCATGCTTTATTTAAGGCTTTATTATTTATATATATATATTATACTTATATACTTATTTATATGTATATATTAATATTATACTTTAATTGTTTGTGTAAGCGGGGCTATTATAGGTTATATTATTTCTAATATTAATTTATATTTTTCTAATAAGCCTTTAATTTTTTATAATACTAGAATATTTTTAGGAAGAATGTGATTTATGCCCTATATTTCTACTTACGGTATTATTTATTATCCTTTAAATTTAGGAAGCCAAGTCTTTAAAAGTATGGATCAAGGGTGATCTGAATTTTTTGGGTCCCAGAATTTATATAATAATTTAGTTTATTATTCAAAGGGGACAAGTCTTTCACAAAATAATAATTTAAAAATTTATTTATTGTTCTTTGTGCTTTGGGTAACTATTTTAATTTTCTTAATAATTTTCGTTTAAATATTCAAATAGCTTATAATTAGAGCATGCCATTGAAGCTGTTAGGGAGATATATTATATCTTTGAATATATTAGTTAATTTATTTTAATAATTTATAAAAGAATTTCTTTATTTTTACAATGAAAATGTAAAGTTTTTATTAATCTATATAAATAGAAGTATAAATGGAATTTAACCATTAAAGTAAAAAGTTAGCAGCTTTTATTTGAGTCATCATACTTCTTTAATTGGAGCTATAATCTCAGTTATATCATTAACAGTGATATGTCTCTTTTTGGCTTCAATTAAGAGAATAAGGATGTTTACATCTAAGATTAAGTCGAAACTAATTTCAATTTATCTCTTCATATTCAAGGCAGATTGAAGAATCAATACTTTTTGAATTCAAATCAAATGTTATATTTAACTACAGCCCTAAGTTGATCAATTTAAAGCTCCTTGATTTCATTCATGGTATACCCCGATTAATAAAATAATTATAAAGATTATACTATTATGTTGGAGAAGTTTATAATTACAATAATAGGTAGGATTAAGGCAATTTCTACATCATTAAAAAAATAATTGCAATTAAAAAGAACTGTAATGAGAAGGGTAGACGAGAAGAAGATTTAGGGTCAAAGCCACATTAGAAGGGAGAACTCGGTCAATAATGGATTTTTTAGATAAAATTTATGCTAATATTATTACTACTCTAGAAATAATAATAATTAATAAACCTAAAAAATTAAAAGAATTATCGATACTATTTTAATAATAGACCTTATGATTGGAAGTCATATATACTTCATACTACATAGATAATTATCCTCCTCATCAATAAATTGAAACATAGAGAAATAGTCATACAATATCAACAAAGTGTCAGTATCAAGCGGCAGCTTCAAATCCAAAATGATTAGTGCTTGAAAAGTGATTACTTAAATGTCGAGCTAAGCAGACAATTAAGAAGGTAGTTCCAATTAAAACATGAAGTCCATGGAATCCTGTTGCTATATAAAATGTTGATCCATAAACAGAATCAGCAATCGTAAAGGAGCTTCAATATATTCGTAAGCTTGTAAAATAGAAAAGTAAATTCCTAAAAGAACAGTAAAGAATAGCCCTTGTGTAGTTTGAGAATGATTTTCTTCTATTAATCTATGATGAGCTTATGTAACAGTTACTCCAGAGGCTAGTAGGATTGCAGTATTTAAAAGAGGATCCTGGAAGGGGTTAAAGGGTGCAATTCCTATAGGGGGCCATGTTGCTCCTAACTCAATAGCGGGGGATAGACTACTATGGAAAAATGCTCAAAAAAAAGAAACAAAGAAAATATAATCGTAATCCAATTGTGTGTAAGAATGTAGCTCTTGAAAGGTACATTCACGAGAAATATCTCGTCATCATTGATATAAAGTTAAGATAGTAATAACTGTTCCTAGAATAAGTAGGGATGGGTCGAATTGATGGAATCATTTAACTAGACCAGAGACTATAGTTATGGCTCCAATTGCTCCTGTTAAAGGTCATGGGCTATAGCCTACTAAGTGGAATGAATGATTAGAGTGAGTTGACATTAATTTACTTCTCTAGAGTATAAAGTTCTAAGAACAGCAAATACATAAAATTGAATAATTGCTACTGCTGATTCTAAAACTAATAAAGCAATTTGTCCAATTACTAAAAAAGTTGCTAAAGTAATTGATAATGATTGGCCTGTATTACCTAATAAAGTTAGTAATAAATGTCCTGCAATCATATTAGCTGTTAATCGGACGGCTAGAGTTCCTGGTCGAATAATGTTTCTAATAGTTTCAATACATACTATAAATGGCATTAGTACTGCTGGTGTTCCTTGCTGGAGTTAGTTGTATTTCTTTCCGTTTTGTTAACTATGCTAAATCCAGAAGTTGCTATAATATCCTTATACTTAATATTAGAGCTCTCAAATAGATTTAGATTTGTATCTGGAAAAAATATATGATTTGCCTTATCTACAAGTTTAAGTTCAAGAAACTCGATTGTTCTTTATATATATCTGTATTAGTGTAAATTGTTATTATTCTCTTACTGTTAACTCTAATTACAAAAAATAATTCAACTTAAACTAATTTTTAAATGAATGTTTAATGATGCTTTGTTTTTTCGGTATTACTTTTAATCTTAAAATTTTAATATTTTTTTTGTATATATAATTCTTATAAATATAGATACATTTTCTTTTATTTTTTTTGCTGTATTAGTAATTAACATCTTTTGCACTTTATATTTGACATGTACTGTAAACAATCTTTTTCTTTAATCATTTTAATTTTTCATACTAAATTTAATTTAATAAATTACTTACTTATTTTAATGTATAACTATATTATGGAAATACACACTCTGTACGAGCATTAAGCTCTTCTTGAGATAATGAATAAAATAAATAAAATAAATAAATAGGTTGCTGTTTTCCAATGGAGCTTTATAAAATGTACCGATTTTTAATTTTGGTTTTGAGTTCAGGATTTCAATTACAGTAAAGTTATATTTTTCATCTTTACATATTTCATTGAAACTAATATTATTTTTAATAAAGATGGTAGTCTCACCTCCCCTTTTTTTTTCTACAGTTGTAAACTACTTGATAATTGGGGATGTTGTAGGTATTTTTTTCATAATCATAAATCCAAACCTCTGTAATTATTACTATGTCTATTTCTTTATATTCATTAATTAATGTTTCAAGTTCCAGTATTTTATTTCTAACGCTACATATATTTAAATACAATATCTTTAGATCTCCAATTTGCATTACATTTTCTTTTTCTGCCATTATAATCTGCCGATCAAGTAATTTTGCCAATATTGTCTTGTCTTTTGAAGATTTTCCCTATATTTGTTATAACCATGTCGTCTGTATGCAGTTGCTAGGCCTTCTTGTCTCTTGATTAATTAGAACTTTTATATTGGTTTGTGTTAGATCATCAAAGAAAATATCATTTTGATCGTGGAAAAGTGCCAAATATAATCGCATATTGTTTAATCCTTTAATCTGGGAAGAACATATACACTATCTCCATTTTCAATTGCTGTTTTTGCAAGCCTTACAATCGGCGGTGACATGGTATCAACAAATTTTTTGCTATCATCTTGGAATTTGGAGTAGCCTATTTTTCTTTCAGTTGTGTTCTGTGGATTTATTGTTTCGCCTTTATTCCTTACTTGGAGTCTTTTATTTCTATATTATTATTACTATTATTAATGGCACGAAGCCATTTCGCGTAATTAAAATATATATAAATTTTTTTTTTTTCTTTGTAGTCATCTTCACTTTGTGTAATAAGATTGTATTGTAATAAAATTTAAGATTTTTAATGTAAATTAGTAGAATTAGAATAATTAACGACTAGCTGAACTAAATTTTATTAATAACAAAAAAAAAAACAAAATCATAAATAAAAAAATAAATAATTTATTAATCTTTATTCTTATTTTTGTGCATCATGATAAACACATGATGAGAACATCGAACGAAGATGAGAAAGGGAATTGTTCGACAAAGAAAATTTTTCAACAAGGCAAATTTTATTGTTATTAAGAAAATATTAATTTTCTTTTTCTAATTTTAAGCTTTCGGCCGCAAGCTTTTTTTAAAAAGGATTCCATCTGGCTTTTTCTTTTCTTTAATTAATAAATTGATATATTTTACTTTTGTTTTTTAATAATATTTTTTATTTTTTTTATAGTCAAAATTTTGTCTGTAATCATATATATATTTCATTATTACAATATTATAAAATATTATAAGACAGCGCTCTTCAAAGGTTTGAAAGAACTAAATTCTCTTTATATTTTTAAAAACATGTTTTTGTAATAAATCAAATAGAGAAAAAAAATAATGCAAATTAATATATAAATAAAATGTAATTATTTAAAATAAAATATAAATAAAATATATAAATGAAATGTAAAAATTTTAAATTTAAGTATAAAATGTAAATTTACATTATTTATATGTGTTTCTGCATTGGAAGACTATATAAGCAAATAAGCTGTTGAATATAATATTACTTATCTTAACTTAAAAAAATCAATGTTAAATAAATTTTTACTGTTACATGTAAAGTATATAAATTCAACAATATTTGCAGAAACAAATTTACCTGCAAGTTTCTTACGGAAATTTGACCTACGGAAACACCTCCAACGATATGACTTGGACCGTCTCCCAGGTCCAAATGTAAGCTGTCTTGTTGTTCATTTTCATTATTTGTTAAATGCAATTGTCCTAGAGAGGCAGTCGCCTAAGATGTAAAATATAAAAAAAAAATACAAATAGAAATCGCATGGATTGCAATATATCATAAATTTTTACCATTGCAACGTCTGGCATCATTTCAGATAAATGCCCTTCAACGCAAGTGCTGACTGCACTTGAATTTTCAACATTAGAATCACTTAAAGTTAAGGGAAAACGATAATCCCTTTCTCTTATTAACACT
The DNA here is from genome assembly GCA_963082915.1 of Dolichopus griseipennis. Lineage (NCBI taxonomy): Eukaryota > Metazoa > Arthropoda > Insecta > Diptera > Dolichopodidae > Dolichopus > Dolichopus griseipennis. The sequence continues at coordinate 274,532,254 of OY720441.1, forward strand.
GGTAATTCTGTTCTAAATATAGACGTCGAAATTCGACTAAAATGACCAGTTATATTGTTATTATTTACATTTGTCTGTTGACGCGGAAAAGTTAAGTTATGGTTAAAACAATTGGAACTACTATGCACTGAGGTATCTGTACTTTCAGCAACATTATTACAACATGCAACATTTTTGCAATCGATATTGCTGTTAATTACAAGTACTGCAGGCGTGGGTGGTGGTGTTTGATGATCATCCAACCTTAAATCTTTTGTTTGTGTTGTAGCTGCAACTTCTTCAAAATTATTCCTTACGGATGTATTTGTATTTCCAATATTACAGGAAGAATTGTTAATTGTGTTCTCAAGTAAATCAGCTACTTCATCAGGGAAATTAAATTCTCGTACAACTCGCAGTCGAACTTGACGATTAATTTCATGTTTAGAAGATAGTGGCAACATAATTGCTCTTTGACACATTGGAGATTGTCGTAATTTATGATCACGTTTAACCATACTCTGTATTGTTGCCGTATCCGGAGGTGGAATAGTAACAGCGTTGGATAATATATCGATAATGTTATCGTTCTGAGAAACCGTAACACCTGCATTCATTTTGGATACCATATATAAAGTATCCGGGATATCTGGTAAATGTCTAGATCTTCGTATTCGCATTAATTCATATTGATTATGATGCGATGAAACCATCCGGTCTTCGATTAACGCTTTAACTTCTTCAAAGTATGGCATAAATAAACGAGGTCGTACAAATAGGCCCTGATTTTTACCACCGCGTATCCAAGCATTTACACGCAAATTTTCACGCTCATCGCCGATCATATGCGATGGTGGTGTACTAACCAGGCCTCGTCTTATAGATTGACAAAGTATTTCACAATTCGGAGGCAAAACGTGATCCATTCGAACTAATGGTAACAGTTCTGAAAGTATTTCTCGTAACTCTACATCGCTAAGGTCCCTTTTTTTAACACCTTTTCTAGCCACAGAATGTGCCGTATGATTAAGAAGATTTGGTTCTCTATCTTCCATCCGTCTTATTAATTCCTGTTCTCCCCATTTTAAAACAGCTTGTAAAACTTCTAGCTCTGAAGCTTGTAAAAAATTACTCTGAAGCGCACATATTAATTGCTTTTTATCTAGTTGATGTAATACAGGAGAAGATAGCACGGCAGAAAATTCTTCCCGTAAAAATTGACATGCTTGTCTAAAAACCCACGCTGAACCGTATGGCTGATTTCCCCATTTTAGTACAGCAGGTAAAGTTTCAAGTGTTAACCATTCTAAAATTAAATCTTCGCAGCCTTGTGCTAATATATCTAATTCCAAAAAACGCCCGATTTGGTAAAGTTCCATTGCTTCTTCTAAAGGAGTAGGTCGAACGCGACCCAGATGTGTAAGGGCATGTACTTCACCTAATAATGAAAATAAATTAGCCACAGAGCAATTATAATCGTATGGAAAACTAAAACTTTTTAAACTAATATTGATGTTATATTTTTAATATGTTAAACATCGATAAACTTTAAAAAAAGCATCCTTACTTTTTCAACTTTCTAAATAACTTTTTATTTTGCAGTTTCAAAAGAAGAATTTGAATAGTTTCAATGGCCTGTAAAAATTCAAGCGTTACCTTAATCAATCGTTTACTACACTAAGAAATGAAAAATTTGACGTTTACCATATTAAAAAAAATTACAAGATTTTTTACAATTGCTGTTATTATAATACCTAAACTTCCTGCGTTATTTCCACTACCCGCTCCCCTTAAAATTAATGTCAAATCTACTGTATCCAAATATATTGCATGTAATAAAACTCTTGCATAACGTTTTGGAATAACATTTTCATCCAGCAAAATTCTTGTTGGAACATGTAGTGTCCTTTCAGTATACTCATCGTTCCTCGTCCGACGTTGTATTAAGTTTCGAAAAAATGACGATCTAGCACTCAAAATAGCTTTATGACAAGGCAATTCTAATTTAGGACGAAATCCATATTCCGAACTGACAGAATCCTGACGATAATAATCATTTCCTTCAGAGGTAAACACTAAAGCTGCATCAGCATAGTCCCCAGTTTCTAATAAATAACGTAAATCATGTTCTAACGGGTTTGGTGTCCCAAAGTCATCACCCAATTGTCTTAATATATTTATATCAAGTGTTGGATCATGAGGGCATAAATCACCGGTATAAAGGTATCGTAATAATGATGCAAACATTTGAACATCTACAGGAGAAGATGGTAATTCTATACATATTCGTGCTCCAAAACCTGGACATCCTGATAATAAATCACGAAAATAAGAACATCGGGATGACAAAATTGAACGATGAACCGGAAAAATGCTTCCCCGAAAAACTAAGTCACAATCTGTGCATGTTTTCGTATCATATAAATTAGCTAAATCTTGTTTAAATGTTGCCGCCGGTGGTCTTGCTAGTTCTGCTTGAACAGATAAATCTTTAAGAGCAGCTAAAGCTTCATATTCCTCATATAAAGCCGAAAGCTCCAAGGGATTCCAATCAGACACAAAATCGCGTAAAATACGCGCATGATCACAAGCTTTGGAAGAACGTCTTCGACGAATAAATTTTCTTTTCAGTGTTGCAAATCCCGTTACTCTTTTACGTCTTTGCTCGCGAAAGTGAAGTACACCAACATTTGTTTGCCCAATAGACTGTGAAGCACCTGCAAAAATAAATTTTTGTAACAATCATTACAAAATATAAAGTAAATATAATTTAATATAATAAAGTAAATATAATATACAAGGTAAATATAGTAGAGTATAATCAACTTATATCTTTTGTACTGTGCACCTTATGTGCTTATAGTATCTAAATATTTTTTGTTCTATTCTTCTAAACAAAAAACTTATATACAATATTTTGTAAAAAAAATGAATCCTAGTAAATTTTATTAATAAAAGGTACGTAAATTTTGCATTTTATCTTTATAATTCACGGACGATTCCGGCAAAAAGTTTTATTCAATAATTATGAATTAGTGAATAAAAAATAATGAATAATGGTGAACTTAAACGGGAAAGCCGACCTTTTATTCAAGGACTCGGTTTTATTGCAATGAAAAAGTGAAAAAACAGCTACCTTTTGCAATTGGGTCAAATTAATGGCTTAATTAATAATTATATATAATATACATATGCATGCATGCGTTCCTTTTAGCAAAAAGAGTAGATGAAGAGTAGATAGAAATAATTTGTAAATGGAACGCTAATTTTTGTTTCAGAAGTAGATAATTGTCGAATTAATTGTCATATACATATATTTGACATTATAAAACTATCTGTCGTTTGAGAAGTTTATTATTTTCAATATATTTAGATATTATAAAAAGTTTAATATTTTTTTAATTTTTTAGTTATTGGCTCTATTTAATCAATTTAAAACTCTAATTTTGTCACTTTAATTTTTCTCCCGGTTTGTATGGAAAAGAAAAAATTAAAAAATGAGTATTTTGATAAAATAAAACAACTTCAAATTAGACAAAATATTAAAATTCCTAAAATACGCGAATTAAGGTCCAATAATTCAACTAAAATTTCGAGAAAATCTATATTTAAACCCTGTAAAAGTATTAACCTTTCAACAAGTATCATCTGTGCGTTTATTTTTTTTTTCCTTTTTTTTTTTATTAACAATTGACACAAAATTAATTTGATACATTAATATTACAGTTGGAATTTAAATTGACCAAGCCAAAGCTGTCTCGTCGTATACAGAAATTTACAATATTAGAATATAATTTATTATTACAAAATATATAATTTTTAATTTTTTTAATTTTAATTTTTGTTGTTTTTTTTTATTGGTAATTACAATTTGGTACCAATATCTAATTAATATTTTTTCTTCTTTATTATACTTGACATACGTATGTAAACACATCAATTATATATAATTTTTATTTTATTACAATATTTTTTTTTTTTTATAATTTTTTTATTATACCCTACACCTATGAAATAGAAAAATAAAGGAAAAGTATATATATTTGTGATCGGCGTGACCCCCTGAGTCGATATAGCCATATCCGTCCGTCCGTCCATAGGCACGATAACTCAAAAACAAATGGAGCTATCTTGATGAAATTTTAAATGTAGGTGACCAGGAATTTAACGTACGGCGGGAATTGCATATGGGCGAAATCGGCCCATGGGTCCGGATTCTGGACCTTTGAATTGTTTTAAGGGCCAAGGAACATAATTAAAAAAACAAGGATAAGTCATCAATTAATGGAGCTACAATCATGAATTTTGTAGTGTAGGTTACTAGTAATGAGACTATGGCAGAGACTGCGCACGATTGAGTTCGGATCATGGGTTTTTGATCGAATTTAGGCCAAACAAGCATAATTCGGAAACCAATGAAGATAAAACCTTCAAATTTGGTATCAGTGTGCCTCTTTTTATGTCCTTAGAGTTCTGGAAATTTAGGACCAATAGGAGTAGTGGGTGGGGGACCATCCACACAGTTCTGAAGACTTTAAAGTATATCATTGAAATTTTTGAAAAAAATAGCTTAAAATTAAGATAGAACGTTCAATTGTGTATAAGGGTTCACTAGTATTGAAAGAACGCGGACTGCACATAGGCGGAGTTCGACCATGGGTTCGGATCTTGGAACTTTTTTATCGAATTTAGGCCTACGAGTATGATTCCGAATTCAAAGAAGTTAGAACCTCCAAATTCGGTATTAGGGTATCCGTTTCTATTCCTTTAGTGTCCTCGAAAATTGGAACCAATTAAAATAGTGGGCCGGAACCATCCACATAGTTTTCAAGACCTTAAAGCATATTTTCAAAAATAATAGTAACTAGAGATAGTAACTTCAAAAAAATGTAGAAGCTTCAAATTTGGCACAAGGCTGTTCTTTGTTATTTCCTACGTGTTCCCTTAATGTGATCAATTGGAGTGGTGGTTTAGGTAACTCTCTTAGACCTTTAAAGGTTGAAAGGCTTATCATCGAAATTAATAAAAATAGTAACTTAAAATTAATAATGTTCCAATTGTGTACAAGGCTTAACTAGTATTGAAAGTATGACTGGGACTGCATATGGGCGAAATCGTACCATGGTTTCGGGTTCTGGAACTTTTGAAAAGTTCAAAAGCTAACAAACGTATATCTTAAAAACACCAAAACTCAGAAACTAATTACGCTATTTTGATGAAATTTATATTCTAGGTTAATAGTAGTGAAAGTAAAAGGTGTTCAAAATTGAGGTATCATTTTAATTTTATAAAAAAAGACTTTTTTTTTTTAAATATTAAATATATTTTTATTTTAATTTATTACAAATAGGTTCCGGTTAATAATGAAAAATTATGTCGGCCAACTGGCCTCCCCCTACTACTTCGGCAGGCTTCCAATCTTTTACCAAAATTCTGAATCACGTTGTTCAATAAACTGTTCTCAATGGTTGAAATCTGCTCGATGGTGTTGATTTTAAGCTCTTGAATTCTTGTGGAATTATTGCTGTGCACTTTCGATTTCACAAAACCCGACAACAAAAAATTCAACGGTGTCAAATCGCACGATCTTGGTGGCCAATTCACCCCTCTCTACGAGAAATAATGCGATCTAAGAACTTTTCCTTCAAAAGATCCATTATTTCTCTTGTTGTGTGGCAAGTGGAACCGTCCTGTTGAAACCACATATTCTATACGTCCAAATCATCAATTTCCCGCCTTTTTATGGTTTCCCGCAATTAATGGTTGCTCTAAGATAACCCTTGGATTCCCTTCATCCCAAATGCGGCAATTTTGTTTATTGACGTAGCCATTGATCTGGAAATGAGCTTCGTCGGTGAAGATTATTTTATTAAAAAATTCTCATTTTCTTCTTGTTTTTCGATTGCCCAAGAAACGAATTGCCAACGTAATGCATGGTCAGTTGGTTTTAATTCTTGCGTCAGCTGGATCTAATAAATGGATCTTTAAATAGAGATCACGATGCAAAATGTTGAATAATGTGGATGGTTTGATGTTTAATTGCTGCGAACGATGATGAATAGAAGTTTTTGGATCTTCTTCAACACTTCTGCTCACAGCTGCTACATTCTCGGTTGAACGGCCACTACGTTGATAAATGTTGCCTCTGTTATCAAGAACAGATCCAGTTTCTAGAAATTTATCAACCATCAGCTTGATGGCACGATTTGTTGGAGCATTTTCTCTACCAAATTTTGTTCGAAATTTCCTAATTACATCTTGAAAACTTTTACCATTTTCAAAAAATGTTTTAATAACAAAAACACGTTATTCCTTCATGTTACGTTCCATATTAACTAACCGGAATGTATTTAGAATATGCCTAAAGAAATCTCGTATAAAAATTCCAGGTAGAAAATAAATGGTGGCCAAATCAAAATAATAACTCAATTTTGAAACCCTTTACCATAAAATTGGTTCTTGTAGGGTTCAGATTCTGGAAGCTTTTGATCGAATTGAAGTCGAAATAGTATAATTTCGAAACCAAAGAAGACATTATATTTGGGGCACATGTGTTTTTTTTCTTGTATGTGTGATTTTTTTATGTATGAATTGTGTATTTTGGATGAATTGGAATAGCGGTTTACGTACCATCCCCACTACTCCCAAGACTTTAAACAACAATATATTCGAAAGATAAAAAAATCAAATTTGATACACTATTTCCTATTTCCGTTCTTATATATTTTTTTTAAATTCTAAGAGTTTTACTATTAAACATATTGTGTATTATATTTTATAAACTAAAAACTAAATATTTTTTTAATACGACCAAATTTTTTTTGTTTTTAATTGTTTTAATATCATATCTATACTTTGTTGAATTATTACCATAGGTAATATATAATTAAAAAAATTGTGTACGATACTTAAGTTGTAAAATTTATTTTTGTATTAAAATTAATTATATGAACAATTCTAAATTTATCATTGTATTTTAGAAATACATTTATTGCATATTTTGTTTATTAAATATTGTGATAAAAAGCTTGCTTTCATTAGCTAACAAACATTAAAAACCATGAAATTATATAAACTTTTATATTTATACTAGCTGTTGGTTTTAATTAACATCAAATTACATAAAGTTTTATATTTATATTATTGCAAATTAATATTTCTTTCGAATAACTTTGAGTTTAATTATATAGAACATTAATAAATAAGTAAATTAAGTGAATAAATTTTAAAATTATTGAAAATTTAAATAATTAACCAAGGGTACTAATCATTCAACAGTAAATGCACTACAGCTAAAAAAGCATGAAAAGTAATTGCTGCATGTGTGTAAAATTTTATTGAATTGGATAAAAGTTTTAAATATGTAATTTTTATTTATTTATTATACTGCTTAACACAAACAGTTTACAAAAAAGCATACAAAAACAATTAAAATTATACAATTAAAATCAATATAAAAAATTACATATTTGACTAATTATAAATATGTTCAAACTAAAATTAAAATTAAAAGTTAAAAATTATAAACTTTACATTACTACAAGAAAAACAAAACAAAAATAATCCTAATAATAGCGATTGTATAATTTTTGTTTTTGGGAGTGTTTTGAAAGTGTAAAGTCAATATAATGTTTATGTTTATTACCTATAATAAGCATTCTATTAATAGGTTCGAATTTGCCATAGTTAGTCCTATGATTATTAGTCTTAAATAAATTGCAAGAGCGAAGGCGTTGAAGATTTCTAATAATAATTTTACTAGAAATTAAATTAGATTTAACGTTACCCTTCACAATTTCTGTAATAAAAATGACATCAGAAACTTCACGTCGAAAATTTAAAGTACACAAGTCAATTAATTTTAGCCTTTGTTCATATGGTGGTAAAATAATGGGATTCGACCATGGCAAATGGCGTAAGGCAAATCTAAGAAAATTTTTTTGTATTGCCTCAATCCTATCAATGTGTACCATATAAAACGGAGACCAAACTTGACTAGCATATTCCAAGTTTGGTCTTACAAGACAAGTGTACAACGATTTAAGTACATAAGGATCTGAAAATTCCTTTGCAGAACGTTTAACAAATCCCAATAGTGAATTAGCTTTATTTATAATATTATTATAATGGATTTTAAAGCTAAGTTGGGAATCGAAGTACACCCCTAAGTCCTTTATTGAGGTAACTTTAGGTAAACTAATACCATCTAAGTTATAATTGAAACAAATAGGACTAGATCGGCGTGTATAAGAAATCAGTGCGCATTTATTTACATTAAGTAGTAAACAGTTATTAACGCACCAATTGTTAAAATTTTGAAGATCATTCTGCATAAGGATGGCGTCATTATAAGATGTAATCTTTTTAAAAAGTTTCATATCATCAGCGTAAACTTGAAGCTCGCAATTAGAAATTAAAGAAGAAACATCATTTACAGATAAGATAAAAAGTAGAGGGCCAAGGTGACTACCTTGTGGTACTCCCGAATTTGCCACGAAAGGTTCTGAAATCACATTTTTAAATATAACACTATAGGAGCGATCACATAAATAAGAATGTATCCACTTAGGGAAAAATAGTGGAAAACCATATTTTTCAAGTTTTAGTAAAATAATATTATGTGGCAATAGATCAAATGCTTTACTAAAATCAGTATAGACAACATCTGTTTGAAATCCTTCTTCCATGTTATTAAGAAGAAGAGATTTGGTTTCAACTAGATTAGTCACCGTAGATTTTTGTTTTACAAAGCCATGTTGGTTATCTATTAAAAGATTCCTACAATGATTATAAATTGAATCCGTTATAATTAATTCAAATAATTTAGGAATTGAAGATAATTTAGCTATTGGGCGATAGTTAGTGATTTCATTTTTAGCATTCTTTTTGTGAATTGGCCTGATATAAGAAATTTTCCAAATAGCAGGAAAATATCCGGAATTTAATGATTTTTTAAAGAGTAATGTTAAAGGCGTAGTGAGAATGTTAGAACACTTGCTCAAAATTATTTCTGGTATACCATCTGGTCCAGGAAAAGTATTTTCACCCAGTTTATTTAGATAGCTGGAAACTATTTGTTCATTAATATTAATGTCAGTAAGAGAAGTTTTTTGATATGTATTCATATAGGAGAAATAATTTTCATTTGGCGTAAAAGAAGAATCACTATATGAAGTGCTAAAAAACTCACGAAAATATTTTGAAATAGTTGAAGGATCATTACTAGAAAGAGAATTGAAATTCATAAATGTTGGGTAATCATCACATTTACGTTTAGAGTTTAAGAATTTCCAAAATTTTTTCGGATCAGACTTTAATTTAGTTGCCATTAAGTTAATGTAACTATTATAAAGTATTTCAGAAGAAGTTTTAAAATTCTCAAACAATATGACAAAATTATTAAATTCGTTAATATCTTTTGTTTTTAGATATTTACGCCAGGCTTTGTTTTTCT